>OZ007589.1:441247766-441844215 GCA_963931845.1 Maratus michaelseni | reverse complement strand
GACTTAAAACAAATAGATAAAATCGCAGATAAAGCTATGTTCTTGTTTTTGACAGGTTATTTGTCAAATCTTTAAATTCATATTTTATGGGCTATTACAAATAGCGAAAAGAAATTTCTGTAGCGTAAAGTTACATAAAAAATAATTTATTCTCACTAGGTAGAATTCATTAAGTAAATGTAATATTTTAATATTTATCATATGTAAAAGTTTATACACACACATATATTTTTCTAAAATCCACATAACTTTTTATTTTTACTAAGCTTGCTGATAATTTAAAAAGTAAATTCATTCAAAAGTAATTCGCTGCATTAATTAACTGTAATACTTTGAAATTTATTATGTGTAAAATTCTACACATACACAGATATTTTATTAGAAACCACACAATGCCTTTTTTTTATCACGAAGCTTGCTGATAAGCTTAAAAGTAAATTCATTGACAAGTAAAATTCGCTTCATTTATTAAATATAATATTTTAATATTTGTTATATGTGAAAGTTTACACACACACAAATATTTTATTAGAAACCTCATAATAACTTTTTATTTTATCACGAAGCTTGTTGATAAGTTTAAAAGTAATTCACTTCATTTAATAAATGTAATATTTTAATATTTGTTACATGCAAAATTTTACACACAACACAGATATTTTATTAGAAACTACATAATAACCATTTAATTTCCACGAAGCTTGTTGATAAGTTTAAAAGTAATTCACTTCACGTAATAAATGTAATATTTTAATATTTATTACAAGCAAAATTTTACACAGATATTTTACACAGATATTTTATTAGAAACTACATACTAACCTTTTAATTTTCACGAAGCTTGTTGGTGAGTTTCAAAGTAAATTCATTCAAAGGTATATCGTTTAAATTATTAAATGTAATATTTTAATATTTACTACATGTAAAACTTTACCCACACACAAATATTTTATTAGAAACCACATAATATCTTTCTTATTTTTACGAAGCTTGTTGATAAGTTTAAAAGTAATTCACTTCATTTAATAAATGTAATATATTAATATTTATTACATGCAAAATTTTACACACACACATTTTATTAGAAACTACATAATAACCTTTTAATTTTCACGAAGCTTGTTGGCAAGTTTCAAAGTAAATTCATTCAAAGGAATTTCGTTTCATTTATTAAATGTAATATTTTACTAATTATTATATCTAAAACTTTACACAAACACAAATATTTTATTAGAAACTACATAATAACCTTTTAATTTTCACGAAGTTTGTTGATAAGTTTAAAAGTAATTCACTTCATTTAATAAATGTAATACTTTAATATTTACTACATGCAAAATTTTACACACACACAGATATTTTATTAGAAACTACATAATAACCTTTTAATTTTCACGAAACTTGTTGATAAGTTTAAAAGTAATTCTCTTCATTTAATAAATGTAATATTGTAATATTTATTACATGCAAAAATTTACACACACGCACAGAGATTTTATTAGAAACTACATAATAACCTTTTAATTTTCACGAAGCTTGTAGGTGAGTTTCAAAGTAAATTCATTAAAAAGTATTTCATTTTATTTATTAAATGTAATATATTAATATTTATTATATGTAAAACTTTACACACACACAAATATTTTATTAGAAACCACATAATATTTTTTTTCACGAAGCTTGTTAATAAGTTTAAATAATTATTTGATTTCGTGCGCATAAAAATTATGTACGCGAAATAAATGAATTCTTATAACATGTAAATAAGATAAATTGTGGATTATATTAAAAATATACAAATTTTATTTTTTTTTAATCATCTGATATTTCTTTCAAATGAGATTTATTATAATTTCGACTTGTCTTAAGCACTTAATATAGCATGATATATTTTAAGATACTTCAATGTAGTAATTCACGCAGAAATTACATATATTCAGTTACTCTGTATTATTATATAAAAAAGAAACAATATGAAAAATCTTATTTTTGAAAACAATCAATAAAAAAAATATGTAACGACCAGAAAAAATAATAAAACAGGCTTTTTCTTTGCCTTTATTTATTCTAATAAATTGTACTTTTTCCGCTTCATGAAATAAGACACGTGTAAACATTCCTAAATGTATTCAAAAACATACATACAGATTAAATCACAGTAGTGCTTCTTTCCTGGTTTTGACATGTTATTTGATAAATCTATAAATCAATATTGTATGGAGAATTAAAGATAGTGCAAATACATTTTCGATGTGCGAAATTACCTGATAAAAAATAATTTATCATTTCGTGGTAGAAAACTTCGTGAAAATTCCGTAAAACTCAATAATTAATGATTTTTTTTAAATTATTTATGTAAAAAACTTCACATCTTTATATAATTTTCAAAAAAAGAATTGCTATTTTCTTAATTTCTCAATACTTGAAGATGAGTTTTAAAGAATATACAGGGTCATTCATAATTCCCTCCGGGGTTTCGAAACGTTATAGTAAAAAAACGAAAACGAATATGAAAAAAAAGAAACATATGAAATTATTCCGAAACTATTCAAGTTTTACTTACATACATTACAGGTGTTCTATGTGTGAACCCTTGGTCACACGGCATACATCCATGCGATAGTCCAGTTCCTGCCATACTCCGTTTCTTTAAATCTGAATCAGTGGTGTCAGTTCAACGGGACTTTCGTAATAAATATCGAAAACAGGGACCAACTGACAAAACAATTCATGTGTGGTACCGGAAATTTAAAGAAACGGAGTATGGCAGGAACTGGACTATCGCATGGATGTGTGCCGTGTGACCAAGGGTTCACACATAGAACACCTGTAATGTATGTAAGTAAAACTTGAATAGTTTCGGAATAATTTCATATGTTTCTTTTTTTTCATATTCGTTTTCGTTTTTTTACTATAACGTTTCGAAACCCCGGAGGGAATTATGAATGACCCTGTATATATATATATATATATATATATTATATATATATATATATATATATATATATATATATATATATATATATATATATATATATATTTACACACATATATATATATATATATATATATATATATATATATATATATATATATATATATTATATATATATATATATATATATATATATATATATATATATATATATATATATATATATATATATTCATATATATATGTATATATATATATATATATATATATATTCATATATATATATATATATATATATATATATATATATATATATATATATATATATATATATTCATATATATATGTATATATATATATATATATATATATATTCATATATATATGTATATATATATATATATATATATATATATATTCATATATATATATATATATATATATATATATATTGTATAAAAATACGCATGAACCTTAATAATAATAATAATTACTGTCCTTTAACAGAAAAAAAAACTATTCTTAATAGAATATAGTTCATTGTACACAATTAAATGAGGGGATTCGATTAACAGCGGAGTAAGTCAAAAATTTGAAAAGAAAAATAGATAACCATATTTTTATTGAACGTACATTAATTTCAGTTCAACGTGAGAGTCAAATAAGTGATAGTTCACTAAGGGAGTCGCTAGTGGGAAAAACAAGTTGAACCACTTAATGCAAAGGCAATACGACAAGTTTCACAAAACCCTTCATTTCTCAAATTACTAAATATTACCTTATTCGACTGTCATTCTAACCCCCTCAAATGTGATATATTTCAGTAATTTAAAATATTATACACAAAATATAACAATTTATATAATGGAAAAATAATTACGGAAATTTCCTTTGCTGAAACATAACTTAAATTTAACTTCTAATATATCAAATTACCATAAAATAAATATTTAACTATATAAAAATATTGTTATTTTACATAAGACTTGAAATTTTTGTTTGAGTAATTTAAAATATTATACACAAAATATAACCATTTATACAATGGAAAAATAATTCCGGAAACTTCCTTTGCTGAAACATAACTTAAATTTAACTTCTAATATATCAAATTACCATAAAAGAAATATTTAACTATATAAAAATATTGTTATTTTACATAAGACTTGAAATTTTTGTTTGAGTAATTTAAAATATTATACACAAAATATAACCATTTATACAATGGAAAAATAATTCCGGAAACTTCCTTTGCTGAAACATAACTTAAATTTAACTTCTAATATATCAAATTACCATAAAAGAAATATTTAACTATATAAAAATATTGTTATTTTACATAAGACTTGAAATTTTTGTTTGAGTAATTTAAAATATTATACACAAAATATAACCATTTATACAATGGAAAAATAATTCCGGAAACTTCCTTTGCTGAAACATAAATTTAACTTCTAATATATCAAATTACCATAAAATAAATATTTAACTATATAAAAATATTGTTATTTTACATCAGACTTGAAATTTTTGTTTAGTTTATGTTTGAAAGATGTTTATATAAAAAGATAAATATTTGAAAATAAATTTGATTTTTGAAACTATTTGGAGATCAATTAAATATTTCTTTTAATACCTTCCAAACTACTTCCATTCACCTGACCGTCTTCCAGACCCGTTCTAACAGGAATTTGTTTCTTTGAAAGAAAAAAAACAGTATTTCAGATTAGAAGTGTAAATTTTGCATATATTTTAATTTCACCTATATTTCAGTATTGTTAGCTTAAAGATTACCAAATAAACCCTTTGTTTAAATATTGTATAAAAATTTTTAGGTATGATATTAACGAGCTTTATAAAGACACAAATTTTTTAAAGGGGAAACATAGAACTCTGTAGGTACAGTTGAAAAAAATGTAAAGTATAAAAGAGAAAAAAAATATTTTTTTTTCTTTAATACACACATATTTAACTTCATATTTAACATTCATATTTAACTTAGATTATTTTTAGAGGAATTTTCTGTAATTTTACGCACTCAATTTCCATAATAATAATAATAATAATAATAATAATAATAATAATGTTTGAGAGAAAAAAAATGTAATGATATTCCTAAAATTATAGTACAAAATATTCATTTTGTTTGTATTACATAATATTTTCATTTTTTGTAATGAAATATTGCATTTTTTAGTAAATACGATTATTATTTAAAAATGTATATTGCTTAATTCAACCATATGAGATATTCATGAAACAATTGAAAAATACATACATTTATTAAAGTTTTAACATTTTGAACATGGTGATATATTGAAAAAAATATCCACCGGGATATATGAATTTAAAATCATTTAAGAAAAAGTGTTTTTTTTCCCCTTTAAGACAGATCTGTATCTGCTGGTACAGCTGAATAGGTTTTTAGCTGACACTTTAATCAACCTTATCCTAATAGTATTTTCATTTTTGCGAAACTGAGTAATGTGTTTTCAAATTAATGACTATACTCATAAAAAGAGGATCTACCTTTATATCAAGGAGCATTAATGCATTAATATGAACACCAGTAAAACAAAAAAAGTAACCTACTTTTTGAATTTTTGTGGATTTCAGTAGCAATGTAAATTTTTGGATAGTTGGGGACCGCAATATATTAAGTTATGTCAAGAGACTATTTTGCATCTTTTTATTAAAAAAATATACTTTGTCCTGGGAATACATATAAACGAGGGTGTCCAGCAAATGCTCTGTCCACTGTCTTGAACAATTCAGAAACATTTAAAAAAATGCAATTAATCATTCGCATATGGTCTATGGATAAGCGTAGGATATTTTCACAATTTCAACACTTCCGAAAATAACGGTATTCGGAAATAAAAAAGGGCATTTTGATAGCATAGAAATGGCCTTAAAATGTGGTAAAAATTTGAAAACTGAAAATATTAAGAAAACTCTACGTAGCGACAAAAAAAAAATTCAAATATAAAAATTTATATTAAAATTTAAAGAAAATCGGTTGAGCGGTCCTCGAAAAACTTAAGCAGTTATGTAAAAGCAAACTCTCATAGTCAGGAAAATTCATTTGAAGTTTAAAGTTTGGTTTAGTGGCAATTAGTTACAGTATCAAATAGGTCACTGTAAATATTGTAATAATTGTAATATCTAAAAATCACTTTGGCGTTTATTCTAAACAGCATAAAATATCAGAAAATGCAAAAAAAAGAAAATAATAATAATGATAATGATAATTAATTAATTAATTAATTAAAAAAATAAATATAAATATTTTTTTATATGTTGATTGATGATATTTGGATTTTTATTTAACAATAGTACAAAGACATTTAAAATGATTTTTGTCTCATTTGCATTTCCAGATTTAGAACTATGTAGTGTCTTATAGATACGACGCTAGATGGAGATGTAATCCAAAAATAAATTTCAATTTTTAGGCTGTCTCTGCGCAAAGTAGTGTTACTCAGGTGCTTTTGATAATATTCTACAGCATTTTGGATATGTAGGTTGTCAAATGAATGGAGGAATTCATAGATATGCGTGGATTTACGTGCATGCAGAAATAAAAAAATACAAATCGTTCACTGGATATACGAATGCAGATTAAAGTTGTCTTATTTTACGACTATGCGCATTAAAGCGATGAATAATTTGATAAAACGATTGAATAATGCAATATTTTTTTGTTTCTGTAAACTGCAGTTTCCTTATATCGGGCATAATACTTGTTTATTTGAAGGAGATATAAAATAATCACTTCAAAATGATAATGTATATTCAGAAATTGCTCAAAAATCAGAGCTATTTTTCCATATTTGTTTGTTGTAACTTTATATAAATCGTTCAGCTATTCACAGCCTTGTCGTAAGAATTATAAACATGGTATATACAGTGTTTAGATGTGTAAAAATGATGATTGGTTGGTTCGTTGCGGAATCTACGGTCATCTTTTCTACCCGACGTTTGACCTCGAGTGGAAAAGGTGACCGTAGCTTGAGCTGAGTAGACCGGTTAAAATGATAGAAAGTTCTAGTCCTTAACAAAATTTAACAATTTATTTCAATAATTATTTGTAATTTAGATTTGAAGATATTTTTTCACCCAAATGTTGCATGAAGAAATGTATCCCAAAGAATATCTGATAGCAAATAAATATGGATATTTTTATGTATGCATCGAGTGTGTTTCTTTGAAGAAAAAAAATTGTTTTTCACAAATACTGTAAATTCCGGTTTTCTTTCGTGTTTAACAATTTACAAATTTCTCTGTTATGAAGTTTAAAAATTAATTTCTAAAACAACCGTGTAAACAGAACATAAAAGGCACTGTTTTGTGTCATTAGAGGAAAAGTTCCGCTAATTCATAAATTTAAGAATGTTTCTCATTAATACCTTATACATAGATTCATAAATGATTTATGACATACACGTTCATAGTATTTCAAGAAGAAAAATTCAAAGGAAAGTCAGAAATCAAATGAACATGACATACTGTATAGAAATTGTTTCTTTGGGAGAAATTCTGCATTTCACAAAAATAGTTCAAATTGTGGGATTGTTATGATTTTAAAATTGTTCACTTTTGTGATCTTTCAAATTACTTATTTATTTCTAATGAAAAAAATCTTTTAGTTTCAAATGTAAACCGAATATAAGCAGTGTTGTTGATTGTTAGAAAGATGTGAAGCTCAGAAGCTTCATAAATTTAAAGTATCAGGTAACTTTTAAAGTGTTAAAAAATCTATTTTTTAAATAGCTTATATTAAAATACCATGCTTTATGTGCAAAACAGTTTGAGCCGTTTTTATATCATCAACAATACATTTTATCTTTAAAGTCAATTTTCTCGTAATTGTGTTTTTGGTCATTAAGCGCATGGTTTCAAAATATACGGGTGGATACAATTTCATGACAATTTGATTAAAGATATAAACTTTATAGATAATATAATATTATCTACTATTGTTTTAGTCGAGCGGAAAATTTTTAAATTATGAATATTTTTATTTAAAAAAATGTTTTTTTTTTTCTCAAAGATTAATCATCCTATTTATATCTGTATATGTCATTTTAAACACCTATTTATTTCCTCTGAATAAGAACATGTTTTCGCACTGTGACCTATTAAATAATAACAAATCTAGGCGCAGGGTATAAACTGAGCTGCGCCGCCAGGGGCCTAAGGGGCGCCCGTCAGCACATCAACCGTCGCACCCAAGTCCTGAGGGACGTATAACGCGCACGACCGGGAGAGGCCTCCCGTAAGTGCTGCGACTAGTCGGAGGACCGTCACCTGCGCATTACTCCGATTGAACCCATGAGGTGACGACAAAGGTCGTTACAATACGCGTTGGATCTCAAAATAAGAAGAAACCACCACGAAGACGCTTGATAAATTTCCAGAAGAAACCCGACGGATTCGTAGCAGGAACCCCATGAAGGGAACCGGGTCCTCGTCTATAATGTAGAGTTCCCCCGACGACCCTGCTTTACCGACGACCCTGCTTTGCTTTCCGTGAGCCCCGCAGCGAAATACGGAAGGTTCCCGATCGAATCCATTGAGAGGATCATACACATGTAAAAAACAAGACAATACAAACACAAAACAAAAACAACAACAACAACAACGAAAAGAAAAGGACCACTGCCGGACTCTCCATGGGAACTCGGCCATGGAAAACTCCTTTAAGCACGCTAAAGAAGCGGAACCGGTCGATATTAGTAGCTTGAAAGTTATGTGAAGACTAACGCTAATTCAACTAGCGGGCATGGAAAGCGGGTAAGCAAAGACACGCTGTATTGGTTTTCAACCCGAGGATTTGAGTTTTGGCTTGATTGGCGCCGCGTTAGTCGGCGAGCTACCGACCGGGTTCCTCGTGATCAAGCAACACGAGGAGTGGGTGATCCCCCCACCAATCTTGGCTTTGTTCACAGTGACCTGAGGGGCCGCCTTGTCGCACTTGGTTTTGGGCACCGCCTGTGCTGCTCAACCATTGAGGTTGGCGAACAACTGCTTCAGCTGCAGCGGATGACGTGGTGGTTGCGGGCCATGCGCGTAACATGCCGGTAACTATCTCACCTCCGCCGCTGGTACGGTGCAGATGGATGCTAAACACCGCATCTCCCATCGCCCAGCGTCAATACAGGGTCATCGTGCTCTGCAAAGCTCGATATCGCCACAGGTCAATTCTTCGGATGAATTTGTGGAGACGGTCCAGCTGCCATTTGCTTGCCTTTGGCGAACGTCACCTACATCGACGCAAGGGAAGTGGGACCCCTGCTCGAGCAATTGGGATTGACTTACGTGACTTCCTTCCAACACCTACGGAGGAAATTCCGGGCATTGGCCGAGTCATCGTGCCGCGGAGAACACGCGCTTACGAGGGGGGGACCCAAACTCGCAGGTCTGTTACAACGAGTCTATGTGGAATGCCCGGTTTTTTCGGACATCCCTTTTCCACTGGCGGACCACGGTTAAGTGGCAGTCCGTCCGTCTGTTCTGCCCGTCGTGTCGACGAACATTTCACTATGTCGGGAGTCCGGTCCTCTTCCCCACTGAAAGGGCCGAGTTGGAACAACCCAACGGAGGGTCGCGAAATGCTGACTTTCGGTCATCTTCCCCACTTAAGGTTCGAGTCGGAACCACCGGGAGAGGCCCACCAGCTGGGCGCATGGTATATAAGATGAATTTACTTATTAAGAAAGAACTAAATATCCAATTAAGCTAAAATCTGTGTATGAATCTAGAATATTTTTCGAAACATTAAGGAATATATCTCTTCTAACGTGTGTTTTAAATTTCATATCCAAAAGTTGACTAGATATGGAGTTATTGCAATCCATATTAGTGTCATTTTTATATGTAATTTGTTTGTTCAAATGGTACTTGAGCCTTTAAACAACATAATTGAGTAAATCTTAAAAATTAGAATTCATGAATGTTATATTCTCTATGATTGAGAGATAATGAAATTTTTGTTTTAAAAAAATTGATATATATTTGTAATGTTTGATTTCCCTTTATAACGAATAAATATATTGTAAAGTTCACTTCACTTTCGTCGTCGATATATATATATATATATATATATATAGTTATTTGAATTTTTTGTTGTAAACATTTTTTATATACAAACTTCTTACAAATATGTTTTAAACAAGTTCTGTAATACCCACTATACTAAAATAAACAAACCATCGTGTAAATGATATTTTAACCATGGGAAATAAACTTTATGAGAAATACAATTTGAGATAGCCACCTGGGAACAAATATTGTTACAGAATTCGCTAGAATAGTTTTATTTCCTATTCATATTTTACAGTTCTTATTCAACATGAAATATTTCTTTTATGTATGGTGGCAAAAAACTGAACACATTTTGATTCTTGATACTCCACCCCACCCTCCCATGGACTAAGGAGTAAGACTAATCTATGTTGAGTTTTAAAATATGAAGTTTTTCTAATCAAGATCAAAAAATGTACAAGTTAATTAATTCTACACTGTATTTTTACAAAAAAATGCTAATCTGTATTTTCCATGCATCACATGAGATAAACTAAATTTTAAAAAGTCTGAGTATTAACATGTATTCTTCTTTTTTGGAAGATGTACATTAGACTTTTGATCAAATAAAATTAATGTGAAATCTTGTTATTCCTGAAAATGTACACAAAAGAAACTGGATTATTTTGTAAAAGCGTCATACTGCATCACTTTTTATGAAAGGAATAATTCGCTTGCTTATCTAACGAGATTAAAGTATTACGCTTCAAAATCTGTCACCATTGTTTTACCTTCTTCTCAAATATAAAAACCATATGAAACAAAATTGTTAATATATTTTCGTTGACTTTAACTTCTGTTATTTGAAGAAGGTTGTTCGTACCTTTTACGATTATAAAACGAAAATACAGCTTAGAACTTAATTAAACAATCTTATTTTGGTTTAAAATATATGTTAGTAAAGTAAATTTATATTAGATTATTTTTCAAACGCTGTTTAAATAATATAGGCATTATGTCAGTGATATATATAACTTATAATATGTATTAAAATTTTAAAAAGTAAATATTTGTTAAGAATATATTTATTCTAAATCCTTTTAGTAACTTTATATGCATGTAAAAATACCCAACATTGAATATAAATTTATAATTTATAACATTAACAAGATTTTAATTCCGTAAGCCCTGCTAAATGGGACTCGTAAATTTTAAACTGAAATTTTCACATATAAAATTCACAGAAAGTAAAAATGTAAAGAAATGCGCTATACGACTAACAGAAGATGATATTTCTGCAAAAGTAAGCTATATTTGCTGATATATTTTTCGTATTATTTATGTTTTATTTTCATTATACTGAAAAACTATTTATAAAACTTAGATAATGTTAATTCAATTTTATGAAATAATTTGCTTCGTGAGTATAAATAATGATAAATAATGATATAAAATGATAACATAAGATTATACTTCTGAAAAAGTTAGCTATATTTGCTGATATATTTTTTGTAATGTTTATTTTACAAACATGTTTAATATGAATACTGTAAAAATATATATAAAGCTTAGATAATGTTACTTCAATTTTATAAAATAATTTGCTTTATAAGGATAAATAATGATAAATTCCATAAAATGCATTCATTGTACTGCTTATATAACATAATAAATAATAACAAAGTTATTATCTAAGGAAACTAATTAAATTTAAAATTTAATTAATTAAATTTAACAATTTAAATAGTTCTCTTACAGTACATTTCCTGTTTTAATTACTTTAAATATTTGCGAAATTGTTATTTATGAATGGCCATAAATACCGTTTTGTAAGAAATAAATGAATATTTTGATAGATGTGATTCTAACATATACCGAATTGCTAACTTCTTGACATATATTACTCAAATGAATTTATCAATGTATGTTTGACATGTGATGTCAAAACCAGCCTCTTCATACGGTCTATCGGGATTGAAACATGACGCTGCATTTTCCTAAGCGCACGTCATTCAAATTTAATTACCTACGATATAGCTAACAGAATGATGTAAAATAAATGTGCTTACTGAATACTTTATAAGCTATTTGATATTTCAGTAAAATTATAACTAGTCCAACCTATATTTAGATCACCTTGTCAAAGTAACATTTAACTGTTTACTAAATGAAAATGTCGAAATAGAGAATACGAATTTTATCAATAAGAATATGTTGCTGAAATTTAGAAGGATTAAATATTAGCATTTTTTAATTTAAATTAAGTATTTCATGTGATAAAAAATAATGTGGTATAAACACATCCACGTTCTAAAACATACCTTACAATATATAATTAGGATGTGTAAATATATAATATTGTTGCATTTAAAATATATATCCTAACTGATTTCACATTAAATAACACTGTTAACATCATAACATGTAAGGATGTTTAAAAGTAATACAATTTAGCTGTATTGCGTGGCCATGGACAAAATTGAGTCCTGATTATACTCAATCAGATAATTATTCACTCTGTAAATAAATATCTGTCTTAGAAAATCTTTACCTCAGGCAAAGTTTTTCCTAGGACCATTTCCTCAAAACAAGCAGAAATATTCTAACAATTGGATATAAAAAAAAGTTTTGTTTCATATTAATCAGAAAACGAAACGAAATTCAAGACAACCCAATAGTTTATAATTTACTAAAGGAAGTTTCCACGAATTAAAGATATAATAATGTATGTTTGATTGTTATGAAATCATGTGAAGTAAAGTGTGAAATATCATGTAAAGTGTGAAGTATTATGTGAAGTAAAAAAAAAATATATCAATGGATTGTTTGAGTTTGTAATTGCCATCATATTACAAAAAACACAAGCATAATTTCGTGTATTGAGAGCTTTTGAGGGTTTTTTTTTTTAATTTCATCAAATATATTACAGGAAAATTAAATTTGTGGGGGCAATTTTCATCACAAAATAAATTCGCTTAATAGAAAATATGTTTGTTAAAAGAAAATTGCATTTATATCAAAACATTCCTTTGTTTATTGTTCAATGAATGTATCCGACTTTTAGAAAAAAGTCGCAAAAAGGATATTCGTGTAAAAGTGACCTTATTGTATTTAACAATTTCTTCGCAAATTGTTAATGTTATAATCATAAATATCGCAACCACTTTTCTCTTTTTTCCCTAGATATTTGGTAATTTACTCTATCGTTAGGCCTTTTATTAAATGATTTTCCAATACAAAAAAACATTTCGTCTTTTGAAATATGAGTTTACGACAAAATGTTTCCTAAACATTCTTAATTATATTCGATTTCGTACTATTATAATAATATTCTGAAAATATTCAATTTAACAGAAAATAGAGCTATGGAAACTTCGAATGAAATTCTGCCAGTTTAAGACATTTGACAAATTGCCTTGAAATGGTTTCAAAAGAAACTTGTTATTAATGATCTGAAGAAATGGTAAAACGACATTTTCTTGCATTTGGCAGGCGATTTATCAAAACACTAAATAGCAAAATACATAGTATATAAGAATATCGCTATCATTTTCTTCAACATTACAAATTTAATATTCACTAATTATTTTATTTCGATCAAAGAAAACCATTTTTGTTATTATTATGTTACAATGTATCTACAGTAAATCATTTACTTTTATTCTGATAATAGTATTTAGTTATTTTGGAAATTTTGTACTTTTGTATAAGAAGTTCATTATTCTAACTCAATTAAATACTGAGGAAAATAATTTAGTTTTAGTGAATTACTTTTTTATGTACTTTTTTCAAATTTAGACGATGTGATACATCCAAAATAATAAAGTATATATATATATTATTAAATATTGTTTATTTTAACATATTTATTATTATTATTATTTATATTTAATAAATGAATAGATTTATATAGCGATTACGAAGAATCCAATGTTGAGGAAAAAAAGATATGTATTTTAACTATGTTTTTAAGTTTTGAATTTGTTGAAAAATCAACCCATATCTAAGCGAAATTTCATATAAAAAATTATTTCTTAAATAATAATAAGTTTAGGAATTTTCACGACAAGTGTGCTTCATTTCTACAAATGATGTTTATCAAGAAGATAAATAGATTAATACATCCAATGGTTGGAGTATCATAGTTGAGATTTTTCCAACAGAGCGAAAATATGTCGGGACTAGGACTCGAACCTGGGTACTTTGGTTTGTCGTACCAACGCTCTCCCGACGATAACCTGGTTGTCAACAGGAGTTTTCGTGCTTTTTCCGATTTATCGTGTAAAATGTATAGTTATAGCTCGGATGAATGAACTTAGCACTGCAATTCGCAGTCTAACAAATAAGAGTGAAATATATCAACCAGGATATCGTCCGGACAGCGTTGGTACGGAAACCAAAGTACCCAGGTTAGAGTCCTGGTCCCGGCATATTTTTGCTCTGTTGGAAAACTCTAAACTATGATACTCCAACCATTGGATGTAATTTACCTAGTTGAATAAACTTTCCTCTGTTCATTGTAGATTAATATATATATATATATATATATATATATATATATATATATAAATATTTTATGTAATTTATTTTATTTTATGTAATTTCATTAAAACAATAATGTCATAAATACCAAAATGTATTGAAACAACTGCCATGCTGCGCACATCTGCAATGATTTCAATTTTAAAATGTTGTACATACTATTCATATGTAAGGAAAATATTATCAGCTGTCCACAGCTTCCTTTGTTATTTTGAAATACGTTTTGTAATTGTATAACGATAAAAATTAACGTAATAAAATCTAACAGCACTAGGTTCATTATCCACATAAAAGCATGTCCTTGAATATTTTTTAGAAACTAAAAAGAATTTTAAAATACACTTTTTTTTCTAACTTGGGGCACAGCTTACGAAGGTCTCGCAAGTTATAGCGATGAATTTATGAAGAATAAATATCAGGTAAAATATCCGAAGACGATGATATCTTATTTTTGTAAAACTACAGTATGTTTTATTTGATTAATGTTGAATAAACAGTCGTGGAAAGAAAAATCTTTTTTTTTTTAGTATTCATTTTATAGTGAACGACATAAAAAATCTATATAAAATATTTATGTGATATAATTGCAAAATTAATTAAGCACACCATATTTAAATTTCATCATTGTATTTTTAACTTTGAAATTTGTGATTTCAGCTTTATAAAGATCAACCTCAGACATACCTTTATATAATATTTAATTTAAAAAAAACTTAATTTTGGATCACTATTTTGTTTTAAGAATATGTGCTATCGTGCGTTTCGGTATTTGAAGATGATATGCTCATATATGGCACATATCAACGGACAGACGTTTATGAATTGTTTTAAAAATATATTGCAATATTCATGATATAATTAAACAGATTTGTTTTATTCAAGTTTCATATACTCCCGGTGAAACATGCTTGTAACAGAGGATAGAAACACATTAATAGACGATCTTAAATACATTGAACCATTCAAGAGAAATAAAAATGCTAAATAAGAAGGAAAACTTTTTAGATAATATCCGTGACACATAGTCTGTTGCATGCATGTAAAGCTGGAAAATGAATGAAATCAAACAAGTCCAAAACTGGGGATTTTTATGCTACAGTGGTGTGAGTCACTAATTTTGAAAAAATGAATTAATGGATTTGAACTGTGGTATGTAGACATCTCTACTTAGGATTACCGACATAAGTCACAGCGGACAATATTTTCCTGTAAAGATCACATGAATATAAAATTATTCCATAGGAGATCAATGTAACACGTCCATGAAATTCTTGTTTTTTAACATTTAATAAAATGTGCTTTACATCGCACGGAGAGGATCGATTGTGGTTTTCTTGTACTGTTAAAGATAATGCAAACAAACACGAGGAAAAAATAGCAGAAAATGTCAAATAGAGAATGTTAAAAAAATTACATATGTTAAAAACAGGTGTTCACTTGTTAATGCCTGTACATTTACTATTTTTACATTTTACCAATTTTTCTTTCAGACATTATATAAAAAGCATGGTTAAAAATTCTTACTGAAAACGTCCCCCATTTAAAAAAATGTAAAAAAAACAGTTTCCAATAAAAATCGCTACCATTTCACAAAAACGCTTTCACCCCCACGCCAGGGCATCATCAGTTGTGATCTTCAACTTCCTTCCTCTCCATTATATACATGACTGCTGGTTGAAGAGCTCCCCCTATCGGCAATCAATATTCTTTCTCTCTCTCTCTCCCCCTTTTCCAACATTTTTTTCCACCGGCAATCAAGTAATGAGTGTACCATATCATTGCATGCTTTTTGGATGCATTGATTTCTATTGATTCTCTTATTAAAGCGTTATGTAAATTTTCGTAGTTAGCTATTTTCTGTATTTGTAGGGTTTCAAGTTTTGTTGGGGTTTTAGTATTTAATCTTGCAAGAGCTGTTGACTGTTGATTTAGTTTTATATCTCGGATATGTTCTTTCATTCTTTCTTCTATTTTCCTCTTCGTCATTCCTATGTAAGTAACCTTTCATTTATGCTGTTTAGACAATTTATTTTGTATATTCCTGCTGTTTGTATTTCCTCATATTTTTCTATTTCATTTCTTATTGATTTGAAGAGGGATGGATTGGGGTTTATTGGGACTATTTTTCCTAATTTTTCTAATTCTCGTTTTATTTTCAAAAATACACCTTTTATATATGGAATAGGAGGAGTGTATGTTAGATTCCTCTGTGCTGGTTGTATATGGTCCATTCTTTCTCTTACTCTTTCAATTAGTTTAAGTATAGTTTTCCTCGGATGTCCTGCCTTTAAACCTATGTTTTCAATGAGTTTTAATTCTTCCTTTAGTGATTTTTCTGTTGAACAAACATGAAGCTCTATTTATATATGTATTCATGGCTGCTAATCTATATGGTAGTGGAGTATCGGCTTTATAGGAGATTATATTTAAGTTTGCTGTGGGTTTTCCATATACTGTAGTATTTATTTTAGTTATATCATGAGTTATTTTTACATCTAAGTAGTTGATCGAATGCTTTATTTCTTTTCTATTGTTAAACTTAAACTAATTGAAAGAGTAAGAGAAAGAATTGACCATATACAACCAGCAATATATGACATTCACCAAATGAAAAAGAAAAAGAAACTTATGGCACAAACGTTGATAATCTTCGGTTTACAAAATTTTATTTAACGCTAGAATTAGGATTGTTATTTCAAAAGTTATGCAGAAACGTTTGAAAATTTGGTCAAATTATCTTAAATTATCATGTGAGGAATTTACAGTTTGTTTATGAAAGTTTTATGGATTACTTTCTATTTAATTTTAATTTTCTAATTTATGTGCAGAGGATGTTTACGTATATTCGGATCTATTTTGGTGTTAAATTAAAAAAAAACGACAAACAACAGGAAGAAAAATATAGCAACATGTAATAACCTGATAACTGAAATATTGGCTTCTATGAAAAAATATCGTATCCTACTGAAGGGCACGCGAAAGAAGCGAGCGGCTTGAAGGTTATATATTTGCCCTTTCCGAAGATAATTTTACATATTCCATGATTAGAAAAATTTGCGAGAAGCATGGTTTTAAAGTGTCAAAGCATGCAATAAGTGATATTATTAGTTGCAAAGGAAAAATGCATAATTCTTTAAAGTTATCGTAAAGAAAACGCCAAAACAACTATCGCTAACATTACTAAAGTACGATCTGTAGTTGTAATGGAAGATCCAAAATAGCAGATTTCAAATGTGGCACATAATCTGCAGTCTGAATGCATTTTTGTGTAAAGCTTTTTCGATACATAACTATTAATTCCTGGAAAATTCCAGCAGTTCTAGACCTGAGTTTGCAATTGGAGATAGTCTGCAAAATTTTCATAATTCCCGAAAGATTTTCAACAATTTTATTCAATCAAAGATTTTATACAATCAAAATACGCATCGTTTAAAACTTTTTAGTGTCCTTCTTTTATTGTGCCATCTGCAATCTGATGATAGGTGTTTTACTGTCAACACAATTAGAAGTCAAATCTGTTTCTCCGTAAACATTTCATTTATGCATTACACGGTCCGTATATCCTTGTATAAATTATAGTTTTCAATAAAATGTTGCGACACATGTTCGAATACACTATTTAACACTACTTTTATAAAACTGAAAAATGAATTTTTTCCTGATATGGATATATGTTTCATATGGCATCATTTATCTATAAATTTTCTCACAATTCAAAATTAGAGGATACACTACTTTTGGTATCGATCATAAGGATTTTGTAAAAAAGTGTCTCATTCTGAAAAATGATTTTTTTTTCATAATATAACACTTCGATGAATTGTAAATAATACAATGAATGGATTCTCACTTTCATTGCATGCAATAAGTGCTATGTAAAGTTAGAATAATAATAAAATATCAATGTAATCCATTTTGAAAATAAAAGCTAATTTTATCTTTAGAGAATAATTTATATTAGTAAACCAAAATAACAGCAGACTGACATGAAAAATACAAAAAGAACTACGTGTTTTTGAACTTTCGAAATGAGACACAATAATTAACTACCATCTATTTCGCTAATTAGCTAAACTGGGTTATTTTTCATCTGACAGAGTTTGTTATTTTGCCATGAAAGAATCTGCATTCTGTGCGCTTTTGATGAATATATAGCAGATGAGGCCATTTGCTTCTTTGTTTTTTTACTCTTCACTTGAATTATTTACTTTTTTCAAATACAAATTTCAAACAAACACCTTCATACATGAACATATGTTGGTTTCATTGTTTTAAATTATCTATTAAGCCATTTAATGTTTCCTTAATAACCATTGAAACGCATACCATCGGAATGATTCGATTAGAAGACTGTTTAATATATATATTTTTTTTAACCATTAGAAAAATTGTGCTTCATACAGTTTCTGATAATTTAAATAATAATAAATAATACAAAAATTGTGCTTTTTAAGAAAATATGAGAATGTAAATTTTAAATGTATTTTGACTACGCTGTTCTGTGTTAATATAAGTTATTTTTAACACTTCGTGTTTTTAAATATATGTTTATAAATGTAAATGTATATATGTGTTATGTTCTGCTATTTTTTAGCTCCATCCAGCAGTAGATGAAAATATATGGCAAGCATATAAAAAATTACTGCAATCGTATTATGAAGTTTAAGCAGTAGTAGCTGAGTAAAATGTAGGTAGAAGAAAACAAAGAACTCGATTGCACGCTAATATGTTTATTTAAATCCAATCATCTTAAAAGCCGGGGGTGTGTTCTCTCCTATAACTATAATCTTTGCAAATCTCTATCTTGGAACATACTAGAACTCTACTAGGTGTCTGATTGCTCACTGCAACGCCAGCTACATTTTATTTTAATACTCACTTCGACGGCAAAAATCCCTTCTCTCTGCCTCGGTCAGCTCGATGTATGCCAGGTACAATTTTACTATTTTAACCAATGAATGTTCAAATTCGCCTTGCACTATCTTTTATCTGTGATTTAATATTGAAGAAATACGTCTCTCCTATGCTTTTGGCGGGAAACGAATTTTTTAGAACATCGTGGAAATTAAAAAGCGCGGGAAACTAATAGAATAATTTTCGGCTTTTGTGCATTGAGAAAATAAATTTCTCGATAACAAAACAATTTTAAAGATTAATTGTTTAGACTGTTAGGAAAGAGAAATTACGAATTTACTCAGATTAAAAAAATAAAATAGATTTAAATACCGGAAAAATTGGAAATATTTAATATAATAAAAAAAAATAAGAAACTATGTTTTTTAGGAAGAAATATTCTTATGAAATGTGATTTTTACAACTTATTGGTTGAGAAATAAGTGAATTTAAGTATATTAGGATAAAAAATGTTTTAAGTATGGACAGTAATATACATTTTTTAAGAAAGGGAATATTTTAATAAACTAGAGTTGTAAATGGAATATTAATAAAAGCGTTTTTTTTTTGTAGAATAAATTTAATAGGGTATGGAAATTTAAATTTTGTAATATAACCCCCTCCCCAAATATTGGATGAATTTGGTAGTTGTTTAGAACTACAAGTTCAGACAAGTAATATATATATATATATATATATATATATATATATATATATATATACAGAGTGTTTCACAAAGGACCCCTAACTTTAAAAAATCATAACCCGGAAATGGTGATAGATAAAAACATGAAACCAATGGTGTGTTTATTAAAAAAATCGTAAGAATCTTATACAAAAATTAGTTAAAAATTGCGCCGATAGATGGCGTTGCGATAAATAGGCGTATCACATTAAAAGTGATTCAAAATGTCCACCTTTTACACAACCGACATGTCGCAAACGAAGAATGAAATTGTCAGTGACTCTTTGCTGTATCACCGGCCTGTCTGTTGAATTTTCTTGAAAAGCTCACGAATTGTTTTCCCATCTGGGCCTTTTGCGACTTGAAATCGCTTTTGAAAACCTCTCCTTGTGGCAGTAGCACTCAAATAGGACCTCAAGTAGATTTTAATCGGTGGTACTCCAACACAATAAACACACGTTCTTCCACAGTATACATCATTTTCGGAATTATTTTCACTATACGCTAGTATCGGTCAGATTAAAATGGCGAAATCTTCGAAAGATAGTCTTTCTATGCTTCTGAACTCTTCTTTTGAAGGATTATTAACGCTTTCAGCGTCATCTATCGGTGCAATTTTTAACTAAATTTTGAAATTTATGTATAAGCTTCTTACGATTTTTTTAATAAACATACCACTGGTTTCATGTTTTTATCTATCACCGTTTACGGGTTATTGATTTTTAAAGATAGGGGTCCTTTATGAAACACCCTGTATATATATATATATATATATATATATATATATATATGTACATAAGTTATGTGGTAAAAGTTGCTACAGTGAGAAAATTATAAGTGGTATTAATTATTTAATCACTTTCAAAAGAAAATATCTTAGACTACTTGGATTTTTTTTTTAATTTGGGTGAGTCGTTTTAATACCTGTAAAATTTTAGAATTTGGAGGGCATTCTCCTGAAAATATACAAAACACAGCTTACATAGTCACTTACAATTTGTAAGTGTATTATAATACATAAGAATAATAAATATTGTGAATGTAAACAATAGAAAACCGTCAACAACAGAAATAGTAGTTTAAATTAACAGAAATAATAAGATATAACTTGAAATAAATTTTTAAATATTAACAAATAATTTATATATATATACAATTTATATATATATACAATTTATATATGAAATATGAATTACATGTACCAAATGAAATAGCTAGTTAATTACTACATAATTTCTTAGTTATTTTTTTCTGGAATTCTTTTTTGATTCACAAACTGTTATATAACTTTATTTCTAAAAATGAGACTTTTTTAATATCAGTACTCTTATAATCTCATCAACATTAGCAATAATAATAATATTCTTTCAGTAGTATTATTAACAAAAATTCAGTACATTTTTAACTAGTAATAACAATATAATATGGCAAATGGTATAATTCCTAAAAATAACAACAAAAATAACAATTATCTATAAAATATAATATCACAGTCAATAATTAGTAACAGTTGATTGTTTTTTCAATGACATTGGTTGAGTAAAAATTTTACATAGCATAGAAATTAATTTCTTATTGTATTTTTCAGATAAGAAAGAAATTATGCTAAGTCGAAAGATAAAGAAAATTAAATAAATCCATTCTATGTAAATACAATGAATTGACAACCAATATCATATAAATAATATCTTTACAAATTTTAACTCTAAGATGTAGAATTGAATCTTTTCTACATGTGGTTTGTATAAATAGATATCAAATACATCAAAAGAAATATGGAATAAAGAATAAAAAGTGTAAAAATAAAGAATATGAAGAAAAAATGAATTTCTTTATAGTTAGTTAGAATTAAGGAAATTTTTATTATTGTATTATTTATGGAATAAATTTTAACAAATGAAAATGTATTAAATTAACAATTTAACAAAGGTATTATTTTGATGGAAAGTTAAGTAAATTACCTCCATTTTTCAACATTAACTGAAGTTCTGCAACTTAAAATAACTATTTTATGCCTGCATAAAAAAGTTCATTTAAATAGGTTGTGTAATTTCGTAGACTGTGTAATTTTAAAACAATGTATTTTATAAAATATAATTTAATTAGTAAAACATATAATTTAATATTGTTCTATATTATTGATATTCAAATCGTCAATTTAATATGTACATGAATTTCAAAACTCTTATTTTTGTCAAAAATTGTATGACATTTTGTTACTTCTAAATATACTAGATTTTTTAAAGCATTTTCTCAGATATAGGCTGCTTACTAGAATGATTATATATATATATATATTCCAAATGTTCGAAATGTTCCAAATAATGTTCCAAATTTCGACCGACAAATTAAGAGATGATAGAAGGCATCAAGAGGATGAAAACGTACCATAGAACATGGGGTCGAAAACCATCGCAAAAATAGTTATGAAGGATGTGACGTCGAGTGGAACAAAAAGTGCGAATGATAAGTAGAAAAAACATTTATATTACTTCAAGCATGATTACAATGCTTTACAGTTCAACGTCAGAAAAGGGATGACGCCACATTTTTATAGAAATTGTTCGAAGTTGCGCCTACGAAAGTCATTGCACATGTACAGACACCTACAGACGAAAGATTGCTGGAAGCGTTAAAACATATTCCTATAAAATTATCTCGTCGTCTCTTTTCTGACGCTGAACTGTAATGCGTTGTAATCATGCTATAGGTCAAATAAATGTTTTTTTCTATTTATTATTGGCCCTTTTTGTTTCACTCGACGTGACACCTTTTTTTAAGTACTTTTGCGTTTTTCTCCCGCTAAACGTGGTTTGCGATCCCATATTCTATGATAAGATTTTATCTTCTTGATGTCTCCTATCACCCCACTTAATTTGTCGGTCGAACACCCTGTTTATATGTGTGTGTGTGTAGTCATCAATATGCATTTTTACTCATCTAATGTATACAAATTCCTAAAAAGTAATATCCTAAAAAATAATTTTAATTTTAATTTAAAAAAGAAATAGCTACAAAAAAGAAAATAAAGACCCACACAGACAATCCGCATATTGGCTACAAAATCAAGAGCTTAGGCCGTTGTTCGTGAGTTCTATACTAGCACGATCCGTATGACTTCAAAAGGTTTACACTGTGTTTACACTGTTTCGCTTATACAAGATGATGATTAACCTCTTGCATGTGGAATATATTTGAGAAAAACGTATCAAAATTGGAAAAGAAATCTTTTTAAAAACATTACAAAAAAACTTTTAACTTGCAAAAATTTTATATACCTGTCTGTCAAACATACTGTGGTTTGAATGAAATGTGGGAATAACTGCAAAATTACCAAAAAATCCGACAAATGGCGCGAAACTGCCGAACTTTTCGCGGGAAAGTATCGCCATCTATTGGGAAAATGGTAAATTACATATTATGCATTGGACTGAAGGAGTTCGGTCTTCACAGAATTGAAACACCGATTTTCTCTTGCCCGAACTCAGGTCGTGCATTCCAAAAGGGGCGTATTTGCGGTGCTCGGAGTTTGGGCGTCATAGGCAAGGGAATTGCTTAAGAATCACTTTCCCTTTAAATATCCTTCCTGAAATAATCTTTCCAATAAATATATCGAAAACGTACCCAGGACTTTACATATTCCCAATCGAACATATAAAATTTCATTCCTAATTAAAACTAGTCGTTGGAGTCCACCGTAATTTTTACCCATCATGGATATGCATAATGTAAAATATTAAAATAAAAAATGTGCAAACTATTTATAAAAAGCATTGCATTTCGAATAAACTTTAAAGGCTCGATTAATGAATTGCTTAAAATAAACATCCTTATAACTCCAAAAACGATAATCCTATTAACTAGCGGTTTATTGCATCTGATTACGCGTCTCATTTTCAATTAAAATGTATCTTTGAATTGAAAGTTGGATGAAATACAGGGTCATGAAAAATCGAAGAGTGTGGAAAATGGGTTACAAATATCTCGAAAAACTAATTATCCGATCGACTTCATGCTTGATGCAAAACATATGTATAAAAATAAACAATTTCGAAATTTTTTATATACCTTTTATCAGAACGAATATTTCGAGAGTCCGAAAAAAATAGTTCCGGATAATCGAGGTTACTGAAATTCAATAAGCTTCTTCCCATTATTACATACTAAGTACATACAAAATTTCAAGTCTCTATCTCATTTTTTTTCGTGAGATAGAGCGTTTAAAGACACACAGACGCACAGACACACACACATACAGACACACAGACAGACGACAATTTTTTCTTTTCGAACAATACGTTTTTCGAAATCCCCAGTGTCTAAAACGTGTAAATCCGTCAAAAAAAATTTCGATTTTCAAAACCATTACAAGACTTACCCTGTACGTCGCATGATGGGTAAGTAATAATATTAATCCTGTGTCTATTTATTCACTTATAATATGTAGCACATTTTTCTTAAAGGCATGTCTAATATAGGAAGATAAGTTCCATTTCCCTGTTATCAATTGCTCATTATTTCATTCTAAAATAGTCCACAAATTGACAAATGCTGTCTGGTGAAAAATCTTTCAAAACTAGGTTAATTACCAAGAAGAATGTCTTACGTAATTAAATTACGTACATCAGGATTTTCTCCAGAAGAATGATCATTATTATGCTACATAATGCTCAATATAAATTTTCTATTTTCAAATTTAGAATAATAATTCTTGTTCGGTGAACAAAAATAACTTATCAGTGTATTTAGTGTTAATTTATTATTTCCGTCACTAATCATATTTTTATTAAAAAATAAAATCTTTAGAAGTAGACAAAGGATTTTTTTAGAATAAATTGAGTCTACTATTTTAAAATGCATCAAAATATCTAGCTAGTTCTTAGGCTTTATTAAAGGAACGAAAATATAAGTCGAGCTATTCAGAGTAGTACATTGAAATTGTTTTATTTAAACTTAAAAAGAAATAGCATATTTTTTATATTTTTTAACTGTATTAATTTAAAACCAATAAGTTATCCTATATTTTATTAAAATGTATTACTTCATAGTGATAAAAAAAAAAACGTGTATCATACTTAATACAGCTTACATACTTTTGAAATTTTGCATAATTAAAATACATTTAATTATTCAATGGTCGTATAAAAGTTGCATTGAATTATTATTTGTATATTTAAATACAATATCTTTGAAAAATAGATGTAACCTTTTTAAAAATATTTTTAAGTTTGAGTGAAATATTTTTTAGGAATAAAAATACAGTGTTAAGAAATTTTCTTTAGTGCAACGTAAATTTCATCTTATTAATGACCGTTGTCTTTATTATCCTAGTAAACAATCTATACTTAAACAATTCTTATTTCAGATTATTTAAGATCCATTAATGAAATTCTCCTTTTTCTTCTGTACTTTTTTTTTTAGATCAATAGTAGAAGGTTTATTCTGTAAACAACAAACAAAATAGGATATTGTCGAGACTTGATGATTTTCTTTTTAATTGAATAACACAAACAAGCTACTGTAAATTTCAAAATTTATGTTCAACTATTAAAACATAAACAGCATCGCTACTTTTCCTAAAAATATTTGCTAAATAATATATGCTGTTTTAAAAATACTATTTTCATAGTTTCGTGTAACAAAATGTAAGTAAAATAAATAAACATCTCTTTGCAAAAATTTGTTTACTTTGGTTGAAATAAATTTTCTGTTTTAAGCAAGAATATGCTTTTTTCTCCATATGTTTAGATGCTGTTCAAAAACTTAGTGTTATACTTTGTTTGATTAACTAGAGTGCACTTGAATAAATGAAATGAATCGTACATGGTTGAGTTAAAATCATTCAAAAAGGTAGTATGTAAATATTTAAAGTTTAAAGTTTTTTCACTTAGAATTGAGATAAAAGTTTCTGTAAAAGTTAATATTTAGTATTATGTTTTTTTCTTTGCTATATTGAATTAGTATTTTTATTGATAAAATGAATTACACTTTATGAAATAAAATACATATATGAGTATAATTATAAGGTAATAACATAGAATGTAAGCATAAGAAAACGAAATTTCCTATGCGATTATTATTGAAATCTAGAATATAGGAAGGTTTCTTATTTCTTGAAATAACCTCTACAAATAGATTTCGACATATTCTTGGATTCTAGAATAATTCTTGTTTTTGTAAACATGAAATTGGTCTAAAGCAATACGCAGATTACATTTCTCAGAATATCACGAGATTTCTAATGGTACCCTGAGAAAAATGACACTTTCAAATCTGAGTAAATCGTTGTTTTCATTTTGTTATGAAACATTTTATTTCAAATATGACAACCCAATGCTTTCAATTCTGAAATATCAGAAATACTCAAAATATTGCAACATGGACATACTCAAAAGTAAGCACATACAGGTCAGTTCATACTCATTTCTGAAACATGGACATACTCAAAAATAATTAGGTTCAGTTCATACTCATTTTTGAAACATGGACATACTCAAAAATGAGCACAAAGAAGTCAGTTCATACTCATTTTTGAAACATGGACCAAACGTGGACAATTTGAAACATGGACTCAAATATAAGCACATGGTGTTTTATTCTTTTTGTGTGTGCATGTGTTCAGAAATGAGTATATACATGTTTCAAACGTGAGTAATTTTGATTCGCAGCCATTTTGACCAGGCAACGTACTCTGATTCGAGTATATTTTGCTCAGTTTTGAAAATGTCGGTTTTAGAGTGTAATATAAGTGATATATGCTCTGTATAAGATGTAATATTTTAAATAATTTACTACTACGCCCGGGGGCCGACAGAGACTGCACTTCATACCCATGAATAACAAAAAATCATGCATCAAAGCATAGATTATGAAACACTTTCCAACATTATCGGAATATTTTAAGAAATTTTAATTGTGTTCATACAATGAAATGAGCTATATAAATAAACATGGAAAAAAAGTCAAAAATCATTTACAGCAATAGCTGTCAATAACCGGAAATATCTGCGATTATTTTGTGCAACCCTGTATATGATATACACACATCGCAATACACTACAAATAAGTATGTTTTAAAAGGCATTTCACAGATTAAACTGCACATCGTCATTTATGACTCATAGTAAGTACTCTAATCGAATTATTTTGATTGTCGCTGCAAATAAACCACAATTTCTAATTACTGCTGAAGTGCACATCTGTAACCTATACTATAGTTTCATTATGTGTTAAATAGACTAAAGTCGTCAAAATACATTCATGGACTGATGAAGCTCCGAAGAGGAGTGAAAGTACTGTCCATGAGAGAAAAGAGTGGTGTATATTTTTGTCTACATGGTTAAAAAATGAAATATAAGATATTTTAGAAGGAATAAGAAGCAAGTGAAACGTGAAATGGAGGATAGTGAAACAAAGCTTAAAGGAAGCATATGCGGAAGAACTGGGTATGAATTATATATTTTTTAAAGCGTGGAACTTAATCATATGTGTTTTTTTATGTGGATTACTGACTATGCTTTTAATGATAAATTTTATTATATGTATGTTATTGACAATACAAATAAATTTAATTTAAAGAAGTGTAATGGTAATTAACTATATATATATATATATATATATATATATATATATTAGTACTATTAAAATATTACTAATTTATACTACTACTGCTCTTGAAAGAAAGAAATACTAATACCTGAGGAATGGTAGAAACTAAAATAAGAATTAAGTCTAATATTAATATATCAATTTATATCCACTTATTACATATATTCTATATATGGTGATGCAATTGAATATTAAATGCCATTTGAAAATATTTATAGATAAAAGCCAGATATGTTTTATTAAACACTATATATTTTCACACAATTTAAAAAAGATTGTTATAAATTAGGAAAACAAATGAACTGACATATGACAAAATGATTCATGGATAAGTGTACAATATTCATTTTAAAACGTAAGAGATCGTATAGAAAAATGTCGAAGAATGTCGAAAAATGATCGATAGAAAAATGTCAAATAATAGTTTTTTTTTTTTTCAATTTCAGATTTCAAACAAAATATTGTAAATAGATATGTGAAATTTCACTCTTAAATATAAATTCATCAAATATTTGTTGTATTATAAATGAAAATTAATTTATACTGCATATTTAGAAAAGGTATCAATTTTACATTCATTCCTTTATAATCTACCAGGAAAACCACCTGACTTTGTCCCAGTTAACAATGAGAGTCTTACAGATAAAATATATAAAAGTGCAAAAATATTGCGATCACAATAACGGAGCTCTATACATTCCGCACATAAATAGTTAAAAGGCAATCAGGAAAAAATGAAGTTGCTTTGAAAAAAAAAACCTCGCTTTTAAAAATGAGAATGTGCATTTCTTTAGTGCATTTAACAAAAATATATACGAATTATTTGACAATATGATACAAAATTAAACGAATGGCGTAGCATTTTGCGAAACTCTATTTTGTATTGCATCTATATATATTATAAAAATAAATAAATAAATAAATAAAAACCTTATAGTTGTCTTATTCGTCTAATCTCTCATAATTAGGTTCAAAACCGATGTCGGCGACGAAATCACTAAAATAACTTTAAAATCGTTGAAATACGTGTTTAACTATTTTTTAGTAGACTGCTTTATCTGTATTTTATGTTCCGACCTAAAACTGCAGCTGAGATTCGGCGAATTGTTTTAAATTTTTCCACCCCGCCCATTGAAACCTTCTAATTTAGCCGTACTCAACCTTTTTTTCTCGCGGGCCGCAAACATATGTTTGCGATGTCAGGCGGGTCGCAACACATTTATATAATTACATAAGAAAAAGTTAATTAAAATAGTAAGATAACAAAAATAGTATAACAAAGGAATATTAACCAAATATCGTACTCAAAGCCTACTATCCTACTAATATTGGAACAATGGAACAATGTAGTGAGCATCAAGGAATAACTAGTTGCAGTCAACTGAACTTCCAGGTTAGAGGTAATTTGTCTTGCGAGGCAAAAATGAGCCGTGAGAAGTTTAAGAGTTAAAAATTAAATAAATAAAAATAAAAATAAGTAAATTTTTAAATGTAATAAAGAATTAGTAGAGTATACCTACTAATATTATGAACAACGTTACTTTTATACTTAATAAATTTATTTAAAAAAAACGGTGATAAAAGATTAAATATTCTTTAAACAACGCTCGTCACGAAGGGGTTAAGAAATGTATACACTAGTCTAGCTCAAATAGGATTACATGTAAAAAGAACTTTAGACGCAATATTAATTTAAGTAAAATAACAGGACAGATTTTGCATTTTTATAAAAATACGTAAAGTATATTAAATACCTTTTATGCACATCTCAATAGATTTTATAAATATGGATTAATAATTGTGTCCCGGGCCGCAGGTTGAGTATGGCTGTTCTAATTGGTTGAATTTCTAAAATCAGTGATGTACGTGTTTAACTATTTTTAGTAGATTTCTTACACTGTATTTAACGCTCCTACCTTAAACTCCTGAGGACATATGAGGGAATGACCTAAAACGTCTTTTCCTTACTTAACCCCGTTGGTGAATGAATTTCTAAAATCGCTGAAATACGCGTTTATCTATTATTACTTACCCATCATACGTAGTATAGGCAAAGTCTTGTAATAGTTTTGAAAATCGAAAAAAAGTTTTTTGACGGATTTACACGTTTCAGACACTGGAGATTCCGAAAAACATATTTTTAGAAAAAATTTTTGCCGTCCGTCTGTGTGTCTGTGTGTGTCTGTGTGTCTGTGTGTCTGTAAACGCTCTATCTCCCGAAAAAATTGAGATAGAGACTTGCAATTTGGTATGTACTTAGTATGTAATAATGGGAAGAAGCCTATTTCATTTCAATAACCTCGATTAAGCGGAACAATTTTTTTCGGACTCTCGAAATATTCGTTCTGATGAAAGGTATATAAAAATTTTCAAAATTGTTTATTTTAAGAAATGAATATAAAAGATAATAAAAAAAAACATAAATTTTGCATAAAGCATGAAGTCGATCGGATAATTAGTTGCCGAGATATTTGGAATTCTATTTACCACACTCTTCGATTTTTCATGACCCTGTATTTCATCCAAATTTCACTTCAAATATATATTTTAATTGGAAATTTGACGCTTAATCAAATGCAATAAACTGCTAGTTAATAGGATTATTGTTTTTGGAGTTATAAGGATGTTTCTTTCAAGCAATTCAGTAATCGAGCCTTTAAAGTTTGTGACGTCATCAAGCCACGATTTTATTTGAACTGCAATGCACTTTATAAGTAGTTTACACATTTTTATTTTAATATTTTACATTATGCATATCCATGATGGGTAAGTATTACGGTGGCCCCCAACGACTAGTTTTTGTAGATTACTTACGCTGAATTTCACACTCATACCTAAAACTGCTGCTGGGGTATGGCCAAATGACCTAAAGCATTCTGCCTCCCCCCCCCCATGTAAACTCATATGTAAAATCGGTAAAACTTGCTTTTAAACATTTTAGTACCGTTTTTATGCTGAATTTAACTCTTCTACGTAAAACTGCTACTGCTATATGGTAAAATTAGATAAAACTTTCGAAGTCCCATTTAACCGCCTTAAAGATTGAATAATAATTTAAAAAAAAAAAAAAAACCTTTTCTTATTACTTTCCTAGGTTATAACAGCAATCTACTTTCCAAATTTCGTGAAACTTACTTCAGTCGTTTCAGTTCTACGTTGATGAGTCAGTCAGCAAGTCTGGAGTTGTCTCTTTATTATATATGTATTAATAATAGCAGCTACATGAATCGATGCTGCACTTTATAGATTTGTGCAAAAACTTTTAATATAGAAATAAGTAATAATTATATCAGAATTAATAATTTACAGTGTACTAATAAATTATAAACTGTTTTTGGTATTTATTATTACAATATGAACAAGTAAACGTACAAGAAAAAATATATATTAGTATAAAATAATAAATTAATTTACGTGAATTCTGCAGCATTTTCTAATGTGCATGAAATATTGATAAAATCTTTCATATTTAATTTTGTTTATTTACCGATAATATATAAAATTTAATTGATATTATATATATTATTTTTTAATTTGTAATACGGCCACATCTGATCATAACAGCTAATAAAATGTAAATTGATGTGTTATGGAAGTTACAGAGAGTTGTATTTATATTAGAATTTTTTTTTGTTTAATTTTTTAATTATTTGGTAAAGCAAATGGGTTTTATATATGTATAAATCGACTTGTATAGTTATGGCACATGTATGTTTAAATTACGGTCGCATCCATAACAAAGTTTTGCAGATTTATAAATAGCACAACACACAGCCAAATAATTTTAACCAGCAGCGCTTTTAAACATGAAAATATTTGTTAAATATACGTGATAAAAATTAATTATAAGAAAACATTTCGTGTATTTCTTCGTGTATTTTATAAGCATATACAAAATATCCAAATTTTAAATTAATAAAGGTTTTAAGTAAAATGAAACAGTCAATGTAATTTATTATTACTTTTTTTCATATAAAAAATAATAATAACTTAAATTAAAAAAAATAAACAGTTGAAATAAATAATAAAATGTGTTTTATGTTACATTAAATAATATGTTAAAAAGTTTATGTTATAAAGTTTATAAAAAGTTAAAAGTTTATCTTAAAAAGTTTACATTAAATAACAAAAAAAAAAAAAATCATGAAAAAAAAAACTTGACTGGAAATACTTTTTCAAATAATCCATCTGACATGCTAAGATATATTTAAATATGTCTAGTGTATCTTAGGAAAATATAGTTTATTTGTAATTCTGCATAATTTTGTGACGTGCCTCCCTTTAAAATAACTACATAGGTACAAATACCATCGGTTTAACATTTAAACACATTATATATTTTTCTTTTTCTGTTTGTTCTTTGTACAAATTACTTGTCACATTCAGTAAAAGGTCACTTTAGCATTTGACCATTAATAACATTTTTTAAATCATTTCCAGTTCAATACGTCAAAAGTCTAAATGGAATCTTCAAGAATTGTTTCCTGTTTCCTAGTAAAGTGATTATTTGTATGAATATCATTATAAATAACAGAAATTTAAAATTTTAGAAGAATTTCATTGAGGTTTTTCGAATATACACATACTTTAAAATAGTTCTTTATTTTTTACTTATGAGAATTCTTTAAAAAAAGCTTACTAGATCTAATGTAGATGAAATTACAAAAGTTTTAAGTTAATAAAGCTATAAACAGAATGGTATTTAAACGATCCTATGTTTTTAATTATTCGAGAACATAAAATAATTTACATGGTTTTGTTTTTCATAGCTGCCAATTTAACTATTTAACATAATGCAGTTAAAAAAAATAATAGAAAATTAAAATAGTCCTTTATTTTTTACATATGACAATTCTTTAAAAAAAAAAAAAAAAAAAAAAAAAAAAAGCTTACCAGATCTAAATTACATGAAATTATCAAAATTTTAAGTTAGAGAAAAAAAAAAGCTATTAACAGAATAGTATTTAAACGATCATTTGTTTTTAATCATTCGAGACCATAAAATAATTTACATGGTTTTGCTTTTCAAAGCTACCAATTTAACTATTTAAAATAATGCCTTTAAAAAAAAATAATAGATAAACAAAGTAATTTATTCGATTTTAGAAATTTGTTCAAATATTTTAAAACGAATTATCGAAATATTTTATTTTATTTTATTAATAAATTTAGCAAAATATCTGGGAGTTCAATTAATTTGTTTTATCAAACTATGATTTCATGAACTCAAACCAAAAAGTAGAATAAAACATTTGCATATTTTTTATTTCAGATAAGCTCATGAACAGTTTTAAGTTTTAGATGTGTTGTATTTAAATGATTTTTAAAACAAAAAAATATCATAGAACCATTAAATTTAATGCTAATTCCTTTCAATACTGTCCTTTTATATATATACAGGGTGATTATAAAAAAAACTATCCCGATATATGAGCCCCTAACTATTATACCGTTCACAGAAACTGAATGAAATTTTGGTTTAAAGTATTTTGAGGTATGCGCTCAAGAATCATATGGAAGACAACAGTTAAATTCTAACAGTTACCGCTACAGTGACAAAATTTCGAAAATTTCAAATGGCAACACCTATTTTTTTTTATTGGAATGTGATCTTCATAGTGAAAAAACATAAAAAGCGTTGGAACGGTACCTGTAGTACGAAAATCGCCGGCGCTAGACAGACTAAGAAGAATAGTGAAAACAACCAATAAGGACAGAGAAGCAACAGAAAACAAAACATTTTATTGTGTTTCATACATTTTCCATTTTACATGCGGCAGATGGTGGATAGCACTGAACAATAAAATGTTTTACTTTCTGTTGCTTCTCTGTCCTTTATTGGTTGTTTTCACTATTCTTCTTAGTCTGTCTAGCGCAGCGATTTTCGTACTACAGGTACCGTTCCAACGCTTTTTATGGTTTTTCACTATGAACATCACATTCTAATAAAAATAAATAGGTGTTGCCATTTGAAATTTTCGAAATTTTGTCACTGTAACCGTAACTATTAGAATTTAACTGTTTTTTTTTTCACATGATTCTTGAGCGCATACCTCAAAATACTGTAGGCCAGAATTTCATTCAGTTTCTGTGAACGGTATGACAGTTAGGGGCTCATATATCGAGATAGTTTTTTATAATCACCCTGTATATAAATTATAAAATAAAATATGTCAGCAATTTTAAGTTTGAGCACAATTACTCCATGCTGCTATAAAAGTCACATTGTAACTTATCTGCGCAACACTTTTTTTGCTTCAGCGTAAAGTTGCGAAATGCTATGTTTAAACACTGTTTTCTGATGAATGGGACTACGTATAGACATAAAACTTATATCCTATTAATGTACATGTTAAATTAAAAAGTCTATTTAACTTTTGTTTAATGTCATGTATAATAAATATGGTTTTACTATGTTTTGTGTTCCCCATCGAAGCGAAATGTTAAATAACAATGTATACAAGCAATTTTCAGCCACGTCTTCCCAGAGTCTGTAGCTGATTTTAAAAGAAGGATTTTGAAGATTTTTACGGTCTGTAAATTTATGATATGGTCAAAGGCCACAGACAAAGGCTTAGGGATGAGATGATGCCTGATGTTTGTAATCCCTACAAATAGCAACATGATTGGCAACATATTAGCCGCCTAGCATATATGGGGGAACCAATCTGGTAATGTGTGACCTAATACTGCATTACCCCTGAATATAATACTGTGTCCCGAAGTTTTTAAACAAAATTCATTCCACAATTCCTTGGATACACTGTAAAAATTGATCAGTGTTTCTTATTTTATGAAAATATACTATAACCACGAACAAAAATATAATATAATCTTCCGAGTTATCCGAAATTCCGAAAAGCGTGTTCCATTGTCTTTTGAATCCCCAGAAAGCAATACATTTACAAAATTTAAAGAATTATTTATAAAAACAAAATTTCTCTAGCTGCCCGAATTTTTCAGAAACGTTTCCGAATAGTTTTTATAGTGTATTAAACAGTTTCCTCAGCCTGGAATACCTATTTATCGAATGTCATCTATTTTTATGTAAAAGTTTTCAGCTGCATAAGTTAATTTATACATCAAATAGTAAAGAAATAATCTTAATTCTAATGTTAACGCTGTTAATTTTGCATGTTTGTCTGTTAAACATATTTGTTGAACATGAATATGTTTACTTGAGAATGAATAGCATTGGAAAAAACTATATTCCGGGCATAGAAAACTGATTAATACACTTTAAAAGCTATTCGTAAACGTTTCTGAAAATTACGGGCAGCTGGAAAAATTTTGTTTTTCTAAATGATTCTTTATAAATTTCGAAATGCCATTGATGTCTGAGGTTTCTAAACATAAAGAAACACTGTTCAGAATCATGGTTAACAAGGATAAGTTTATATTATAAATTTATTCGTCATTGTATTATATTTTCGTAGATTCAGAAACATTCGTCATTTTTTACAGTGTATATTCTTCCTTTACTTCTTCCTTTATGGAGCTGTCTAGTTCATTTTTCTTCGCATGGTGTCTTAGAATTATAGTTTATCTTAAGAGTATGTCATAAACTTGACATTGCGACTCTGCAATTCTAATAACAGCATCCCATAATTACGACAAAGAGATGCTTGTCTCCACTATTAAAGAATTTAATTTACGAGTGTGTCCATTCTCGATGAGAATATTGAAGTTTGACCTCCGTGTCCGTATTTAAAATAAATATTTTATGTGTGTGTATTCGACACCCTGAAGTTCCAGAATATCCGGATGAGGAGAACTCAACGATGTATTCTACAGTTATAGTATGTTCTTGTATGATGAATATCAGTAAAATTTTATTTAATACATATGTTAAGGAATGTGTATTGTGCACCAAGTGCAGGAACTGGAATGTTAAATTAATCAAGTGACGTAAATAATTAAAATCTTATATTTTTATTAAGTATAATTATAAGTGCCATACAACAGAGCGTTGCTACTATATTACTTACTGATATTAAATTAGAAATGTAGTGGATGAAAATAATTCCAACTGAGTATTCAATAATGTTACAAAATGTTTGATCAAATGATCTCTCAATTATCTACGTGGTGGCTACTTAATTACAAATGTTTGTACTTTTTAGCAACTTTATGTATATTTGTATAAATGTAAATAAATGCTTACTTTATTAATTTTAATTATGTGTTGGATTTTATTTGTGCACCATGTTGACTGTTTTATTTAGCTTAAGTTTAGAGCAGTTTTGGGTTGATGTCATTTAATTTGTTAATTGGCAACTAAAAATTCAATAGCATGAAATTCGCTGAAATCGTGCCACTTGTAAATAAATGCTAAAAATTATTATTGCAAGAGTATGTTTTTATGTTTGTTTACTCTATTAATTCTGGCTAGAATTTACGATCACAAAATAATTAATTGACCACCTAAACTAACCGCCGAAGGCGATAAATTACATTTTAATGTTTGGAATTGTTAATAAAATCTTAACAAATTCTGTTGTGTTTATATACTCGTAGCACTGCACACTTACAATTCAGCTAAGTGTTTTGAGATAGAAAACTATTTATAGATATACTGTATTAAAATTTATGGCGATTCACAAGTTACCTCAAATGTAAAAAAATAATATAGAGTACTTTATTTATATCATTTAAAAATCGTCAAAGTTTACTCTTAGTCTAACCCAAGAACAAAAATTAATATGCCTCGCCGAAGCACATGCGTGTTTAATGTAAATCTTCTAAAGAATACCATTCGAAATAGTTGCAGGTTTAATATAACTGACAGATTAATAAATAAAAAAAACACATCCACATGCGCTAAATCTTTATTTGCATAAAATACTTATATGATTTTGTGAATAAAGCGTCAGTAATATAATATTTGTTATTGCAATCGACAGTTATCTGAATTTTTTAAAATTTTTAAATTGAAATGAACAATTCTGCAATAAGAAGCAATATTTTTCCTTCGATGTCACTGATTCCTGTTTACTTCATAAAGTGCATGCGACACAGATTCGTACACATTTAACAGGGTCATACTACTAAAATATATGAACTGTACAAATGTTTACATTTATTTATGTATATTTATTTCTGTCTATATATGTATTTATCTGACTATATATGTATACGTATGCATTCCGTGTTAAGATAAAGAAATCAAAATGATAAAATTCATAAATCTATATATCTATCTATCAATAAATGTACTAAGTAAAAAAAAAGCTGAATACTAATTTTGCTTTACAATATTGTATAATATATACTTCATATACCAAAATATAATTTTATTGTATTTTTCTTTATGCATATCTGAAACTTGGATGTCATGTTCTTTTAGCTCTGCTTTAGAAAATCTATAGGATATAACAGATTTAACAGACAGAGGCTATTGATCTTTGACACAAGTTCAAAATCCTTGTAAATATGATGCGGAGAACGTCGATTTTTCTAGCGAAGGAAATATTCTTGAGAATTTGAAACGCAATTTCAAATAACTTGAATATTTCACATCGATTGGGAAGTTTCTGCATGAGTCTGTGAAACGTTCTTATTTTTTGCATGAAACCAATATTAAAATGCTGAACTTATTGAAAACTTTAAAATGATGAATATATGGATTTTATATCTCATTCTAAAATCTAGCTATATTTTGCTCACTTATTTCAAGATACTTGAAATATTTTTAGTTAGAAAAAAAAAATACATTAAAAAATATACAATATTTTACATTGATATTCGTGTTGCAGCCTTAAATATGAGCTGAACAAATATATACATTTACATATTTCTGTGTATGAAATTATTTCATGTTAAAATAAAGATATAATAATAAAAACAAGTAATAAAAAAAATTTTAAAGCCAATTCCTACTTTTTAATCATAAATATATAAAATAAACCCGTGCAGCATTAATTTCCCAAGTTATCTTTATTGAACATTATTTTATAATCATCGTTGCGGTATTTTATTTCTGTGGCATCACTAATTTGAGAAAAATCTTTCATTTCATTTATAAAAACAATGGGAGGAATTTTTTTCTCCCATTTAAAACTAAAATGAATTAATTAAATTTAATTAATGAATTAATATTTGAAAAAACTGTATTAACATAAAGTGTCATCCACTACAAGTTTAAAAAAATTTATTTGAACTTGAGTGGATGAATAGAAAATATTTTATTAACGGTTGAAAATTTGAAAAAGATATATATAGAGAGAGTGTGAGCTAATAGTAGGAATTTAATAATCATTCAATCGCATTCAATCGTATATGCATTAAATGTTATTGAATAATTAAAGCGTAATTCATAATTTTTAAATTTTTAAATTATGAAATTTTTCAAAGTTTGCTTTCATCGTTATCAAACAGAAAAAATAAAAGTTTTCGTTATATTTATTTAAGAATTTTTTACAATTCTGTACGAAACATGCCAAAAGAACTCACATTTGCAAAACTGCTTAATTAATCATAAGGTTTAACTATTTAAGTTTTTTAAACAAAAAATGCACCTTACTGGTTTTGGTCAATCTGCTTGATCTGCATATATATATACAGGGTGGTTATAATATATCTATTTGTGGCTGTCTGTAACTCGAAGGAATAACCCGATTGAAACCAAAATCGGTACAGTTACGATTCGAGAAGGGGAAAGAAGAATTTAACAATAAAAAAAAAATGTTGCAATAATCACCGACAGATGGCGCTACCCAGTGTGAAATATAATCTATACTAATATTATAAAGGAGTAAAGATTGTTTGTTTGTTTGTCTGTAGGGGGTAATCTCTGGAACTACCGAATCGATTTCAAAAGTGATGGTGGCAAATTGATGGTGACAACCTCTGCTCCAACATAGGCTATATTTTATGTCGGTGCCACTAACCCCAGGGGGTGCAGGAGCAAAAAACATTCTAAAATTGCCATTTTTTAGCTATCAAACTGGCTATCAAGCCCTGATAGCTTGCCAGCCGGTTCTGTATGTATGTATGTACGTACGTAATGCGATAACTCTTCATAGAAATATCCGTTTTCCTTCAAATTTTGTTTATAGGTTCAGTGTGATAAGGCGCTTCCCTGATTAGTTTTCGCGATTGATTGGTTAAGTATAAAGGGGGGGGAACAAGGGGCTAATTTCCTTCCTTAATTTATATAAATGGGTTTTTCATGCAGAATTGTTCCGTTTTCCTTCAAATTTTGTTTATAGGTTCACTGAGTTAAGGGGCTTCCCTGATTAGTTTTCGGGATTGATTAGTTAAGTATAAAGGGGGGGATCGGGGGGCTAATCCCCCCCTTAATTTATATAAATGGGTTTTTCATGCAGAATTATTCCGTTTTCCTTCAAATTTTGTTTATAGGTGCATTGGGTTAAGACGCTTCCCTGATTACTTTTCGGGATTGCTTGGTTAAGTATAAAGGGGGGAACGGGGGGCTAATCCCTCATAATTTATAAATATGGGTTTTTCAAGCAGAATTATTCCGTTTTCCTTCAAATTTTGTTTATAGGTTCACTGTGTTAAGGCGCTTCCCTGATTAGTTTTCGGGATTGATTGGTTAAGTATAAAGGAGGGAACGGGTTGCATATCCCCCCTTACTTTATATAAATGGGTTTTTCATGCAGAATTATTCCGTTTTTCTTCAAATTTTGTTTATAGGTTCACTGTGTTAAGGCGCTTCCCTGATTAGTTTTCGGGATTGATTAGTTAAGTATAAAGGGGGGGAACGGGGGGATAATCCCCCCTTAATTTATATAAATGGGTTTTTCATGCAGAACTATTCTATTTCTTCAAAATTTGTTTATAGTTTCATTGGGTTAAGACGCTTCCCTGGTTAGTTTTCGGGATTGATTGATTAAGTATAAAGGAAGGGAACGGGGGCTAATACCTCCCTTAATTTATATAAATTGGTTTTTCATGCAGAATTATCCCATTTCCTTAAAATTTTATTTATAGGTTCACTGTGTTAAGGCGCATCCCTGATTAGTTTTCGGGATTGATTGGTTAAGTATAAAGGGGGGGAACGGAGGGCTAATACCCCCTTATTTTATATAAATGGGTTTTTCATGCAGAATTATTCCGTTTTCCTTCAAATTTTGTTTATAGGTTCACTGTGTTAAGGCACTTCCCTGATTAGTTTTCGGGATTGATTGGTTAAGTATAAAGGTGGGGGGAACTGGGGGGGTTAATCCCCCCCCCCTTAATTTATATAAATGGGTTTTTCATGCAGAATTATCCCATTTGCTTCAAAATTTGTTTATAGGTTCATTGTCAATATTTTGTTTGATTAAAGGTTCGTTAAAAGAAATTGACGCTTCCCTGATTAGTTTTCGGGATTGATTGGTTAAGTATAAAGGGAAGGAACGGGGGACTAATACCCCCCTTAATTTATATAAATGGGTTTTTCATGCTTTTCAAATATTGAATTTCAAAAATTACCAAATTTTCCAATGGAGTACCATAGCGAAACCTTCATGCGTAAAAAGATAATGATAAGGGCGACGTGTCCTGACGTGTATATTGGCTATAGCACGAGTCACAAATTATAGTAGCCTTATTATTCTGTTAAAATATAAAAGTTATTTATGAAATGTCAATATTTTGTTTGATTAAAGGTTCGTTAAAAGAAATTGAACAGCGTAGCGGGCGTAGCTTGCTAGTGTGTAATACAAGAACAAAGAATTAAGGTGTCAAACCCGAAGACACACCTGATTTATTAGAAAGTGTCAGAGTGAATGTGGTTATTTTTTCTCATGGTGGTGCCGATCATATTCATGTTCACATGGTCACTGTGCTGAATGATACATTCAGGTGGTGCACGACATGCTCAACTGCGGAATGTAACGCATCAGGAGTGATGTTTCGCACATGTCGTGATATGCGGTGAAATCATTGAGGTTTGCGACACCTCCACGGTACACAATATTGCACATTACATTTCATACTCAAAAGTGCCATCTGTCGTCCATTATTGTAATTAATTTTCCTACTTTTCCATCCTTCTTCCGCTTTCTCGAATAGTCAGTGTACCGATTTTGGTTTCATTCGGGTTATTCCTTCGAGCTACAGACAGATAGATCCAAATGAGATACTTATATTATAACCACCCGGTACATATCGTAAGTGGATTAAATTTCTATTTCTTATTTGGAATATTTTTTCATTATGTTATGTGTACCACACTACTTTTCATAATAATAAGTATGTATGTATTATTATTATTATTATTATTAATATTATTATTTTTATTTTTTTTATTATTATTTTTTTTTACAAGAAAGAAACTTTTTGGTTTACATGTGCTGTGAATTTACTGAAAATCGAAGTATATACTAGTAATATGTGAAAGTACTCTTTATTCCATATCGATTAAACTATTATACAGCTACACAAATGGAGTTTTTTCAAATTAATAATTTTGCATAATTAGATACTTGTTGATATATTTTTAAAATATCATACAATACAAATTTACACAAAAAATAGGAAATCAATCTTTATGAAATGTTGCTAAAATTGTCGTTATTTATCTATGATATTTTACTTATATCTCCTGCTTTAGTTCTTACTGTTCAATTGTCTTTAAAATAATCTGATAAGCTTTAGGATGAATTTTCAAGTTTATTGAAATGAAACAAAATATTTTATTATTTAGGAGATATTTTTCTACTTTAAAAGGATAGGAAAGTCTTTATTCCAAATGTTTATGAGTCCGTTTACACATCATTTATTCATTATTATTGAATTATTCACAAAGTCTTCATTTTAGAAAATTGAAAATAAATATTAAACAAATGTAAGTAAACATTTTTGCAATATATATATACATATATATATAATATCCTTTTATATCCACGTAATATTAAAACATCCTTATGCTATTCAATGGTTGGAGTAGCACAGCTGAGATTTATTCCAACAGAAAAAAAATGCCGGGACTTGGACTCGAACCTGGTTACTTTGGTTTGTGGGTTCGAGTCCTGGTACCGGCACTTTTCGCTCTGTTGGAATAAATATTTGCTATAAATACTCCAACCATTGACTATGATTTACCTAGTAGAAAAAAAAAAAAACTTTCCTCTGTTTATTAAATCATAAAATAATTATAAAACTTTTTAAATACTATATGGATTTTTAATATAAATATACATATCAATATATTGTCATCTTAACTTGTTAAACCGTAAAACCGTTGTACATGCTTAGTTTAAATCGAACTTTAACTTGAATATATAACTTTATCAGTGTGACTGTCGAATATCTGTTAAGAGAACTATTGTCGAAAATAAAATTCAACTGAAATACACTAAATGGTCAGTGGTTCTTTTGAACTGAATATTACATATTTTTAATCTGAAGTTATACTTAATACGTTTCTTAAATTAATGTTAAGTATTTGTTCTTTTAGAATTTTCGGTTAAAAATTGTAAGAGCTATTCTCTTTTTTAGGGTTTTGTTCGTCTGCCGTAAACTAATTCCCTTTACTCTGTCTGTCACAGAGTTCGCTCTCGGAAAATGTATAAGTTAGAGACTTGAAATGTTGAATACTTAGAGCTGAACACATCCGATCACACGACAAATCAAAAATTTTGAAAAATTCTCATTATAATTTTAATTAAAGGAAATAATTTAATGACACTTGACCATTTTAGTGATTTAGACTTTAAAACACAACCTTAATATCAGTGTCAGACTAAGTAGCGTAGTGGTAGTTCATTTCCAGTTATTTAAAAATTTCATGTTTTGAAGCTTGTTGTCGGAGTTTCGAATTTTTTCTCGCGAAATAGATTTCATTACCTAATAGCGTCAATTTTACAGAATTACTGCAATTTTTTTTTTTACCATTTTTAGGTCAAAAGTAGTTGTATAAGATTTTATCAATTCCTTTTTTAATTGAATTTTTTTTGAGAAATTGTGAAGCTGTGAAATTTTGTTTAAAGAAATAATTTTTCAAATTTCGAAAATTTAAATTTCGTATAAACATTTTTTGAAATAATTATAAATTTAATTTTTTGGAATATTCACAAAATTCTTGAGAAATTTTAGCATTTTAAATTTCGTTTAAATATTTTGTTTTTTGCTTTTATAAATTTAATTTTTTTAAACATTCGTTAATTTTTTGAAATTTTCTAATTTTAAAACTTTCTGAATTTTTAATTTATTTAAATATTTATTATTTTAAAACGCCTCTTATTGTTAAATATTAAGTTTCGTCTTCAAATAATTCATTCTCGTTAATGAATAAGTGCTGCCATCTAACTTTTAATTTATTAAACTTCTGTCATCTATGTTCTTATTAATAATGTTTATTGATAAAGATTAAGGATTTAATACTTGATACTAATGATTTGGATTTATTAGTTAAAGTATAACGTGTTTCAAAACAAATATTAAACGATACCATTTGTGCGGTCTTCGATCACACTTGTTTTACAGATGCTGTAACTTAATCATTTCATCACAGGATTCAGAAAACTTCTCTATTTTTGGCGTTCGCAATATGTTCGTTTATGATTTTATCTTTTACAAAACATTTATTCACATATATAACATACATGTACCATAAAGGACTAGTATTAACTTATTTTAGATTATATAATATATATTTAACACTATTACATGACATAACGTGTTTTCGAATTTGAAAATGACACTATTACTTTTCATTATCTATGCAGTAAAACAAACACGAAATAATTACAGAATTTTCCATAATAACTTTTAAAGCTCATTATTTAATAAGTTTAAAAAACATTGTTTGATGGGAAAGTGTTTCTAAATATTTCAGTCAGAGTTTAATGTAGAAATTTATATATTACTATCAAGCTATGCCCGCTACGCTGATCCATTTCTCTTAACGAACTGCTAATCAAACAAAATAATGAAATTTCACAATTCACACTTATATTTTAACAGAATAAATAAGTCTACTATAATTTGTGACTCGTGCAAATATACACGTCAGGACACGTCGCCCTTATCATTATCTTTTTACGCAGGAAGGTTTCGCTATGGTACTCCATTGTGAAATTTGGTAATTTTTGAAATTCAATAGTTAAAAAACGGCATAATCATTAGATTTGAAATTTATATCAAGAAAAATACAATTTTTTACCTTTCAAACGCAGTTTGTCTAATTTTCTGACAAATACTTTTCGAGCTATTATTTTTTTCAGTAACTTCAAATGTTTCATTTTCCAAGATTAATCTGTGGCAACAATTAGCAAAAACCTAGTCGTCAGCAACGCATAGCTTTTTATTAAAGAGACTGTTGGAGCAGGGATTGTCACCATCAATTTGCCACCATCACTTTTGAAATCGGTTCTGTAGTTTCAGAGGCCCATCAGGATTGCACGCAAACTCTAAGTCTTAGGCTGGGTTTCCTGAGGTGGTCATCCCCTGTAGTTCCAGAGATTCCATAGAAATTGTAATTTAGAATGATTTTAGAACGCTTTTCGGTCATTTCACCATTTTAAATTTCGATTTTTTTTAAAATTATTATTCTTAGAGAGCATTTACATCTTATAAGTGACTAATCGAAATTTTCGAACATTTTTCGCTCTTGCACCCTATTGGGGTTAGTGGCACCGACATAAAATATAGCCTATGTTGGAGTAAAGATTGTCACCATCAATTTGCCACCTTTTTTTTTGAAATCGGTTCCGTAGTTCCAGAGATTCAATAGAAATCGTAAATTAGAATGTTTTTAGAACGCTTTTCGCTTATTTCACCCTTTTAAATTTCGATTTTTTTTATTTGTTCTTAGAGAGACTTCAAATCTTATAAGTAACTACAATGCGAAATTTCAAATTTCTAGCGCTTTCAGTATAAAAAAATTGCGATTTTAGAACGTTTTTCGCTCCTGCACCCCCTTGGGATTAGTCGCACCGACATAAAACATAGTCTATGTTGGAGCAGGGATTGTCACCATCAATTTGCCACCAGCATTTTTGAAATCGGTTTTGTAGTTCCAGAGATACTATAGAAATTGTAATTTAGAATGTTTTTAGAACGCTTTTCGCTTATTTCACCCTTTTAAATTTCGATTTTTTTTAATTTGTTCTTAGAGAGCATTTACATTGTATAAGTAATTACAATGCCAAATTTCAAATGTCTATCTCCTTCAGTATAAAACAAATTGCAATTTTAGAACGTTTTTTGCTCCTGCAACCGACTGGGATTAGTGGCACCGACATAACATATAACCTATGATGAAGCAGGGATTGTCACGATCAATTTGCCACCATCACTTTTGAAATCGGTTCTGTAGTTCCAGAGATTCCACAGAAATTGTAATTTAAAATGTTTTTAGAACGCTTTTCGCTTATTTCACCCTTTTAAATTTCGATTATTTTTTTAATTTGTTCTTAGAGAGCATTTACATTGTATAAGTAAGTACAATGGCAAATTTAAAATTTCTAACTCCTTCAGTATAAAAAAGATTGCAATTTTAGAGCGTTTTTCGCTCTTGAACACCCCTGGGATTAGTGGCACTGACATAAAATATACCCTATGTTGGAGCAGGGATTGTCCCCATCAATTTGCCATCATCACTTTTGAAATCGGTTCTGTAATTCCAGAGATTCCATAGAAATTGTAATTTAGACTGTTTTTAGAACGCTTTTCGCTTATTTCACCCTTTTAAATTTCGATTTTTTTTAAGTTGTTCTTAGAGAGCATTTACATTGTATAAGTAACTACAATGCCAAATTTCAAATTTCTAGCTCCTTCAGTAAAAAAAAAAACAGCAATTTTAGAAAGTTTTTCGCTCCTGCATCCCCCTGGGATTAGTGGCACTGACAAAAAATATAGCCTATGTTGGAGCAAGGATTGTTACCATCAATTTGCCACCATGACTTTTGAAATCGCTTCTGTAGTTCCAGAGATTCCATAGAAATTGTAATTTAGAATGTTTTCAGAACGCTTTCCGCTCATTTCACCCTTTTAAATTTCGATTTTTTTTAAATTTTCTTTTAGAGAGACTTCAAATCTTATAAGTAACTACAATGCCAAATTTCAAATTTCTAGCTCTTTCAGTATAAAAAAAAATTGCAATTTTAGAAGGTTTTTCGCTCCTGCACACCCCTGGGATTAGTGGCACTGATGTAAAATATAGCCTATGTTGGAGCAAGGATTGTCACCATCACTTTTGAAATCGGTTCGGTAGTACCAGAGATTACCCCCTACAAACAAACAAACAAAAAAACAAAAAAACAATCTTTACTCCTTTATAATATTAGTATAGATTCTTTAGTTCCAGAGATTCCACATAAAATGTAATTTAGAATGTTTTTAGAACTCTTTTCGCTCATTTCACCCTTTTAAATTTCATTTATTGTTTAATTTTTTTCTTATAGAGCATTTACATCTTTTAAGTAGCTACAATGCCAAATTTCAAATTTCTAGCTCCTTCAGTATACAAAAAATCGCAATTTTAGAACATTTTTCGCTTCTGCACCCCACTGGGGTTAGTGGCACCGACATAAAGTATAGCCTATGTTGGAGCAGGGATTGTCACCATCAATTTGCCACCATCACTTTTGAAATCGGTTCGGTAGATCCAGAGATTACCCCCTACAAACAAACAAACAAACAAAAAAACAATCTAACAATATAATAAAATATAACACCTTGTAATAGTATATTACTTTTAAATGCTAAAGGTGTAAAATTAACAACTATAATATAAATTAAAATAACTTTTATTAGTTGTTTTACATGTTTCGACTCTTCTGAGTCATTTTCAAAAACAAAATGAGAATAGTCTAAAGCTGCACGGGCTTTGAAGTTATTATTTACATGTACTTAAAAAAAAAAAAAAAAAAAAAAAAAAAAAATTACGCACGTTATCTATTATTTTTTACTTGATTGTTTATTTTCATATCTTTGAGCATGGAGTAATTCTAGCCACAGTTTCGGTAAATTAAAAATGCCGCATCGTTACATATGGTATTTTTGCGCGTGAGTATCTCTATGGTTTCTCTTATTATGGATGGATAGTATAGACTGGAGGGAAATATTATTTTACTTTCATTGAAATTTATTTGGATGGTTTCTTCTTGATATAATCTTGCTAGGGCTGTAGTTTTTCTATTGTATTTAATATCAGCTATATGCTCTTTTTTTCTGCAATTATATTTCCTGCTGGTCATGCCTATGTAGTAATTCGTGGATCCGTCTTCTTTAATAAAAGGTATTTCATATACTTCTGAATAATCCGGAAAAACATGGAACAGTTTTCCGGAAAAACATGGCTAACCAATCTACCATACCAAATAACGCATGTTCTCCCTTTACATACAAAATTTCAGCCTACAGATTTCTCATAAAACGAGCCTTTATAATATGTACTGAAAATAAATTGAATAATGAATTAGATAATATTCGTAAAATTGCCTATAATAATGGTTTTACAGTACACCATTTTAATAAATTAATCATAGATATCACCAATAATAAGTATTCAGAAAAGAAATTTGATTCACAAAAATACAAACTTTATACTCTTCAATATTATCCAAGCTTTTTCGAAAAATTAAAACACAGCCTTAAACATTTCAATATCTGCTTAATAGCCAAACCACCTAAGAAATTAAAGAATATCATTTGCAGTAAAATTGATCAAATTAATTTTGAGAATTATTCAGGAGTATATGAAATACCTTTTATTAAAGAAGACGGATCCACGAATTACTACATAGGCATGACCAGCAGGAAATTTAATTGCAGAAAAAAAGAGCATATAGCTGATATTAAATACAATAGAAAAACTACAGTCCTAGCAAGATTATATCAAGAAGAAACCATCCAAATAAATTTCAATGAAAGTAAAATAATATTTCCCTCCAGTCTATACTATCCATCCATAATAAGAGAAACCATAGAGATACTCACGCGCAAAAATACCATATGTAACGATGCGGCATCTTTTAATTTACCGAAACTGTGGCTAGAATTACTCCATGCTCAAAGATATGAAAATAAACAATCAAGTAAAAAATAATAGATAACGTGCGTATTTTTTTTTTTTTTTTTTTTTTTTTTTAAGTACATGTAAATAATAACTTCAAAGCCCGTGCAGCTTTAGAATATTCTCATTTTGTTTTTGAAAATGACTCAGAAGAGTCGAAACATGTAAAACAACTAATAAAAGTTATTTTAATTTATATTATAGTTGTTAATTTTACACCTTTAGCATTTAAAAGTAATAAAAAAACAATCTTTACTCCTTTATAATATTAGTCTAGATTCGTATAATGTGACCAATCAAATTATAAACATTTAAGAGTTTCTGTCTTATAATTTTATCTTATAAAATCAATTATTTAAAAAAATTACTGTAAACGGCAATACCTACGTGCCTTGTTTAATGAAAAATTTGAAATATCACGTTTACATGCGGACCTAGAGCATTTGAAATTATTGATTATAGACAGGTGTAACAACGCCAAAAATGTAATTTTTAATAAACAAAATTACTTCTAAAAAATCTCTAATAGCTTAAAAGATCTTTTATATATTTTTTCAATTATGATATTTCAAAAATTGTAAATAAGAAGTTCGTGTTTATCCATATACATTTTCACTTTCGAATTAAATGATTGTATTTTAAGAAGATATGTTTATTGCAAAATATGTTTAACTAACTTAGTTTACAATTGAAACATTATCCCCTTTAGTTTTGTATTATTAGATTGTAAAAAAAAGTACATGATTATTCTTTTGAATTACTATTATGGAATATTATGATTATTATTAAAAGATGTTATTTTCTTTGAATAACTGACAAATATAAGTGGTGGCCGGGGCGGGGGTGACTGGAGCAGGAACCCCTCCCCCGAATCTGTCATCGAATATTTTTTGAGACTTTGTGATTTGTAAAAATGGAAAATCCCTTCTCTGAAACTCTAGGATGTGCCCCATAACCTCAAAATTGCATCCCGGAGAAAAATATCTGGATCAACAATACTCTACGTATAATGTTTTATGTTGAATTTCACATAGAAGCTATATAATAATAAAATAATTAGATAACTGAAAATAATTATTAATATTCCACACATTTACATGAATAAATTACTTTCTATAATTGTACATTCTACATTTTTCGTCTAAAAATTATTCATGCTCATTTTTATCGCGAAACAGATAATTAAAAAAAGCCTGTTTTGTACTAGGGAATTATTTATCTTACTAACCCAAAAAAAAGGGAAACTCTACTTGAAAACTTAATGAAATAATATGATCTTATTTAGGAATTTGATCATGTGATATTACAATGTGAAATAATGTGATATTGATATAAAATAATAATGAAAAAATAATCCTTAAATAATTTATTAAATATCGTATATAGTACTATGGAAGGAAAAACCTTTTTTCTGAAGATAATCTATACAAATAGCATCAAAGTAAAAAAAATAATAATAATAATGTGTATGCGAGAAATTGTTGTTATCCTAAATATATTTCCTAGCATTCCGTCTTATTATATAAAATGTTCAGAAATGTCATAAAAGCGAACGTGAAACAAAATGATGAAATCAGAGATAAGGTTTCTTTCGTCGCTTTGACAGGTTATTTGCCAGATATTTCATATTCATATTTTATGGGCTATAAAAGTTACTGAATACTATTCGAAAGATACAAATTTACCTGATAAAAAATAATGATTTCAGTTGCATGTAAAATATACTCTTTGAATAGCTTAAATATGCCCATGAGTTACATAGTATTTATATACATATTAGTAACAGTAAACGAGATTATCTGTTGCTTAGGTGCATTTTTTTAATAAACAGAATGCAAAGTAATTATGCAAAATTATCATGTGAAAAGAAGCTTTATATATTTTGTTAAATATCGCATATAGTAATATGGAAACAAATGGTTAGCGAACGTGAAATAAAATGATGAAATCAGATATAAGGTTGCTTTCGTCGTTTTGAAAGGTTATTTGCCAGATATTTCATATTGATATTTCATGGGCTATAAAAGTTACCGAAAACAATTATACACACGAGTTACAATCTCTTTATATACATATTTGTAACGACAATCAATATTATCTGTTGCATTAGCTGCATTTTTTTAATGTAAAGTAATGATGTAATGCAATCATGTGAAAAGAAACATTATATAATTTATTAAATATCGTATATAGTGATATGGAAGAGAAAAAAATCTGAAGATAATCAATACAAACAGCATCAAGTTTTAATAATAATAATAATAATGTGTCTGTGCGAAATTTTGGTTATCCTAAATATATTTCCTAGTATCCCGTTCTATTACATAAAATGTTCAGAAATGTCATACAAGCAAGCGTGAAACAAAATGATGAAATCAGAGATAAGGTTTCTTTCGTCGGTTTGACAGATTATTTGCCAGATATTTCATATTCATATTTTATGGGCTATAAAAGTTATTAAAAACTATTCGTAAGCTATAAATTTACCTCATAAAATATGATAATTTCAGTAGCATATGAAATCTACTCTGCAAATAGTTTAAATATGAACATGAGTTACATGTTTTATATACATATTGGTAACGGCAACAATATTATCTGTTGCATTAGATGCATTTTTTTAATAAATTTAAGTCGAAGATTTTAAATGTACTGTCAGTTTCCTGGCATTTTTCAAATATTTTGATAGGACAATTTCTTAATGGTATTTGGATAATATTGTAAATTATTTGAAATTGGTGAGTTTCTATGAATCAAGTGAAATTCCATGTCGAGGAAGTGTGTGAATAGCCTACAGTATTTTCGTTATATATATATTTTTCTGAATACAAGTTTAAAAACATAGAAGATAACGAAGCCGAGAGTAAAAAGTTATTTTAATTACTATGAATATTCATTACAATTAGAAAAGAATATCCGGCGTACCATTTGGTTCACAAAATTCGTGCGGGCTCTTTATCATTAAGAACAAAGAAAAATATTTTTTTTAAGAAACACCATATTAAGTGTATGGCCCGACAATCATGAAGATTGGTATTTTTGTGTTAGCTATACACTACTTGACAAAAGTATAAACCCACAAAATTTCCATATTGATTTAATCTTAATTTCACTAAATATGAAATAACTTTAATGAAACAAAAACAAATAATTAGGAAAATGTTCATCATTTTGATGTAACACCTGAATAAAACTAAAATAAAAAAAATTACGTTACACTTACAAGGAGACCGCCAAACATTGTGCGCACAGATTTTGATGATTTTAAGGTATGTTATAGAGGTCAAACCCCTAACTATCCTGGTCAAAGGTTTCCTTCAAATGGCCCTTAGTTTTTGAGAAATTCGGGGTTAAAGTTCAGCATACGTTTGAAATACCCAATAGATTGCTACTTCGAACGAGGTCTCTGTGGTGCAGCGCTAGCATGCGGGATTCCTGAACGCAATGCAAGGGTTCTGTCCCATCCTATGCCTTTTTTTTTTTTTTTTTTATAATTTTTGGCGCATTGTACGTTTTAAGCAGAAGTGGGAATTCTGCATCTTTGAACTTTTTATAATATCATAATAAATTATATTTACATTTTCGAATGTTTCATAAAAATTTATAGTTTTTCTGCAATTATTAAACTAATATTTGTGTCGACGAAAATCCAAGATAATTAAAGTCTAGAAGTCCCGTCTTTTTTTTTAACTTACTATTATTGTTGGCATTTATGTTTATTTATTTATTTATTTATTTATCATAGTTATAAAATAATGCATACTTTTTTTACTTGCATTTTCTATTTTTCTTAAAAAAGTAATTGATGAGGAAAACATTTACAAAATAATATATCCTTTTAATATTATTTGATTCGTTCTAAACATCTTGCAACATCTTAACTGATGAGATACAAAAATGTTTATAATTACCGTCATTGACATTTTTAATTAAATAAATATAGAATTAATTGGGTGATACATATCGCAAAAGTATTCAAAACATAAAATGGCATTAAAAATCGCCATAAAAAGAATTGCTTAAGATGAAATATTTTTAACAATGTTGGAAGAATGCCTTAATTAACATAATATATATTTTTTAAATACTCTACTTTTATATATATTAAAAAATGCATTAAAAGTTGGAAAAGAAATGCTAATTATCACCCGTATAAGTCCAAATAAATACACATTTAATAAAGGATACTTATTGTAAAAACCTTTAAAACACAAAATGACATTAAAAACAGCACAGTTTATAAAAAGCGACTTTTTGGCATGATCATGAATGTTTCTAACGTTGTTGGAGAAAAGCATAAATAAATTTAATATATATGTATATATTAGTACTTGATTTACGATAAATACATTAAAAAAGGGTAAATGAATATAGTATGTATGCTTTTTAAAACTTAATTTGCGGTAAATACGTCAAAAATACGTTAAAAGATGAGAAACAAAAATGCTTAATCATCACTAGTAAATACACAGTTAGTTGGATGATACTTACGTAAAAACATTCAAAACATAAAATTACATTACAAACAGCACAATTTATAAAAGCAACTTTTTTACACGAACATGATTTTTTTAACAATATTGTTGGAAAGCATAAATCGTTTAGATTTATGAAAATTTCTCTGCTATCTATTAATTTTGATGCAGACCATGCGTATCTTATCATAGGGCGGAAGTGATGGGAGCTAAATTGATGTAATATAATTGAATGCATTTTTATAATATCTTCTCGTGAAGATATTTCCCTCTGGTTTTCTAGCAAACTTGTTGCATTTTGTAACCTTTTCATGAAATTTTTTACTTCGCGAGAAAAATATACATCACATGGCTGGCAAACAGGGGTACATTTTGGTGGAATTATTTTTTTTATGCATGATACCTCCCCCTTTTCATTTTCGAAAATCTCATCATAGATTATCGAATCTGTCTGACCTCCCCACGAATCAATTATCAAAAGAAAAGTATTTTTCTTAACGTAGGGAAGAAGACAAGTTTTTAAATATTCTGCATAGGTTTGCTTTGTCAACTTACCGGATTTTGAACACGTAACGATTACGTTCTTAAACGTGGCGCTGAATTCACTTACCTTCTTTTGAACAATTGGACCAAATGTTCCAGATTGTTCACGTAAGCAAATGAACACGAATGGTAAAACAATTCCAGATGCTGTAAGAGAGTACTGTGCTGTGTAAGAATGCGTTAATTTATTCAATTTTTTTTTTGACAAACACTGATTTAGCTCCTCGCTCAGCAAGTGATGTGTTGTAGGTTGTTTGGTACTGGCATCCAATTTGATCTGTATTAATTACGTAATCCAAGTCAAATTTACTAATTAGCACTTTTGTTTGTACACGGAATCTTTCAGCCGCTTCCATTATTTCTTCAATCTTTGTAATATCTTTGTGACTGACAAATTTCGTAACTTTACGTTGTCTTATCCGATGGTTCTTTTTAAATCTTTCTACCCATCTGGGACTTGCAAGGAAATGGAAATCATCCGACTGAAAACAAGCAGCCGCACTCATTGCCCAGTGTTGTAAAGTCCGTGTCGTGACCTGTATATTAGAAATAAAAAATGAGTTAATAAATTAATATAATAGTTTTCAATTTTTTTTGCAGTTACATCAGTAATTGAAAAATTTCGTTTTGTTTTACCTGTTCCATATTATTTCGAGCTTCAACAAATCTTTCATACGTTTCATAATCGATGCTTTTCCATTTGTCAAAATAAGTACCTTCACGATTTACATCATCTTTCCATCTACGTAAGAGATGCTTTTGTTTTAAGCGACTTGCTCCATTAGCTTGCAATGATTTTAAACTCCATTTTGGATGGGCTTCAGCTAAAGCAACCGCATTCTTTTTGTACCACAATGGGATATAGTCACGTGGTTCGGGTGAAAATTCCTCAGCCACAAAATTCGCTTCATCTTCGTGAAATCCCGGACACTACATAAATAAATAATTAAAATTAAATTATTTGATTTCGATTTTTTTTTTATTGAACAATAAATATAATGAATATTTTTGGTAAAGTAACAAAACATACCTCTGTAAATTCGTTATGTTCATCTTCTTCATTCATCATTATCAATTTATCTGAATAAATAATTTACCGACTGTCCAATATGTCTAAAATTGAGCTATGGAATTCTCCAGCCATTGCTATAGAAGCACTAGAAATATTAACAGATGGCGAATGTGTAAAGAGATTATCATTTTCTAACAATGTCTCGCAATATTTTAGAGCATTCGTTACTTCATATTTTAGTTTTTCTTCCAAGCCAGAATTGTCCATATGAGTGCTTGTTCCTTCCATTATATTACAATCTAGAGAATTTTCCTATATACAGCATTACTCCAAACATTGCAACTGGCTGCAAAAAAAGCTTATGCTAAGGACAATAATTTCATTCTGATATTTCCATGAAAGTCGGAGCAGACGATTTAAAAAATATATATATTTTTTTGTATGTATTGCAAATTTTATCTCTCATTTACAGACGATTTTTGCTTTTCCAGTTAAATTTTTATGCGTGATATTGGCAGTGTTTTTACTTGTTAGATTGAAAACAAATCTGAAATGTAATCTGTCATTTTTTTGTGCGATTGAAAAATGATATTGAGTTTGAACTTTAATGATAAATGTATTTAGAGTGCACTAAATATTTATACAACTGGAAAAAACTTAAATATAAGTGTTACTGCTTTAAAATTTTATTATTTCTTTGAAAATATCTAATCTCACATACGTTTGGGAGATTCGAAGTGAAAATTATTTTGTATAAGTTATACAAAATAAAATTGTATAACATTAAAAAAAGAAAGAAAAAGAAAAAAAAGTATTTTTTCAGAACTGTGCTTAAAATATAAAAAAGTAAATAATAATAAATAAATAAATAAATCTATACATTAATTAGCTTGGAGTTTCATAAATAGTATATTAGTTTAATAATTGCAGAAAAGCTATAAGATTTTATGAAACATTCTATAATTTATTAGGAAATATATATATATATATATATATAATATATATAAAAAAGTTCAACGTAGAATTCCCACTTCTGCTTGAAACGTACAATGCGCCAAAAATAAAAAAAAAAGGCATATGAGGGGACAGAACCCTTGCATTGCGCTCAGAAATCCCGCATGCTAGCGCTGCACCACAGAGACCTCGCTCGAAGTAGCAATCTATTGGGTATTATAAACGTATGCTGAACTTTAACCCCGAATTTCTCAAAAACTAAGGGCCATTTGAAGGAAACCTTTGACCAGGATAGTTAGGGGTTTGACCTCTATAACATACCTTAAAATCATCAAAATCTGTGCGCACCATGTTTGGCAGTCTCCTTGTTAGTAGCTTAGAAAATTAAGATTATTGAAATCTGGACATAAGTATAAATTCAAACGCTGAAAAATGTGTTGGATCACCACGTTTCGAAACTATTTTTATGTATTTGATTTGGCAGTGATTCTACAATCCTTTCCAACTGATTCAACGGTAAATGTTTTCATGCTGGGAGTATAGCCATATTTAATTCATTCGTGTTCAGGTATTGGTGCCATCATCATACACTATACCAATTATTACACCCTGAGGGTACGCAAGATAAGGTCTGCGTTCTAGTCATTTCATAAGTTGCACTTGCCAAATCTGACACTATTATTCTAATTTTTTTCTGAGTGTATTCACGCGTTGCCTTGCTGTAATATCCATTTTACTCCTACAACCAGCGTTGGATAATACAAAAAAATTGTACTGAATTATTTGCTTTCTCAAAAAACAGTATGAAATGACACTTATGACAATTATATCAAAGCGACGCGAAAGGATTACAGATCATTATAATTTCTACAGAAAATGTATTAAATTAAAACGGCGGGTATATAGTGGATTAACAATTGATTCTGTATTAAATACATTATGCCTGGGTGAGGTAAAACATTGGACTGATGGAATAAAGGGTATAATTTCTATCACTTTAATGATACTTTCTATACATTGCCGGCTGTTGTATTTTTTTTACTTATATATATTCTTACATATTAACTGTTAAATTCGTTACAATATTCTGGAAGAGTTAGAAAGTGTTCCATATTTTACGCTGGGCGCACGATTTTTCTTTATTTTTTTTCACTTCATACATTTCGAGTCCCTTCATACAATTTCACTTATAACTGTGAAAAATCATATTTGTCAAAAAGCATATATGTGAAGATGCATAGGGTGAAATCCCCAATTATTGACACCTAACCAGTAACTGACACAACATCTAACTCATTTAAGTATATTCTTGTAAAATTCTGCAAAGCAATGTCATCTAGTGGTAACTTATTCGTCTTAATTGTTATAACATATTTTTCAGCTATTGGTTTTTCAGAAAAGGGATAGTGTCAGTTACTGGAGATATTGACCATATTTATGAAAAAAAAATCATTTTTAGTAATTTTTTTTTTTTTTTCAAAATTTTGTGAACATTAATTTTTTAATATATCTTTACGATACATTCAAAAACAAAGATAAGTATAAAATAGATTTAAAACTTTGTAATAGTGATTCGAAGAAGAAAAAATCCTTAAAGTATCAGTTACTGGGGGTTTCACGGTACTTGTGATAATGCAATTTGTTTTCTCCACTGATGTTGATTTACATTCAATAGCGTTCGAATAAAATTTATATATATCTTGCATATATTTAAAAATGTATCGAAATGACTGTATATCTCAGTTACTTAGACATATAAATTAATTTTGCTTAGTTCAATTTATATATTAATGTTAAATTGAATAATATTATTTATTTAATTAAAAAATGAAATATTAATTAAATATAGATTAATGACATTTAATAAGACGCATTACATTAATTTGGTTTAGTTTAATTTATATATTAATGTTAAATTGAATAATATTATTTATTTAATTAAAAAATGAAATATTAATTAAATATAGATTAACGACATTTAATAAGATGCATTTCATTAATTTGGTTTAGTTTAATTTATATATTAATGTTAAATTGAATAATATTATTTATTTAATTAAAAAATGAAATATTAATTAAATATAGATTAACGACATTTAATTAGAGATCGACCGAAACAGGTTTTAAGACCGAAACCGAAACCTAAACCGAATTTCGGTGATCTTCCCACTTTCGGCCGAAACCGAAAGTGTCAAAAAATTTTAAACTGATTAATACATACATAACTGCATATAATTATTAATTAATAACAAATAATTAATAATTACTTAATAATAAATAATTACTTTAGTAATTAATTTATTAATTATACGTGTATTGAACCACATTTCTAACAAACAAACGTACATATATATGTGTGTGTATAAGTTTCAAACAAAAATGAAACGTGAATAATACAACTTTTATAATTTAGGTAGCTTTCAATACAAAAAAATATAAAGCTACCTATTGCAGCCGTTCGAAGGAAAGCAGTTCCGGAAAATTTCGATACATTTTCACCGATCATGATCCCCAGACCCCAAAACCACCCTCCGTTCAAATGTATATATATATATATATATATATATATATATATATATATATATATATATATATATATATATATTAAAACTAAAATAAATATACAAAATTTAAAAATTCAAATTTATTTTTTAATTCAGTGTTAGGCCTTGAAACTCGGATTCCAGAGCATTTTTTGTTTTACCTCTATCTTAAAAAACGGCTGAGATAGAGCAGTTTGAAATTCTAGGGTGGCTGACATTTTGAAACAAGACAGCACATTACAAAAATTTTCATTGTTGTAATAATTTTCCCAATCAAACGCATAAAACTATATATTCATATCCGTTAGCTCCAAATTCTCGCCAAACTTGGCGACATTTGGCGAAATATCGCCAAATTTGGCGACCAAAATAAGTTTTCGTAAATGAAGCCAATTTGGCTATTGCACAATAATTTGGCGAATTTCTTATTCAAATTCAGTATTAACGAATCTTTTGTAAACGTTTTATTTGCATTTTAAGTTGCTGTTTTCGTGTAACATTAGCTAAAATTTTAAAACTAAGATATAGGAAAGCTACCTTTTCTCCAGGCTGGAAGGACTTTTATTATTTTATAACAACCAATAATTATAGGCATTTATCAATAATTAATTAACAATGCAGTTAAATAATGTAAAACAAATTCAATAATGAATATTTAATTTTTAAATATATTCAATTTTTCAGTTCGTTAAGTAAAAGTTTAAGTAAAGGGCACAAAAGTTAAAATAATTTGTTCAATTTGACTAAAAAAGGAAAATTAGCATTAGGACAACATTTTAAGCCTAGAAATTATTAATTATAAACTTTATTTTCCATTTCAATATTCTCAAAGTTAGACATGTTTAACACTATTTAGTATTATCTAATTTTAAATATATATATATATAAGGATAAAAATGTAACAGTTGTCAATTTCCTTTTAGGATGTGCACAATAAGATCAAAATAAATCTTTGCTCACTCACCGCCCCCCCCCCTAAAAAAAAATCTTTGCCACTCCCTGCCTCCCTAAGAAAATATTGAAATGGCACCCCTGTTTGAAAATTTTATCTCCCGTGCCAAGTTGACTCTCTGTGCCTCTATCCAAAACTATTTTTTGTAAAATAAAACGTAATTAATTCAGCAATAAGACGGAAATAGTTTCCAATTATACGAATTTTATCTAATAAAAAAATATTTTAAGTATACATATATCGATATATGTTTTGTAATAAATTTCGTAAATCTTCATATGTTTTAACATTAACACCACCTTTCTCATAAAGCATTCAAAACAATCTGGAGTTTCAAAGTAAAAATTTTCTATTTACTGTTAAGTTTTCAGCTTTTAAAGATCACGTGATAAGCGTCTTTTAAGTTTAGTCGTATATGCATTGCTTGCTTTATAATTTACACTCGTATCATGGATCAGTCATGACCGATAATGATAAACAGTGGAGTTCACAGCAATAAATAGTGTCTCATTTGAGCCGATACAACTAACATCAATGAGTAAAGTTGAAAATTTCCGAAAGAAGGAACGAGATTTTAAAATACAGATAGTTTCGGTCGAGTTTCGGTCAGACCGAAATTTTGGCCGCAGTTTCGCCGAAAACGAATATTCGGCGAAACTCCGATTTTGTGCCGAAACCGAAACCGAAACCGAAATTTCGGTCGATCTCTACATTTAATAAGATGCATTAAATTAATTTGGTTTAGTTTAATTTATATATTAATGTTAAATTGAATAATATTATTTATTTAATTAAAAAATGAAATATTAATTAAATATAGATTAACGACATTTAATAAGATGCATTAAATTAATTTATTTTCTTAGACAATTCCTAAATGAAATGCTTCTTTCCAAAGTGAAGGAAAATTAAAGAAGAAATGTATGTAGTCATCAGGATACATTTTTTTGCATGTCAATTATACTCAAAATTGCAAAGAAAACACAATTTAATTGAAAGTACAGATTTAAAATAAATGTTTTCTTAACTAAAATGATATTTTCATTTTCTAATCTGTTCAACGTTTTAAATTGTGTGTACATTTTAATTAAAAACTTGTCTACCGTGAAAAAATTAATCACGCTCCCTGTTTATCATTTGACTATTATTCCATTCTTAAATCTTTCCGACAAATTGACAAATGCTATTGAAAGAAAAATCTTTCAAAAGTAGGCTAATTAGAGAACGGAATGTCTTAAGTAATTAAATTACGTATATCCGGATAATCTTCAAAAGAAGTATCATTAGTACGTTACAAAATGTTCCCTATTGATTTTGTGTTTTCAGATTTAGAATCCTTTTCTGTTTTCGTGCACAAAAAATTCGCTCCATGATATACATGCGTCAGCTAATACTAAATAAATCTTGATTTTTCTTATTGTTTTTCTATTATTTCTAGGATGAATATAATATGTATAATAGAATAAAATATGGATGATAAAAGCATATGTTATTCCAAAAAATGCCAATAGTATTAGGAAGTTTCATTGTGAAAAAATTGCGTCTGCTATTTAAAAATGCTTTTTGATATAAAGAAAATTCTTGTGCATTCTATTAACTAAAATATGTGTAAAATATAAGTTATTGTTTATATATTTTCAGTTTTTAGAATGTTTGCGTTGTTTAAATATATTATTAAAATATTTCCTCTTAAACACGTTCACAGACTTGATGAAACAATGTCTGGTTATGTGGCAGTTTTTACCAAAGACATGGGAGAAACTACTCGTTAGTAATTTGGTGTCTCTTATCTAGTGGCTCATATATGTACATTTATATTAAGGAGAGAGGGGGTATCTTATTTGTTTTCTCGAACTCTAATATTTTTTTTTCAATAGTTGGTTTTATATAAAAAAATAATATAGAGTACCAATTATTTATTTCAAAATAAAACGTGTAAGAATTCGATGCTAAAATATTCTTGATAGAATAAAATATTTAGGAATAATTTGCTAGAATATTACTGTGTATCTTGTATTTATTATAGAAATTACACTGTGATAAGTCGTTTCACTAAATATTGTGTAGATAAAAAAATCAATAAATTAAAAAAAAAAGAAAATGTGAAGGGAGGAAACTGTTGTATTTTAAATGTTCAAGACCTAGATTTAAAACATGAATGCATTAAAAACCATCATAATTGAGATTTAAATCTGAAGATATATTATATATAAAGAGAGAGAGATAGAAAGAGAGAAAGGTAAAGAAACAGAAAAAAATCAAGATAAAACTCTCAAAAATATTACACAAAACTAAAAGTGAAGTACAGATAACAAAAATTTGAAAAGAAATGATAAAACTATTGTAAAACGTTAGTGAATAGCGAGGAAATAAATTGAAAACAAAGATGGATTCAAATTTAAATCCATTTTCTTTTTAAGTATAGACGTACACGTTTCTGAAAACTTTCAGATGATGGAAATAAAACATACCAGAATAAATACTTTAAAAATTGAATAATCTGGTATAGAATGTCTTTCAATAAGATGGATTTTGTTAGACCAAGGTAGATTTTCAGGTTATATAAAAAGACAGTACATATGATATATAGTATATAGATATAGTATATATGATATTAAACTTGGTGTCCGAAAAGTTATTCGCTGATTACAAAGTTTATTCCTATCCGTATGTATACGATAGGTATGTAATACTATTACTAAAATGGCTAAAAACTAATCAATATTTCGTTGTTGTTGTTGTTGTTGCTGTTGTTGCTGCAGGTTTCCGTAACGCATCTCTAACGTTGCAGTGACAGTGTCCAGGAAACCAGAAATTTTCACAGAGAAGAAAAAATCTCAGTGTGTTCTCTGGTATCACGATACCCTATTGACATCTGTATTTTACATGAGGCCATACGCACTGAGACTTTGCATTGCTTGAAAGTTAGCACAAAAGATTGACTCACTTTTTCCACTTTTTAAATGAGGTTGATTGTCGGCCAGAACTCAGTACGTGGTCCGATTTCCTGAACACTGTCACTACGTTACAGCCACGTTACGGAAACCTGCAACAACAACAACGCAAAATTGGTTAGTTTTCCAAGATTTTGTCACCGTTTTCAGATGTCTATTTTATATATATCGGATATGTATAAATATTGTAATCAGGGAATCATTTTTGGACACACCTGGCTGTTTCGGACACACGTGGCTGTAGTGTAATGTCGGTGTCTAGAAGACCGAACCACGTACCGAGTACTGGCCGACCGTCAACCTCCTCTGAAAGTTGGATGAAGTCAGGCAATATTTTGTGCTAACTTCCAAGCAATGCAAAGTCCCAGTGCGTATGACCTCATGTGAAATACAGGTGACAAAAGGGTCTCGTGATACCAGAGGACACACTGAGCTTTTTCCTTCTCTGAGAGCATTTCTGCTTTCCTGGAAACTGTCACAATATTTATACACTTTAATATTTGTAATCATTGAAACTAAACTTTAATAAACTAAATTTACTTTATTAAACTAAATATTATCAACATCACTCTAATAAACAAAATTACTTTATTAAACTAAATGTTATCAACATCACTCTAATAAACTAAAATTACTTTATTAAAGTAAAAATAGTTTAAATTAATAAAATGTTTCTTTCGGCTAGAGGGAAATAAGCTAAAGGGCTTCTGAAGTCTCGAAATTCGATAGCATTAGGACTGAAATATATTTTTTCTACAAATTTCATTTTATTTGATTTTAATATCGATAGTAAACTTACAATCAGATTTTTTTTTTAAATAAATAAGAACAACTTTTAATATTATATGAACAGAATCGTGCAATATTTTATTATCTTCTATTTTATTCCATTATTTACTTTAATAGAGCTTTCAAATAACGAAAATTCGTTCAGCATATTAAAACGAACAAATAGTATATGAACAAATATTATATTTATAACTCTTTATGAAACATTTTAAATGGGAATGGATGAGTAAAAAGATATGTATATTAAAAATGTAATATATCATTTCATATCATATAGCTGAAATATCTATTTATCCACATTTCTCTGAGAAATTAATGCAGGACTTTAGTAATATTTTTAGAATACGTGCTCCAAACTTATTCTTTCTTTGTGTAGGAAACGTATATGGTTTTTACTTGTATATTCGTATCACTACAGGAAATGTTACTAAATTATAAATGCTTTAAATATTTTTATTCCGTTTCTAAAAAAGAATAAATTGTAATTCTTGAACTGTTCTTATTTCTGTATAGTTTAATCCACTATATTAATTATTTATTTCTTATTATTTAAATTGGTAAAGATAAAGTGTCTTGAAAAGTTCCACTATGTCGGTATATGTTATTAAACTCTATTTACTTCTTTGTAATACATTATATAATAAACTAATGAAGCCATTAAAGAAAGTGAAAAGTTGTTAATAACATTTTATTTTACTGCATATACCATGTATACACTAACATTTTACGTACACAAACTTGGCGTACATTATGATTTACAATTAAGAAAAAAATTACATGTAATTTCAAATCTTTAGAGATCTAATTTCAAAGCAATCATTTTTAGAGATGTGTAAATGAAACAGTTTTTTTCCCTAAGCGTTCTGTGTAATTGTTCTTTCGACATTATCTGAACAATGAAGACATTTAACTGTCACTACGTGTGCTCAGAAGAGAGCGAGCAGTGTTATTTTTTCAAATCTCGCAGCCTAAAATTATTTTCTCCGAGCAAATCATTTACATATATTATTTTAGACACTGAAAAAATACATTCCATATATAGTTCCAACATATAATTAATTTAGTTAACTTCGAATATAAAATTCATATGATCATATGAAGAACATCATATGTTCTGGGATATGTTATATGATTGGCTCGATTATGTCTCACTTTACAAAAAAAACTTTTATAAAAAGATATAAATATATAAAACACTTAACTTGGACCCTAATTAAAAATAACCATGCAGTTATTATATATCTATACATTCTGAAATTGTTGAGATATATAGGTACATTTTCATTTTATATATTTTTTTTATTCTCGCACAGTTTTTTTGAAAATAGTAAACCTAAACCACGAGATCGCATGTCCAAGGCAAGCACGTGCTTAAATTGGTAAAAATTTGTAAACCAATTTAAGCACCTGCTTGTCTTGGACATGCGATCTCGTGGTTTATGTTTACCATTTTCAAAAAACTATGCGAGAATATTTTATTTATCATTTAGATCTGAAGATGTCGCCGGCACAGTGATTGAAACATATGTAATTTATATTAAAAGGTATTATTAAACATTTCGTGTTAGGTTTTAACACTTTAAGCATTAATTATACTTTAATTTAAAGTTAACAAGTGATTTTATTATATTATTAATACGTCTATCAAAAATCATCAAAGTGCATTCTAAAAAATCAACACAAAGAAATACTAATTAAGGAATTCTATTTTTTAATGAATATTATTTATCTTCGTGAACTCTTCGTTTTTATTTACTTTAGTTCAATTCAGAAACGGATATTTTCTTATATTTGCGCTTATTTTTTGTATGAAACGCCTTACACTCCGTGATATTTTTATGTTAAAGAAACGAACCAAATATAATTATTGTGCATATTACACTAATAATATCACGTCGTATTTCAATTTTTAACATTTTAAAAATTCTATGTTGTAATGTAATATTAAAAAAAAATAGATGTAACAGTCGTCAAATGTTGAAACTACTACACATAATTACATAAAACGTTACATAATACTATACATAATAGATTATATAAGGAGAATTATTCAAGAAATAGCTTAAAAAATATATTAGTCTGTTTACCTTTTTAAAATAAATAAGGACATTTATTTAGAAAGGCAAATCTTCTTTTAAACATTTTCAAAAGTTTTGTTTAAATAATATACATAACAAGCTAGTAGTTTCAGTTTTCCAGAGGAATTTAACAGAAAGGTTTTTCTTTACATTTTTATGAAACTGGTAAAATTTCAAAACATATTTGCGTTCGTTTTCAGTAATTACACAATTAAAAAGTACTATTTGCCGTTTATGTTTCCTCTGGATATAAAAGAGAATTATAACTGAAAAATCATTATTTTTTTATTTTATGGAAAGTTAAAAAAGATGTAGTTTTTATTATGAGGATTGCCTAATATGTAGGACGTTATATTTCAGCATTTTCTTTTTAATTCCGTACATTGCGAAATTGGAGATACTATTCAATACAATTTATAGAAGGTTTTTCTGACAATAAATATCGTCTTCCCGTTTTTAGTGGCAAAAAGCTCCGAAATTTCGTAAATTCAAAGCATTAAAGATTGGTTAATTTTTGGTTGTAAAGGAATTGAATTTTTAATTTTGTACTTGTCGTAGCATTGAGAATTTGTTTTCTAAAGATACTGCCTTATATCACCCATGGATCATATAAAAATTAGAAAAAATGTATTTAAAAAAAATACATGGCACGACTATTTCATCAACATAATCTTGATCTATAACTTACTTTGAACACTTTTGCTATTTGCATTGCCAACCTATACATATGATGCTATATACTACTGCATACGATACTAAATACTATGCATACGATATTTTCGATCAACTTGAATTTAAATATAGATTTAAAAAATATTTAACCTAATTTTAAATATATTTCTCCAGTTATGCTAGACAAGATTTGAACTAGAACTAATACAAATAAAAACTTTAAAAAAATATTTTTTTTTACCTTTAGAATAACACAATAAAAAGGCAAGTTTAGGACCCGTACTATAATTTTTACATTATTAGCCAAAAAGTAACCAAACGGGATAATCTTTAGCTCGAAATCGTTGATAACTATTACTCAAAACTATCATTGTAGAAAATTTTATTATATATATATATATATATATATATATATCTTTTGTTTTTATTCAGACGAAATTACTTATACTAAAATCTTGAAATATTTTGGTCATTGAAAATTTATATATCCCACACATAAAATATGATTCGCAAAAACAAATATTTGTTTCCCAAATTGCATGATTTATTTGTATTTGTTGCATTGGGAAATGGATACTGCGAGGTATGCATTTTAGAACGGTTCATGAAATTTGTCAACTTCTAAACATCACTTCTAGATGAATGAAAAAAAGGCTATTTGGTAAAAATGAACAATGTAAAAATAGGATCGCGTAGAGAAAGGATAATAAAGAAATTTATTTACGAAAACGAAAAACAATATATATATATATATATATATATATATATAACTGTAAATATTAGGCAGTTTTATAGAAAACAACAACAACAACAACAAAAAAAAAACACTTTTTGCTATTTTTTGAAAGAATGGAAGATGCATAATATATACTGTTTTAAAAAGATTACTCCCGTACCTCATTGGAATAAAATTAAAGAAAAGTAAATAGGAAATGCTATGAAATATATTTTATTTTTACTTTGGATAAAATAAATTTTATACTTTGTGTAAGAGCATGCTGTTTTCCTTGATATGTTAGTATACAGTCTGAAAAAAAGACAAATTTATTTTATTTCATTAACTAGAGTGAACTTGAATAAATGAATTACATCTTTGATGTTTGAGATCAAACTATTGAACAGGGTATGGAGTAAATGTTTTGAATTTAAAGTTTCTTTTTTAATTTTGATTTCAAATCAATGTTTCAATAAAAGCTAATATTTACTACCCTCCCATTTGTTTTTATCAACTAAAATTTTTGTTTATGTGAAATTTGAATTATTCTGTATTAAAATAACTATCTGACTGAGTAGATTTCTGCTGCGTTAATAATGAAGTTAATAATATAATAATAGTTGATAATAATGGTTATCATCTACACATTAAACGTGGATTCTCTGTACAGTTTTGCTCAAAAAATTGGATAGGGACTTCTTAATTTGTTTCATGGAATAAGCTGTATTACACTTTTATAGAGTATGAACAGAAATAGTTTTCTTAAAAATAAACATGGACAGTAGAAATAGAAATTATATTTTATTGCTCAGAATATTTCTGGTGTCTTAATGGTAGTTTAGTGGATAAAAATGTGAATAAAAATAGAATAATCTTTTTATTATTTCTTTACGAATGTGATATTTTGTAAGTAATTGCTGTTACTCGTGTTACAAACGTAAGCTTCCAAGGCGATTGAAAGTTCATGCAATGTCTCAGGACAAGGAATTAAAAATATCAATTAAAAATACATCTCTGTTTATTTAAAACCGTATACTCTTACTAATGTTATTATGATCTTCATATTTATATTTTAATTATATCAAAGAACGTGTAATAATTCTAGCGTTCGAAATATAAATATTATGAAGGAATGGATCCTACGGCATTATACTGAATTTCTGTTTATTTTAGAAAGATTTTTGTGTATGTTTCTTGTTTTTTCATATTTCATTTATATATATTTGCTAAGTCCCGTGACAAGGAAATAAAAATATCAATGAAAAATACCCCTCTATTCATTTAAATCCATAAACTCTTACTAAAGTTATTATGATCTTCATATTTATATTTTAATTATCAGAGAACGTGCAATAATTCTAGCCTTCTAAATATAAATATTATTAAGGAATGAAATCTACGGCATTATATTGAATTTATATTTATTATAGCTAGATTTTTTGTGTATGTTTCTGTCTTTTCATATTTCAATTATACAGGGTGATTTTTTTTTAAGTTGTGGAAGTAAAACCTTATAACAAAAGAACCACTGATCCAAATGACGTAAAATTTCACCAGTATGCTCCCAAAGCAATGGGCATTTTTTAGACGTGGTTAAAAAAAAATTAAAATCGCACCGACAGATGGCGCTGTACATGCAGTAAACTCAAGAGACGAACTTGCGCCCGGCACAAACACAATGGCGATAAAAACGTGAAGTACGCACACCTCATGTTCATTATTCTACGGAAATCCTCGAAATGACTGCGCCATTGACGGTCCGTGCGTTGTTAGTGAAACTGTATTTATCAGAATAATGACAGCGCAGCAATTTCTCTTAGGAGATTTAGGACACTTAATAATTTAAGAAAAGGTCTAATGACGACAGAGAGTCTACGGAAGATGGTTTCTCAAAGTACCGTCCATTGTTTTCCTCCCACAGACGATATTCTTTGTTTTTGCTACCTTAGAGCGCCATCTGTCGGTGCAATTTTAAGTTTTTTTAACCATGCCTAAAAAATACCCATTGCTTTGGGAGCATACTGGTGAAATTTTAGGTCATTTGGATCAGTGGTTCTTTTGTTATAGTGTTTTACTTTCACAACTTTAAAAAAAATCATCCTGTATATAAATGCTAAATGTCGGGACAAAGAACTAAAAATATCAATGAAAAATACACCTTTGTTTATATAAAACCATATACTCTTACTAATGTTATTATGATCTTCATATTTATATTTTAATTATCAAAAAATGTTCAATAATTCTAGCGTTCTAAATATAAATATTATGAAGCAATGGAATCTAAGTTATTATATTGAATTTCTATTTACTATAGCTAGATTTTTAGTGTATGTTTCTTCCTTTTCATGTTTCAATTATACAGGGTGATTCATAAAAGATGGGCAGAACTTTAAGGGGTTATAGTACACTTAAAGACAAATAATATTAAATAGGAGACTAAGGGTCCCAGACGTATTCCCAAGGAGATAGGGGGCATTAAAGTTTAGGGTCCGAAATTTCAAATGATTATAAAACATGGAAAAATTGGTCGATTCGTTTGCGGTTTTTGCAAAAAATTTTCTTTATGCCAGTATTTTCTTGAAATAAAATTTTAAAGTTCAATTTCAAAAAATGCCGATAGGGGGCGCTTTAGACTTTGGAGTAACGAACAACTATTTTATACCGTTATTTTTTGTGTCTCATTAAATGCTTTCTAAAGCTTAGACTTAAACTTAAATTTTCAGCTCAAAATCTGAATCGCTGAGCGTGGTTCAGTAGCGAGGGGAGGGGGTTCAAATTTCAACTTCTGAACATAGTTCAGTTTGCACTACTTAACCATGCCCAACGATTCTGTGCTGTGATACGAGGCAAAAATACAACTTTCGTCAAGGACTGCATAGTCGGAATTCACTCATAAAGGCACTGGCACAGTTGGAAACGTCGCTCATGCAAACGTTAAAGCTCCATTCCTGACGCTAGTCACCGGGTGAAGAAGGAAACAGAAAGTATTCAAATGTCAAATGGGGAAGAAGAAGAACACGTATGCAAAATTTCGACACGATTCAGGCATAAAAACCACTGAACGGTGAGTCAAGTGTAAGTCGCTGTAGTAATGAATCGGAAGATGGTGCCCTTCACGAATAAGGAAAAGGCTGAGATGCATTTAATTTACGGAGCAGATGGAAATGGTTCAGAGGCACAATGAATGTACGGAGAGCGATTTCCTAACAGGCGGTTGCCTAACCGCAAAACTTTCGAGCGCTTGCACAGACAGTTGTGTGAGACGGGATCATTTCTCGCTTCCCGGTCGAATGCAGGTCGTGCAAAAAAGAATGAATCAGTAGTTGTTGCAGAAGCCATTCTGGATGTAGTAGCGGCGCAGCCAAGTACAAGTACACGAACAGTGGCTAGCCAGGTGGATACCTCACAGTCCACGACTTGGAGGGTACTGAAGGATGAACATTTGCTCCCGTTTCATGTGCAACGAGTCCAGAAACTGTCTCCAGGGGATTATCCAAATCGTATTGAATTCGCCCGCTGGTTTCTGCAGCAGAACGCGCTAAATCCACATTTTGGACGAACTGTGCTTTTCACCGATGAATGTACCTTCACACGTGAAGGTACATTTAACACACACAATGCACATGTATGGGCGGATGTCAATCCACATGCTACGTATCCACATGCTCATCAGAGACGCTTTTCCATCAATGTTTGGGCAGGAATCCTCGGAGACCACCTAATCGGACCGTACCTTCTTCCTGAACGGCTCAACGGTAAAACATACCTCACATTTCTGCAACATGTGCTGCCAGACCTGTTAAACGTTGTTCCTCCACGCATCCGGCGGGTCATGTGGTTCCAGCACGATGGAGCGCCAGCCCATTACGTACGAGACGTCCGCAACTATCTGGACATCACATTTCCGAACAGATGGATTGGTCGAGGTGGTCCTGTTGCTTGGCCTGCTCGCTCGCCAGATCTTTCACCCCTCGATTTCTTTTTTTGGGGACGATTGAAGGCTCTTATGTATGAGACACCCATTGAATCCCCCGAGGAACTGGTCGCCAGACTTTCCGCCGCTGTAGGGGAAGTGCTCGAAAAGCCTGATGTTTTCGCGAATGTTCGCCGTTCCATTCGTCGCCGTTGTTCTGCGTGCATAACCTCTGGTGGTCACAATTTTGAACATTTATTGTGATTACATGTTAATAAATATGCTTTGGTAACATAATCCTAATTTGTGTCTTTTTACCTCGTATCACAGCACACAATGTGTGGACATGGTAAACTGAACTGTGCTCAGGAGTAGAAATTTCAAACCCCTCTCCCCAGAAACTTAACCACGTCTAACGATTCAGATTTTGGGCTGAAAATTTAAGTCTAAGCTTTAGAAAGCATTTAATGAGACACAAAAAATAACGGTATAAAATAGTTGTTCGTTACTCCAAAGTCTAAAGCGCCCTCTATCGGAATTTTTTGAAAATTTTCTTTAAAATTTATTTTCAAGAAAATACTGACATAAAGAATAATTTGAGCTAAACGCGGCAGTAGTTAGAGCCTAATCTACGACACAAAGATCGGGAATAACTGATTTTTGTTCTGGGGGGAGAAGGGTTTCAAATTTCAAATTTCAGTTTACGCTACTTAACTACTCGTTAGGACTCAGATTTTTAGATCAAAATTTAAGTTTAAGTCTAAGCTTTCGAAATCATTTAAAGAAATACAAAAAATAACGTTAAAAAATAGTTGTTTGTTACTCCAAAGTCTAAAGCGCCCCCTATCGGCATTTTTTGAAATTGAACTTTAAAATTTTATTTCAAGAAAATACTGGCATAAAGAAAATTTTTTGCAAAAACCGCAAACGAATCGACCAATTTTTCCATGTTTTATAATCATTTGAAATTTCGGACCCTAAACTTTAATGCCCCCTATCTCCTTGGAAATACGTCTGGGACCCTTAGTCTCCTATTTAATATTATTTGTCTTTAAGTGTACTATAACCCCTTAAAGTTCTGCCCATCTTTTATGAATCACCCTGTATATATTTGGTAAGTCTCGGGACAAGGAACTAAAAATATCAAGGACAAATATACCTCTATTTATTTAAAACCGAATACTCTTACTAATGTTATTATGATCTTCATATTTATATTTTAATTATCAAAAAATTTTCAATAATTCTAGCGTTCTAAATATAAATATTATGAAGCAATGGAATCTAAGTCATTATATTGAATTTCTATTTATTATAGCTAGACGTTTTTGTGTATGTTTCTTTCTTTTCATATTTCAATTATATATTTATATTTGCTAAGTATCGGGACAAGGAACTAAAAATATCAATGACAAATAAACCTCTGTTTATTTAAAACCGAATACTCTTATTAATGTTATCATGATCTTCATATTTCTATTTTAAATATCAGAACGTTTAATAATTCTAGCGTTCTAAATAAAAACTAGCTGACCCGTCCGGCATTGCACGGACAGACAGTCATTGAAAAATATAACAGTGGAGTGGACTTCATCAAAAAAGGACTGAATAATAATTATTTATACTGAAAACTTGTAAAAAAATAATTAAATAAGAGCTAAAATTTCAAAAGTATAACAGTTACGGTTAAAAAATGATACGGCCAAGAAAATCATTACACTTACTTTTCCCTTTTTACTAAAAATCGTTCTTTTTAAATAATTGCTTTGTTTACATTTCAAATTTTATATTGCTAATTGTATTTTTTAAATTATAAATACTAAATGCTTACAAAAATCAATATTTCAAATGAAAATGTATAAAAATATATCTATTTAATTGTTAATGTGGACAAATTATAATTACAATTTATTTGCACTATAATTAAGAAATCGTTGTTTGTTTCGCTTTTATTCCTGTACATGGCAGCACCAAAACAGTTAAATGTAAAAAAAAAAAAAAAAATATTGGCATAAATCCTGCCAAAAGGTTTTTACACAAACCAATGAGATGCGTTTCATTTGGGCGTTGCCATTAAACAGTTAACAAATAATTTTTCTGTACCACGTACGATAACGTAATATATATATAGATATTATGAAGGAATGTACTCTACGTAATTATATTGAATATCTATTTATTATAGGTAGATTTTTTGTGTATGTTTCTTTCTTTTCATATTTCAACTTCTATGTGTGTATCATTGATGTCATCATGGTAATCATTTCATTGTCATGGAATCTAGCTAACGGAATCATAGCGATCATTCCATTAATTGATTTGCACCTTTACACTGTTCAGCAAGGAATCAGCATGTACTTATTTTGTTGAAATTAAAGAAAATGCTATAGTAACCAAAGTAGGAAAAAATGTTTAGATCATTACAGTTCTATTTTTTTTTATATGACACATAAGTTTTTCTCTGTTATTTCATTTTAATAAATGACTCGAGCCAAAGGCATTTCATTATGTAACGCATTCCGTATCGAAAACCAAGACTTCCTGGGAATACTGAATTACTTTTTGAATTGTGTGGACGCCATAAAAGTGCACAAAAATAAATAAGTGTGGAGAGTCTCTGAGTTCAGGAACTTCGGGAAATCAAGAGATGCCTGCGATGTATTATTTTGGGAAATTCTCTATTCAGTTAAGGATAAAATTATGTTGGGGAGTTCATAAGAGATTAACAACAATCACCCACGTTTATGGCCCTTGAATTTATGTTCCACTAAGAATTTTTTTTTTGTCATATTGCAATATATACCAAAAATGTGTATTTCATTTAAATTAAGATTTTTGTTCATATTATACTACACAATATAAATCGCTTATTGGATTTATAATTTTGAATATATATTAAATGTAAGAATATTGACAGTGTATATAAGAAAATCATTCAGTATCATAAAACTAAAGATTTATATGCTTAAAGAAATAAAACAGGATACATAAAGGCTTATAAAATACTTTTTATATAAAGACCAACATGTTGCGACCGCACACACGATGACATTTTCAAGATGAAAATTAATCACCATTGGGAAAATGGTACTTTCGGTCGAGAATGGACCAAATGATGTACGCACTTTACTCTTTTAACCTTTTTTAAGGAAATGTTTATTTGAATATTCAATAGAAATGCAAAAAATCGTTACAGAAATGTTAAAGTTACAAAATGGACAGATGCAAATTATCAGATATGTAAAAATGTCGAATTCAAAAATTGATGTCGCATGAGAAATCGTCTTATAAAGCAAAAACATGGTCTTCAACTTTAATATCTTCAAAATACCATTAGCTCAGACATCAACCTAAACAAGAGTTAAAAAGAATACTTAAATTTTGCTTAGGGGATGGTCAACAAATAGAAATTGTACCAAGTTTAAAAATTCCAATGCTAACACCTAAAGATGGCATTATATTTGGATATTTCAGTTTATTCTACCTTCGGATACCAAACGGAAAGTCAATAGCTAGGGAATGGACTTCTGCGTCAGCAGCAGGCGGTGGCGGCGGAGCGGTGGCAACACCACCTACTGCTGAGATCATACTATAGTAGGTGAGTGAAATAGCTAGCGCGTGGAAGCTATTTTATAGTAGGGTGGGGCGAATAGGTCTGCTATAAGAGGGGGTATTTAGGGGGCGGGCTAAATTAATAAAATTTTGTAATGTCTTATAGTAAGAGGTAACGGTTATGGTAGAGTCCGAACACTGCCTCGCTATCCCTCTGCATTTTCCCATTGGTCGTTGTAATTTGTTAAATTAGATTTTTTTTTTTTATATATATTAATATTATTTTCGCAAAAAGTTTTAAAAATAAACTTGATAAACATAAAGGCAAGGTCATATGTGTATAAATATATTCTTTCATTTTTCCATAAACATTAAGCTTTAAAGATCCCTAATTAAAAATATTTCAAGAGAGGATTTAGAAACGTACTATGCCGGGAAATGCTCTTTTTCTTTCAGGATAAACTTATAGAGGGGTAATATTAAGAGATTATCAACAATATCCCATCGTTATGCTTTCTGCATTTGTGTTTCACTGTTTATTTGTTTTTGTTTTCATATTGCAATATATACGAAAATACGTAATTAATTTAAATGAAGGTTTTTTTTTTCTCATTACACTAAAAAGTACAAATCACTTACTGGATGGGTAATATAAAAAAATTAAACGGAAGGATATTATTAAGTTAATTAAGTTTTCCGTAAATATAAAACTTTTGATATCCCTATTTTAAAATATTTCAGGAGCAAGTTTAAAGTAATGGGATATTTAAAGGTGCAAATTTATACCTTATACAATTTTCTCAGTTTAAAAAAATTTTGTTTCATATGTAATGTTTTTTTTTTTTTTTTTTTTTTTTTTTTTTTTAGTTGAATATTTAAAAGTGTCCTTATATTTCATTTCAAATAAAAATAATAATTACAAATGAACAACACAAAAATAGATACTTATTAAATTTAAATTAAACGTTTTTCTGTATCAATAGTTACCAATTTTGGAAATAAATGAAAAACGTAAAATAGCACAAATAAAAATATATAAATTGGCAAACAGCTGTTTCGGAGCCCCTAAAGCTTCATCCTCAGTGCCAATTCAAAAGATTAAAACTGATTTAAAAGTTTCAGCCATGTAAAATATGCTTGTGTCTTTCGCACGCCCCAAGATTGAATGGCGGCGACATAAAAATGTTTCCTGACTCCGGTGTTGAAAAGTTCGCCGCCATTCAATCCTGGCGCATGTGAAAGACACAAGCATATTTTATATGGCTTAAACTTTTAAATCAGTTTTAATCTTTTGAATTGGCACTGATGCCCACATTATCAGCAGTCTCTTCAAAACAGGAATAATTATTACCTTCTGAAAACATACTAAAAAATTGCGTTTTTTAAAAATTTCTGTTGGATATAACTCCTTAAAATATTCCAATAAATTTACCAAACACCGTACATATATATAAAATAATTTAAAAAATAAACAGATTTCTCTAAAGAATCAAAATACAAAAAACGAATCTATAAAAATTGAGTTATTACTATATTAATTAATCGTTTTTTTCTAAAAAGACTAGTTATACATTTCCATAGATTTTTTATATTTCGTTGTATTTTTAAATCAGTTTATTAGTTAAAATTTTTCTCCTTAACACATTTAAATTAATTAAGAATATGTTTTCAATTTACGAAACACTTATAGTAAAGTTTTTTTAAAGTTTTCTCCCTGTATAAATTTACGTACTGCATGAAACAAAAGATGAGATACATTGCAATAATTCAAAATAATCAAAATAAGAAGTAATTTTAATCTCATGTTTGTATACACATTTGATTTAATTATTTAGAAGGATAAGACGAAGGTTTCATATTAAATATTTTTAAATCTTACATAAAATATATTTTAATACAACAAAATCTATTCAAACAATAGAAAACAAAATTCCCAATATAATATAAAAAATTAGGCCTTACAATTCTTATACATAAGTCTCTTTATTTATACACACAATATACTTTGAAGGATTTTAGATAAACAATAGTTAAACAATGGCATGCTTTAAAGTCTACATAAAACGTAATTGGATTTCTAACTGACTTTACGTTACAATTTTTTTCAGAGTAATGTGTGTGATCAGTAGATTGTGTTTCAATAAAAACAGGATATTTAAATAATGTGTCTGATGGTTTATATATATATAGGCATGTCTTCAAAAAATTTTTATGTTGCTTCATATATTTTTCACAGAGAATACATTTTTTGACAAAAGTAGCTTTTTATAGTTTAATATACGTATATAATACTTAAGAATACTTTTATAAATTTTAGGTAATATTTTCAAAAGAATATAAAATAATACGAATCTTCAAACACGTATTTCTTGAACTGTCTCAATAAAGTTTTTTAAATCACATGCAACGAAGAAGTTACGAGTCTCCTTAAAATAAAAATGCTAGAAATTATGTAATATGAAATGTTTAACAACAAATAATAATCCACTACTATACCTACCTACATACATACATACGTACATATAAATGTGCATATGTACATAAAAAAAGGATTTTTTTCCGTTATTGATACTCAAATATGTAATATACAATTTAACCTTTTGAACACAAATTTATATTTTATTAGAACTGGTAACCTGATTCTGATGACCGTATTTTTAATTTAGTCGTACCAAGTTTTAATTTTTATCCATATTTCAAGAGAAATATATCACGAAGAAAACCTTTGTGCGAGGTAAGACAAAAATTATCCGAAATGTAGTTATAAAGTTTATTGCAATAAAAAAAAGAAACTAACGTTAACATCATTTAACGTTAACATCATTAACGTTAACATCATATAGTCCCCTTGCTTTTCAACGCACTTGTAACATAGTTGTACATGTTTACTAACGCCCTCAGAAAATAAGATTTTTGGCTTATCAGTGAGCCCCGCATGCACCGCGTCCTTCAGTTCTTGGTACGAGGTGTGATTCACTTCGGACCCCCTTTATGCATGTAACTCCTCTGAGATAACTAATATGCACACCGGCATTCAAGTTCTTTACTTGATTGTTAATTCAATGAAAATGCAAAACTAATTAAACATAAAATAAAGTGTCTCTATTCGAATTAAACACTATAACGTTTACACGTTTCGTTAAAAAATAATATTTATCTTATTCTATTGAGACCTATAATATTAAAAATCCTTTGGTTTTACTTCTCAATGTTTTATTCAATTCCTACATCTTTGAAATACAAAACAATTATACAAACATAAAACTATTGTTACTAACAACATCAAAAATGTTTAAATAAAATAAATGAGATGAAGTTGCTGAAAACCATTGAGTTCGGTGGATTACGTGACATATTCCCACCTTGAGCTGGTAACAGATAACTCAATTGGTTAGGAAAAGTTCTTACAAATCTAGTTTTTGAGGAATATTTGTTATCCGCCCACATGGTGTACGCTTTACAGGTTCATCTTTAGACACAGTCTGAATAGTTGAAAATGAATAAAGCTCCTTTCGTTCCTCAGGCCATGTTGAAGATACTTCTAATGTTGATGTTCGTAGACGGACTAATCAGATGACACCGTCTTTCCCTGGAATAAGTTCGATGATACGTCCTTAAGGCCTTCAATACGTTTGGTATTATCGCTGCAGACGTTAAGGACGCAGATGGAGGACGTTGGATTAACAGTCCCAAATATTCTGAACGAAATCGGTTTCGCAGATTAGTTATTAATTTTTGTTTGTATTTCAGTTTCCTATTCAATTTGTTTTCATCCACAACATCAATATCTGGTGTACCCATTTGTTTTACATATTGCATGAACCAATCAGGATATAGAGGGACAAGTTCACCATTTATTTCAGAAATATAAGTAAGAGATCGGGAATTAATTATCGATTCTGTATCGCATAGAATGGTTGTGATTTCTTCATAAGAAACATTATACTTTCCTAAGACACTTCTAAGAATAGATTTCACAACACCAACTAATCTTTCCCAAAACCCTCCCCACCATGAGGCGGTCGGCGGGTTGAATAACCATTCTATCTGCCTGGTAGTACTAAACTGAACGACTTTATTCCAGTCAACCTCCTTAAGTGCATTTGAAACTCGAACGAAGTTAGAACCGTTATCACAATAAACGATAGAGGATCTTCCTCTTCTTTATATAAATCTCCGAAAACTCTGCGGAAATACTTCTGTCGACAAATATGACAAAAGTTCAAGATTTACACCTCTGTATATCGCACAGGTGTACAAACAAATCCATGCGTTCGAGTCTCCCTTAAAGATACAACTCCCCCCCTCCCCTAAGTCGAAGCCTGTAATTTGAAAAACTGCTGCATCTTTAATTCGATTTTTGGAAGTGAAACAACGGGGGCGTTTAGAGAGGTTCTTTGGCGTCGTATAGAAACAACACATTTCGATATCACTAATCTGATTGTTTTCTTGCATTTAAGATCCAATAGTGATCCAAATACCTAATATAGATCCAAAATATCAAGTAACATTTGCGATCCAGAATGATAATTTTTTAGATGTTTGTCATGATAAGTCTTCTGACAACAGGATGATCCGAAGGTAGAATTATTGGACGTCGAAAATCTTCAGCATCTACGCTTACAAATAAATCATTTTGTAGTGCTGCTACATGTACAAGACACATAACCTGACTATATATTGTACTCAGAGTTTCAAATTTGTAAATATAATTATCATTCACACTATTTGAAAACATTAATCAAAATATTTATGAATATACATCACATTTATCTAAAAAAGGTAAGTGATTAATTTTCTTTCAACACATTTCCAGTGTCCAGAGACAGTTTAATGATAATCAAAACTTCAAATGTTATCAGTGACTCTCGATTAAAATTCAAAATTTCTGCTAAAATGAAGTTTTTAAAAAGCAACCACGTGATCCACGAGATTTTGCTTACAAATACATCATTTTGTAGTGCTGCTACATCTATAAGACACATAACATGACTGTAATATTCCACTCTGAGTTGCAAAGTTGTAAAGATAAATATCATTCACAGTATTTAAAAAATATGTTCAAAATAATATCTAAAATAGATAAGTAACTAATTTTCTTTCCACACATTCCCAATATTCAGAGACCGTTTGATGTGTTTCTCAGATAATCAAAACTTCAAATGTTATCAATGGCTCTCGATTGCAATTTAAAATTTCTACTGCAATGATGTTTTTAAAAAATAAACATGCGAGATTTAATCTACAAATAAAACATTCAGTGGTGCTCTTACATGTATAAGACATATAACCTGACTATAATATTACTTTCAGAGTTTCAAATTTTTAAAAATAATTATCATTCGCATTATTTAAAAAATCTGTTCAAAATATTTGTGAAATTACATCACATTTATCTAAAAATAGATAAGTAACTAATTTTCCGCATCAGATGGTACACCATAATTTATAACTTTGAATAAATAGTATCGTAATTGCATAGTTGCATATCATAATTGTATAAAGTTTTGAAGTCATTTGGGCCAATGTCTGCATTAGTCACGTAATTTTATATCTACTCACTGCATGTTATACAAGGTGGATATAGTTAATCTGACAATACTTAGCCTGTTGTGTATCGCTATAAAATTACGCGAATGGAGCCAAATTTTGTAGAATGATTAAACAGAACGGGAACGAAGGATTCGGCAAAAAACACGGCGCCATATTTCCCCTAGTAGGAACTTTTGGAACTATTGTTTCATGGAATAATTCGTCTTCCATTTTGTTTATGGATACCTTGTAGATATTCTTTATTTTTCACAATATCAAAAACGTTTTCTAGAAATAATTGAAATTTTAGCATTCATTGTAATTTAGCAAAGATAACAACAATATTATGTGCCGCATTTTACAAAAATGAATGAAATATTTAATTTTCAAAATATTATTTAATATAATACTGTTTAAATAAAGAACATTGGTCCTTATTCAAAATTTCATTATTTTTAACACTTTATATCGAATAAAATATACACTTGCTGATTGCATAAATGTGATATACTCAGAAATGACTGAAATTATTACAATGATTTGGAAATAGATTAAAAAATCATATTTTAAAGGTAACGAAACAATCTGCTTTTGTACCAGTTTTTCAAACTAAAATATTCTTGCAAATTTCTTAGAGACTTACGCAGAAATTTCTATTGCACATTTTGTACGAGCCTGACACGGAAATAATTCTTCGGGAAATTGGTATTCAAGAAATGGTATATTTTGGAGCTCTATATTGTATATGACACAGTTTCCGTTATTTATCATATAAAATTCATTTTTCTTTCTATGAAAGAATCTTTACCCTCAGCTTTTAAAATTTTCACAGAACGAATTTTATCTAAAGCATTCGAAATACTATTATTATACTAGAGATTTCATTTAAGGTAAAAACACGCCGTTATATTTTGTGTAAAGCATAAAACTAAAAAATAGCGAAAATCTATATTCTTTTAGAAGTAATTTAGATTTGTAATACAAAGTTAAAATTGTAAATTTTCCATTTTGAACTTTAAAAAAATAGAATTGCGTTAAAGAATGAGTACATTTGAATCATGCAAAATATAATGTATATTGATTCAGAAGATTGAAAGATATTTCATCTAAAATTTTGAGGTTTTCTTTTTGCATTCTCTTGCATTTTTTTGCATAGTTCAATGAACGTTCTATTTAACATAAATAGTAGTCGTATATATAATGGTTGAATAAAACGTTCCAAAACTGTTGGAAACCTCGAGAATGTGACGTCGGGTAAATATATATATATATATATAGATATATATATAATATACAGGGTATCCTAGGATTATTGGGACAAACTTTAAGGGGAGGTAGGGGACATCACAAGGATTCAGATTTGCATAGCAACCCATGGTAGGAAACGGCTTCGTTCGCCGTTAGGTGGTGTTGTTCACAATAGCATTGGAGCACCTCTAACATCTGCATATTATCGCATATTTTTGTAAGAGGTGGTACCAAGCTTACTTGACACTATGTGGTGACGCTAAGTGGTTAAAACTAAGTGCAACAAACCTTTGGATTACAGACGATTAAAACGTTTTGACGTTTTAAAAATTAATGATGAAGAGAAGTTAATTGTACCATTAAAACCAGGAGAAACGAATATACAGTATTATGTTACCAATGAGGAATTGTTCAGTATACTATATGAAACTCACACCAGAATAAGCCACGGAGGAAGAACACGTATGCTTAAAGAGTTGCAAAATAAATACAAAAATATTACATATGAAGTTGTAATGTTGTATTTAAATTTATTCAAACCGTGTCAAATGAAACACAGTGCACCTAAGAAAGGTATTGTTGTGAAACCAATGATCAGTTCTGAGTTAAACTCAAGATGTCAAGTTGATCTGATAGATCTGCAGTCAAACAGAGATAAGTTCGTAATGGTGTATCAAGATCATTTAACTAAGTTCGCCCAGCTACGACCTTTGAAAACTAAGAGGGCCGAAGAAGTAGCATATCACGTTCTTCCAATATTTTTAACATTTGGTGCTCCAGCAATATTGCAATCAGATAATGGTAGAGAATTCAGTAATCAAGTCATATCCTAAATATGCGCTATGTTGGAAGATATTAAGATAGTTCATGGAAAGCCTCGTCACAGTCAAATACAAGGCTCAATTGAAAGGGCCAATCAGGATATACAGAATATGCTAACTGCTTGGATGAAAGATAACGATACAAATAAATAGTCAGAAGGTTTACCCTTTGTTCAGTTTGCCAATAGCACTACATACCACGAAGGAATACGCCAAAGTCCTTATGAAGCCATGTTTGGCATTAAAGCGAAAAGAGGCATAGCATCGTCTTTTTTTGCCTAGCAAACAAATCGCAAATATCGAAACCGAAGAACAACTTGAAGAAATTGCCAATACGTTTGAAACCGAAGAACAACTTGAAGAAATTGCCAATACTTTTGAAACGAAGAACAGCTTGAAGAAACTGGTAATATTTCAGAAAAAAAAATTGAGCGGTGGTCATACTGAAACCATATTCCAAAGAAAAATATTGAAGAGGACTTGCAATCCGCCACGTCTTCGCATCAAGTTCTGACTGAAAAGCACGAGCAATTTCTATAAAAAGAGCGGCCGCGAAAGAGAATCTTCTACTGCAAGCAACAAAAATGTTACGAACCTCACAAAAACAATTTCCTCCTGGTCAAATTGGTGATACTGTACGAATACAAGACCCTGATGTCCTGATACAGATAACCGAAATGTGTTAGCGGTTGTTGTTGGGATAGAAGACTCCGACTTCTATAAACTTGCAAATGAAAATGGTACCCTTAAGCAGCGTTACACACGTAATCAGTTCGTAATTAGTAAAGAAAAGTTACTTTCCATATATGAAATTTATTTTAAAGAAATTTCGCTGAGAGAAGCAGCTGCAGCTAATTCGAGAAGCGGTGGGCAAGGCTATACACGCTGTCATTGCAAAAGGAAGTGTTCCACAAATAAATGCAGTTGTAAAAGCAAGGGCCTCTTGTGCAATTCAAAGTTTCATAATAGTTTAATTTGTTGCAATAAATAAGATTTGAATCACATAATTTAGTAAGTTTTTTATTACTATTATTTTATTTTCTCATTTAGAACGTACTGTATAATTAAGTAAGTTTTTAACTTCTATTATTTTCATTTCTGATTTTGAATGTACTGTATAATTAAGTAAGTTTTTAACTTCTATTATTTTCCTTTCTAATTTTGAATGTACTGTGTGTTTTAAGTTCTTAGTCATTCTTCTCAGAAAGAGAAGCAAAAAATTCATCGCGACTGAATTACGGAGAAAAAAATACAAATCTCGGACATGTTCAGCATTCACCATTAGTGCATGGTGAATTATTAATTATTAATATTTATTTATAATATTAATAATATTTTAAATATATTAATATTTATTAATTTTTCTTAATATTTATTTTATAACGTGCACTGTATAAAAATGCATATATTTAAAAAAATACATCTATACTTATTAAATAGCGAAATTTTAACATTACTCTACAATATTGTTTAATTTACAATCAATGCAAAAAAGTACAATGTTACAGCATTTTTATGCATGCTTGTTTGAAATTTAAAATTTATGCTCTTTTAACATTGCGTTCCAATGTCTGTAAAATATGACTTGTATATCTGACAGTACCTATTGATCTTTGACATAAACTCAAAACTTTGTAGATATGACGCCGGAAAGTCGATTTTTCTAGCGAACAAAATATTTCTTAGAAATTTAAACGCAGTTTCATATAACTCCTATGTTTGACATCGATTGAAAAGTTTCTGCCTGGATTTGTGAAATGTTCTTATTTTTACATGAAACCAATATTAAATACTTGAACTTATTGGAATCTTTAAAATGACGAATATATAGATTCTATATCGCATTCACAAATCAGAGATGTATTTTGCTTACTTACTTCAAGACGGAAAAAATATTTTCAATAACGACAAATCGTCTTAAAAAATTAGATATTTTATTGTTTTACATAGTGTATTGCATATGCATATGTATACAGGATACATTTTCGATATTTCAACCTGTAGGGACCATTCCATTCAAGGTGACTGGAAGCCACTTGGGAGGCGGTTATTTTGTAGCATAGGCTAGAAATGGAGGTAAGGAACAACAATCGAGGTCTCACAGGTAGGTTTACAATGACAACATTTTGAAAAATTCAAATGCTAAATCTCAATTTTTCAAAGTGAAAAATATAAATATCATTAAAAAGTAATTTTAGCTGTAGTAATAGGAATAAAACACAAACATAATAAACACCACTTTGTGCCCCACATGTGCTGCAAGATCAAATATGTGATATTTTCATCAAGCGCAATATCACGTTTCGTGGTCGGCAGAATTGTTCGTGTATTTGGGAGAATAACCATAATATATTTTAATCATTTTTTGCCTCTTGGGATATTTAAAATTCTAGGTGTACATATTTATCCGCTGAGTGAATTTGACATGAAAAAGCGAGAATCTGCATAGGCTTCATGCCGTGATTTATTGTTGTCCATAGTTTCCCGCATGCGACGTGTCTTCGTTTGTAAACGTAAACATTCAAGAACTTTGTATCCGGAGTAATTTGTTTTTGTTTTTTATCGCATGTGTGATCACATTTGTTCTTTACACTGCTCTTCTTTAACCTCGCCAATTCTACAGATAAAATTTATTTTTTAACTGCTAAAAGTTATCCGTAGTTTAATGTGCATTTCTTATTGTATTTTGGAACTGTTTATTTCACAAGTTGTATGTAAAACTAGATTATCTCTTTTGGGTTTGAATTGTAACTTGCGAAGAAAAAATATAATATATATTAAATTGACATATTTTTCACTGGATATGTTTCGAAAACTTGGATTCCATTTGGAAAGTCAGTTTTTTTCTAACATTTCTTTTAAGTAGCTTTCAATACAAAAAGCTACCTATTGCATCCGTTCGGAGGAAAGCAATTCCAAAAAAAATTGGTATATTTTCACCGATCATGAACCTCAGACCCCAGACACCCAAACCATCCTCCATTCAAATGTTGATTTATATATATACAGGGTGGTCCTAAAAGATGTGTCAAAAATGTAAAGGTAGGTAGAGGGGACCTAAATAAGCATATTTCTTATCGGATTGTGGGTGCAGAAATCCAACGTTGAGGCAGTAGAGGTCGCTGTTCAGTTCGGCAGATGAAAGTGTTTCTTTGACTTGAATCCTCATTCCCCGCTCGGATTTCGAGCAACATGCATCGTTACACCAATGCGGATCTTGCCGACATGCATTTTATGTATGGGGATGCGCAAGGAAATGGAGCGGCTGCTCAAAGGATGCGCACGTTCAACGGCTCTCGAGCTTGTCGAAGGACTATTTTTCTACTGTGCTTAATACTTCTTCTACTGTAAGAATTCTGTGATATCTTCCAGTGCCCGTATCACGCCTGGAAGCATAAAACGATCCACTCGCGCACAACACCCGATGAAGACGCTCAAATGTTCGGCGATCCGACAAATTCCTACCCGGGAATCGTTCCTTTGAGCAGCCGCTCCATTTCTTTGTGCAGCCCCATACATAAAATGCATGTTGATGAGTTCCGCATTGGTATAATGATGCATGTTCTTCGAAATTTTTGCGGGAAATGACGATTGCAGCCAGCGAAACGCGTTTATCCGCCGAACTCAATAGCGCCCTCTACTGCCTCAATGCTGCATTTCCGTACCCACATTCCCATACGAAATCTGCTTATTTAGGTCTCCTCTACCTGCCTTTACATTTTTAACATATATTTTAGGACCCCCCTGTATATATATACATATATCTGACATATGTCATGCTCTAACTCTCTTATTTATGAATCGATTTGGGTGTAACTGAGTATGTGTATAGAACATACCAAGGTGTCGACCGTTTTCGTTAGCCAGCTTCATCCGCCATCTTGTTTCAAAATGGCCAGTTAAAATTTCAAAACTTCAAAAAATTCAAATTCAAATTCAAATTCAAAAACTTGTACAAAAAAAATTATAAATTGAAAAAAAAAACTGTTTATGTTAAGTGTTAGATCGTGATACAAGGATTCTGGAACATTTTTTGTTTTTGCTATATCGTAAACAATGGCTGATGGCAGTTTAAATTTCTAGGGTGGCTGAGATTTTGAAGTAATTTGATATTTGTTGTACTGTAACTCTCGTATTTATGAACCGATATGAATGTGACTGATCATGTGTACAGAACATACCAAGGTCTTGACCAAGTTCGTTGGCCAGCTTCATGCACCCTCTTGTTTCAAAATGGTGGCAAGTTTATTTTTTTTTAAATTCCAATAATGTATAAAAATTATAAATTGAAAAAATTGTTTCCTTTAAGTGTTAGATCGCAATACAGGAATCCCGGAACATTTTTTTGTTTTGGCTTTATCTTAAAAAATGGCAGAGATATGGCAGTTTGAAATTCTAGGTTGGCTGACATTTAGAAACAATCTGATTTTTGTTGTGCTGAAAAGCGCATTCAAATTCAGTAGTAGCGAAAACCAGGATTAAGTCTTCTTTAATCGGGTTCCAAGCATTTTAGCTTCGAGTGTTTGGGTAAAATGAGTTGATTTTTTTTTAAACATGGACTATGAAAGCTACCATTTACTCCCGGTACAGGCCGGAAGGACTTATTAAATTGTAATTTTACTTATGGATATTGATTAAAAAAGAGTAATGTTATATAATTATATTCCTTCATCTGCAAGCCCCAGAATATAAAAAATATCAATTAAAAAATTACAGTCCTTGTCTAGAAAAAGTCCGGGAAATTTATTAAGAAATAAAGTAAAATGTTAATATATTCCAAATATTACGCATGTAATATTTTAATCGCGTTATTTTTTTAAATACAAATATTAGAAAAAACCTTTCTTTAAATAGTAATTTATTGTTCTGGTGATAGAATAAGCATGCATCGCAAATTAAAATTTTGTTTGAAAAACAATCAATTTCAATAGATCTAACTAAAATATAAAGATAACAATTGAAAAAAAAAAGAATAAGACATTACGAAATAAAATATCTTTTATTTCAAAAGACAATGCAGATCACATAAAAATGACTTTAACACGTTTGCTCGGCCTTTATATTACACGAAATATGTATTTTGATATCCCCTGGCATCATATAAAGTGTTCTAAAACTGCCATAAAAGCGGACTTGAAACAAAATGCTGAAATCAGATATAGAGCTTCCTTCTTCATTTTGACAGTCTATTTGTCAGATCTTTAAAATTCATAGTTTATGGGCAATAAAAGATTTGAGAACCAGTTACGATGTGAAAAATTACCGGATGAAAAATAATTCTTCCTATAGTCATAAAGTCATAAACGCGGAGTTTATTAATATTTTGAATTTTTTTCTTTATTTTCTGTTATGGAAATATAGTTTTAGCAGCACACATTTACTACGCCATATAAACGTAATAATTAAATAGTGGAGTTGCGCTTGATTTCCCATATCTTAAAGAGTGTGTAATAGATATTTATATAATTTAATAAAAATTCACATTCCACCGAAATAAATATTAGAATATGGGTTTTTTCGATACATTATTCAGAAAATTACTTGTTCGTGAAAATTTATTATCCATTACAAGAGGAAACCGTGGTTATCTTTATAGGTTTTCACGTCCCTTGAGGTCTAGAAGCAAGTGTGGGTCGGGAAAATCTGACTTAGGCCCAGTACCTGGCTCCAATTTGGGTGTTCAGCTCCGTAGATGTTGGGAGACTCCGGCCCGTCTCCAAGTGTTTTCCCAGTGGTCTCCTCTATTAATGGTATTCACCGGGTATCGCAGCGACCTATGTCCTCCACACATGGGTTAAATCGAGGTGATGCGCAGGTGGCGGTGCCCCCACTGGCCGTAACGCATACGAAGAGACAAATCCGGTCGTGAGTGTTATATGTCCGTCAGGACATGGATACGGTGGTTCAGACGCCGACGGGCGCCCCTCATTGTGCCTGGCGACGCAGCTCAGTTTTCCCATATCTTAGAGAGTATTTAATAGATATTTATATAATTTAATGAAAAATTACATACCACCGAAATAAATATAAGAATATGGACTTTTTTGATACATTATTTAGAATATTAATTGTGAGTGAAAATTTTTGAAACAAATTTGTCTTTATCGTAAATGCAGTTTCTTATGGCATATTGATACGAAATATTAACAAGATTTCTGTACTAACATACATTCTTTAAGAAAAATATCCATTAATATTGAAGAAAACTGGACCTTTGCAAACCCATTTGTGTAATTGCAACTGATATCCATCATTTATATTCTTGATTTTTTAACACTAACACAAACCTCATTTTATACAAGGTATTATATGTTCTCTTATAAAATAATTTATCTCATTTTTTTGTATATGATCATTCATGATGTCATTTTTAACATAATATTTCTTTGCACTACCCATTTACACAGACATTATTTAAATTTCAAACAAGCAGTGTACATGTCTAAAAGTGTTAAAAAATTCTTTTAAAACTACACAAAAATAGTCAATCTGTTAAAAATAGTAAAACAGTAAAAATATTTTCACCTGTCGGTCTCAGGCCTCTTGAGTCACTGATGTTATGTTTTCTTCTTCGTCAGTCCTCCAGAAGGGGGTTTTCAACAGATTGACTCATTGAGTCATTGAGCGCAGGAACTGATTTTGAAGGAAGATAAAATTATATTCCAAGGCTCCTTGAAGCGATGCCTCTGGAGTCCATTTGAACAAATGGGGCCATCTTCAAATAGGAGCCAAAAAAGTTTAATTCGAAGGAGAGAATCTCGACTTAAAAAATCTATTTTCCATCGTTTTAATCTGCGGTGATAGATTCTCTGTCCCCACCTATCACTATATTTCTTTTAATTGGTCGGAAGGGGAATGTCACGGTACATGGCACCTTTCGGGACAAGTTCTGGGAAGATCGCCAACGTTTATCCCCTCTCCACCGATTTTTTTGCGTTTTTATGTATTTGCTGTTACCTATGTAACTTAGCCTTGTCTCTTCATGTTTCTTTCTTTTTAACTTGTAAATATTTTGTTGAGTTTCCTTTTTTATTTGGATTCCCTTCCTATCTTTCCTCCCTACCATCCACATTGATGAATGGATGAAAGCAGGTATGTAGAGACGCTCAACCGAGGTGCAAAATGTCACGAAGGGAAGGGGCGCACAACGTTCTGCCGCTGTAAAAGTTGGCCTGCGGAGGAGCTAGGATGGGGGGAAGGCTGTCCCGCTTTCTCAGTTCCTCAAATTATTTATGTGTTTTTACCTTCTACGCTGCTACCTAAGACAAGTCTCTGGAACTTACAGTGGTGTTGTTGCCATCCTGCTTGCACATCGTCTGCACAGAAGAGATTATTTCAACGCAGGTAATTTAAGGTAAGGTAATGTACGCAACAGGTTATATTCGCATATGATGTGAGTTTTTAAGGAACTGACGGAAAAATAATCTAGTAAAAGGAGAAATGGTGTCCTAAGTAACATGTAAAGCTTTAGGCAGGGTACAAGGAATTGCGAGTACCCGAGTGGAGAAGAGAGTCCCTCACGTGCTCTCAAGATTAAATGCTTAGTGGTCTGCACCTGGCCCAGGACTCTCCAGGGGCACTGGCTATGAAGTTCACCTCTTTTTGGATAATTAAGACGGAAGTCAAATCTTGAATTCGCACTGCGATATCAGGAGAATCAAAAGAGCAATGAAGTATGGATTGGTAAGCTACATGCTCGAAATTCGGGAGAAAGACCGAGAGCCTAACAGAAGTCGCCTTAGAGTTCGGTTTGTGAAATGTGGTCAAAGCAGGGACTACGAAGGTGGCAAGAATTTCCTTCCAGGCGTTCTTGACTCAACCCGATGTTCATCGTAGCAAAATAACAAAATGGTACGTGCTGCGTGTCTTAAAGGTTCTGTACTGAAGACAGAAAAGAATAGGTTCACTTGAGCGCAACAGTTTGTCACATAGTAAAAGCAATAACTAAAAGCAACAAGTAAGTCGCATATGTTGTAAATCAAAATGGTTTTCGTTAAACTGCAAAGACAGTTGCGGATTCCGCCCTGTTCGAAAGACAAAGTTATTGTCATATATATTGATTAAGAAGTGATATATGTTGATGATAGTTCTTTAGGTGTTATATATGTTTAGATGTTATAGTACTTTTGAAGTAATGAAGTAGATGTAATAGCTGTGAAGTAATAAAGTTGATGAACTTATATGTGGTAAGTTAAACTTTATCGCAAAACACACACCAACTAACCACACACGCATTGGGGTCATCGTGGAAAAGCGGGAGTGAGACACCCTCTGTATCTACTGGCCATATGATGGTCCTGATGTTCAGTAGGAAGATGAAGAGAAGGTGACGAGGAAGGTTATTAGAGCTGCATTTATGGATGGGTAACATCCAAAATATGAGACCTTACCATAGGTGGGATGGTGACCTCTCTAATTAGCAATTTTCCAAAGGCAAAAACCAAAGTTGAGGGATGGGCGAGAGTCGATATTTCGACTAAAGAGGAGTGATTGCTTTTCCTACTGTGAGATATCAATAGTGGCAGACCAAGTGTAACAAGCAGACGACTGATATCAAGGGATTTTGTGATATCATAAATTGGATATAGGCAATACCATAGGCTTATACCATTCATGTCAGTAATTGAAGTCTGGGAACTTCGATTCGAGCACGTGCTGCCTTTTCTGGAAAGTAACAGCAATGTTTCTTTCTTAAATAATTTAGGTATCTCAGAAGCAGATGTTTTCTAGTAGTTTACAAGCAATATGCAATTTATAAGGGCATGTTCTATTATAGCTAATGTAGACAAATCATAAACAATGTATTCATGATTCCTTGTGTAGATACCAATATTTCAGCTACTATTTGTATTATCGAAAGTAATAATTATCTCTATTTAATTAGGGCATTTTTCTTATTAAATAATAAAAGGTAAATTTTTAAAATTAAAATGGTGTCAATGGTATGAAATTCGTGTATGGGATCCTAATCAAGAAGGCGTTAAACTCCTATTTTATTTTACCTAGCACATGTTATAAAATATTCACAAACATTATAATATTCACTCAGTAACATTTACTCATTAACTTTAAAATACTCTCTTTCGCCGAAACACCTCGGTATTACAAACTTAGGAAACTTAATAACAGAGAGTGAAAGCGAGAGAAAGAAGCACACAGACAGCATATTTTAGCCATCGGTCAAAATGCAAACTATTTTTATCTTTCGAAATAGACATGGATTACCAGGAAAGTATATGTGCTAAATATAACTGTTGTTCTTCTACTAGTTTTTAAACCAAACATATCTGAACTTTATTTTTTTATGAGATTTATTAATACCTAATATGTTTACATTGTAGTTTAATCGAAAACAATTAAAAAAAAAATTCAATTTGGTAATCTATAATTCGAAAAATAATTCAATAAAATTATACTATTTTATGTACTTTAAAGACGAATTGAATGACATTGTTTTTATATAGGTTTCAAAGACAATCATGCATTTAGTAAATTATATTTTACAAAATAGTTCGTTTAGTACATTACATTATACAAAATAACTTACAAATAGTTAATATTTGGTATTTGTTTAAAAAATAGGAATGTCATTTATGTTTTGAAATATCTGACGATTTTAAAGTTCTAAAGATATATAACTGTAACATCACTTGTTAGGAAGTGATTTGTATAAAGCAATGTAAAATATTGGTCGATTCATTGATTGTAGCATAAAATTTATTTTACATAAAATTTATATTTATTAATATTTTTTTCTTATTCTTATAGAAACACACACAAAAAAATAAATATAAAAAATAAATAAAAAGAAAGAGAGAGAAATATCTTGGCCGAATTAGAAGCTACTGGAAGTGTTACAGGACATTCCGAATATAATTGATATTTATGTTCATTCATCTGTATAAAAGGAAAATATTTCTTCATTTCGGGTAGTTATCTATCCTTTGTAATATTGACGATTTGGTATAATAAATATCTGTAAAGAAACATTTTCTTTATTTACCTGTTTTATGTCTATTTTATAAGAATTAAATAAAAATTTGTCATCTATCGTACCAAGAAAATATCAAATTAATAAATTTGAAAATTACTTTATTAAATGTCTCTTGCAAATGTCTCATTAAATGTATTTTATAAGTCATTATGTTGCTTACCTTAACCTATGAAAAATTTTTGTTATTTTTTATGACACAAGAAATTAAAAATGAGGATCATTCACCACTTTTTTCGTACTACACTATTTGCCTTATTTAGTCGAAAAATTTCTACCAATTAATAAAGCAATTATTACAGTTAAAAATTCGTGATAACCAAAAGCTTTTAGTAACGAAGAAAGCAAAAATCTTCTTGCCCGAGCGCCACTGTTAAATGGTTAAGTATATCCATGAGAGATTTGTAATGCCAATTAACTCGTTAATTGATATATTTATCACGTGTAATTGCTTATATAGATATTGATTGTTCATACAATGTGTAAATTATTTTAAGAAGGAAATCATAAAAAATGTATAAATGTAATTAAATGAAATATTACTTTAGCGCAGATATGAGAGGAAGTTAAAGGTGGTCTATTCTACTTGCTGCATGACTAGTTATTAAATTTAATGCAATAAATCTCATATTTTTGGGCTGAATTACATAACATATTATGCGATGACAACGCTGCTATTCAACTTACTTAAATACCAAACGTGTCAATAAATGAAACTCAAATATGAAGGAACCAGTTTTACTATTTAAAAGATATTCATGCATTATGAGATGTAACCTTCTCAACTGGGCGAAAAAGTCCGAGCCAGGATTCGAACCCGGGATCCCTTGGCTGAAGCTACAATGCTCTACCAACTGAGCAATCACGGACAAATATGGCTGACCTATTTCACCCAGTTAACCTTAATGATCATAGCATGTGATCTGATATTTGAATCAGGACTTTCCTCTCCGTTGGGGAGATTACATCTCATATGATTTCTTTAAAAATTGTATTATTGTCTCAAAATTAATCTAATGTAATCATGTTTCCAGCGTTTACTGGAGGTCCCATTACCTGTGATTTATTCTGCTGCGCTGATTCAGATGTTAGACCAGTTTCTATGATCATTAAAGTTAACTGTGAGATTTAGTTCAGCCATATTCGTCCGGGAGTGCTCAGTTGGTGGAGCATTGGCAGCTTCGGCCAAGGGATTCCGGGTTCGAATCCTGGCCCTGACATATCCGTTCAATTTGGAAGATTAAATATCAAATGATTTCTTTACTAATTAGAATAATTGTGTCAAAATTAATCTAGCATATTCATATATCCACATTATCATAATGTTTTATTAAAATGTAAGCTGTCTATTCACTGTTAACCTTTTAAGACCTAAAACGGCCGTATACGGCTCTGTGAAATCCTAAATGGGCCGTATTGCACCGGTAATAGAGAAAAAAGTGGTGGTAGGTATACAAAGAGATTCGTTTTCCCCGTGCTATTAAGTTCCTCTTCATTGCCGCAGGTCGCTTTGCCTGATGACAGTGATGGAAATTTTTGTTACTACCTTTTCACCAGCTAGATTGATTCTATTTAGATGAGTCTGTTTTCTTTTCATATTATGTTCTTTCTTCAAGAGAAGGATGTCGTTGTTTGTATAAATTTTTTTGCCGCTAGTATTAAGATTTTAAAATAAAATTAACCTTGTTTCGTATTATTGTTTCTTTTTAAAGTATTTCCGGGAAAAATGGTAACAAGTTAAATAAAGGTTATCATTAGCTTAGATTCGAATACTAAATGCCTTTTAATTGGGGATTTTTTTATTTCCCCGTTCTCAATAGCGTGAAATATTCTAATAATTAGCGAACTCATTAAAAAAAAAAGAAATTTGCAAGCATTATTATTCAAATGTCTATGAAGCGAACGATGCTTTCTATATCCCCGCGAATGGGTTACATCTATATACATTATAATCATTTACTGGGCAATGATTTTTTCTTAATGTAACATTCCAAAAATCAACTTAAAACTCTATTTCTGTCACCGTATTCCCGCAAAACTTTTTGTCTGTACAAGCAAATTGGAAACACTAATTCTTCTTTTTTTTAATAGAGAATGCTGAACTATATTCCAAATATCACCATGTATGGGTAAAAAAATAGCAATTTAGATTTGAGAACTGTTTAAGTATTTCTTATTAAATAATAATTATTAGGGCTATTCTCAAATTCTAAATAGCTACTCTACCTCATGAAGACAATCTAAAACTTAGGCACATGAAATTTTCTAGTTATTTTATTCAGAAACTATGACAGGGAACAGTATTTTCCATTTCTCGAGAGATGAGGACGTTCTTTCTGAAAATACTGTCAAGGTTGACATTTTGATCATATATTCCTGACGAAAAGCCATTAAAAAGTCGTCATAAGACAAAAATCGAATATAATTCAAGACGTAAAGATTAGTGGTTTTCTAGAATTAACACTCCAAACAAATAAACCCATCACTATCCTCCCCTAGTTGTTCCCAGTGAATGTTTATAGGGGGATGGATAAGAGTAAACATACATAAACATGACATTTAAACGATGCCTCTCCCATTTGCAAGTATAGGTAACTCAAATGAGAGAATTGGGCGATTCCATATTCCCAAATTTTTTGTTTCATAGGACAGGATTTAAAGATAGTAATTTTGTCGCCTCTGCCAGTATTAAAGAGTTAAACATCTGAAGAAGCGTTTTGTAGAATAGGGGTGCAAAATGTTCATTATTCATTTGCCAGAGTTACAAAAAGTATTCCGTTACATAGTGGTTTACGGGAAAAATCATTTGAGTGAGATTTAATGCTGGTACACTATTTCAAATATAGTGAAATTTATAATCATTACAAAAGTGCACTATAAATTGCATACTTAAAAGTATGGTATGCATTACGTTTATCGTTCATTTTAGCGACACATAAAAGAAGACACACAAGTCACATTTTTGGTGAAAAAAAAATCTGACACTAAAATTTGTTGCTTAATATTGTAAATTATAGTATCCTACATACTACTTTTTTCTAATGTCATTAGGTGGCAGCATATGTTCTAGGTTTCGTTTTTGGCCAACATATTTCTCGAACTTTTTCACCAGATTTAATGTATATCATTAAAGTAATATCATTATAGTAAAGCCATATTGGTATTCAGAATATATCAAATGTTTCTAAGAAATTGGCAAAAAAAATTATATTTATATATTTCGATTTGCGTATTTAATCTAACTTTCAAATTTACAGAGATCGGCATAATAATTCCAATACTGCTTTGACTATTGAAGATAATAATTGCTAATACTGGATTTTAAAATATGTTATATGTGTTCTAAACTGTTTACTTACATATTTTCTTTCACCTTATTTATTGATGAAATTTTGCTACAGTTTTCTGGATGTATTAAAATGTTTTTCATAATCTATGCTTGACTCAGGATTTTTCGTTCTTGTTTTAATTTTAATTAAGTTTGACGTTGATAAAAATGTTCTATTCTTATGGAGTACGAGATAAAATTGTTTTATTCTAATACATATGACAAAAAATAATTGTTACTTTGTTTTGGCAACATAAAATTTAGTTATTACGTCAACAGAAATTCCATTTTCAAATAAAAACTATTTTAACAATCATGCATAAAACAATGGAAAAATGTTTTTATTTGCATTTTATAATTCAATATAAATTTGCTAATTCAAAATTTGAAATATATAAGCATACATCTTACAAATAGAAAAACAAAGTAACAAAATGGATATTTAAAATGTGTAAGTAGTGTTTCATACTATTTTTGAAGCACTAAAAACAGATTTCCGCTATCATATAATTAGAAAATCTCAAAAATGAAAATACGCACAATTCGTCTTCCAAATATTCAGTCTAGCATTTATATAAATCCCAACTAATCTTAATTACACGACATTATTCAAATAATAAAATAAAACTATGTTTGTTTAACGAACTTGTAACCTTCATTCGATGCACTAATTTTAGTATGCTCATGCGGTAATTGAGTAAAATGTATACTGTTCAATTTATATACCGCCTAAAAACTCACCGAATGTCACTAGATCAAACTACCCTAAACAAAGCGTTTATTTTTTCCCTTTAAAATATTTTTTTCTTATTAATTGCAGACATATAAAATTAATTTAGTAACTTCTAATTGTTGACTATTATTTTTTTTATTTACCAAAAGTATAATTTAGTTGTTAGAGATATTTAAGGAACAGTTTTGTTAATTACGGAAGAAACTAAATCTATTTCAGATGTTATATATATAATATATATATATATATATATATTTCATACTAACAAAAGAAAGCGAAGTATCTTTCAAATTCTGCAAACTTGATTAATTTAATTTAAATATAGTTATTCTAACACGGATTGTTAAAAAATTTGCAATAATACTTAAATCATAGAAATATAATTTTAAAAAAATCTTATTAACTTTTGATGTCCTTTATCTGACAGTTTCAGTTAGTTTATGCATAACATAAGAAAGATGCTCTTTACACTTGAATCCTTTTGATGTAAAAATATTTCTCCTTTTATATACAAATGAAATAAACGCATGTAACAAATTCTTTTTACATCCCACGATATTATTATAATCACTGACGATTGTGAGGGGAAAAAAGACTTTCAGTTAATCTTGTTTCAAATAAAACTACATTCCTTTGATCTAATTAAATTGAAAACATCTTAATGTATACAAAAAAATGATGTTTGTTTGTTGAAACAAAATTAGTCTGTAAGAAGTACTGTGAAATGTCATATTTAATTAGTAAATTTTTAAGAAATTGTTTTACATTACTAAAATTTTCTTCAGATTGCATTTAGTAATTAGTACTATAGTGCATTGTTTATTAAAGTACATATAAATATGTTTACTAAAAATAGTGTAATGTGTTTTATACGACACTTTTAAAATGCAAAAAAGATAATTAAAAAATATGTTGTTTTATCTTATAAAGAGAGGACTCTTGAAATAAAAAGAAATGTTTAAATTGTCACCATTAAATGTTGATAAAACATGTCCTATTTTCTGAAGCAATTTCATTAGATAATTTTACAATTTTTTGGTTACGTAAAGACAGACAATGTCGTACGTACGGTAATTCTATTTGTAATTTTTCGTAGATACTACGTTTTATAAAATAGAAATCTGTAATAAAAATATGTCGAGAAAATTAGTTTGAACATCGTAATAGCTTCCATGCATCACAGTGAATAACATTACCAATTCTCCCTGGCGTCAAATCATAGTAAATTACACTCCTATACTTATTAATTTCAGACTGACGAGCGTTCTTATTATACACCGATAGAGTTGCAAGAAGGCAAAAAGAAAGCTGCGATAGAAGAGGAAATCAACTTATAATCCATAAAAAAATCTGGAAAAGCGTATCTTGCAATCAGTAATGGCTAACAAATAATAGAAAAAATGGTTAGTACATTTCTCAAGAGTGGAGCATTTAATGCAAGATTTCACTGTTTGGTGCAAAGAAATTAATTGCCCAGAGGAATGTTTCAGAGCAGCATTAAAATATAGTTCAGGTTAGAATTGACATTTTTCTATAAATAGGAAATCTTATTGACGAACAATGGGCAAAAATAAATGAGCTTAGTGCCCTTGATCTCTTTTTGCAAATAACTGAAAGAATTTTTTATTTAATTGGTACATAAGAATCCAAGCAAATTGTGTCTTTGGCTGTAAACATTAACAGTAAAATTTCTTGAAATTTTTTTTTCATCTAACGTGAATCCTAGACTCGCATACTGAATTTTGGTTTATTTCTTTCTTTTTTTTTTTTTTTTTTTTGCAGAATTAAGATATTTTCGAGTTACGACGAATTTAACGATACATAATCTCATCATAAGTACGTGAGGGTCCATTTGAGATATGAAAAACATAACGGTGTTTCTATTAAACACTAGATAGATCTTTAATCTATAATTCTTTGAAAATCTTTTATTAATAGAATTTTAATCTTGAAGAATGCTTATTTTTTACTTTTAATCTATATTTATCAAAACGTTTCATATATATATATATATATATATATATATATATATATATATATATATATATATATATAAATATGGTTAAAGGAAATTTCTTCAAGTTCCCTTAAACTATTAGTTGAAGTTAAACTCGTAATTTTTTTTTCATCATTTAACTCAGTATTATAAAAGATTTATTTTTAAAAGTATTTAATAGTATAATTTCCAAAGACGTGTAAAGTAAAAGAAAATTATAACGTTTTCAAATGTCAGTCTATAACGGCAAACGACTGACTTTATTGCAAACTTTATTGTTAAGTTGCTTTTGGAATAATCTACAAGGTGCTTGTCAGGATCAGTGTAAAATGGTAAGTAACAAAGTTAATTGAAAGTTATAATATTATTTTTTTATGCTTAATAAACCCCTATGTGGAAAGTTATTTTTTGCAATTTATGTAAGGTACATGCTATACTGTAATATGGATAAATGACTGTTACTTTCATGATTAAAATACTAGAACATACTTCTAATAGACACCCAGGTAGCAGGCGTCCTTGGCACAAAATTGTTAGACCCTTGTTGCAAATATCTAAACCTTTAATACAACGGTTTTATAAGCTTAAAAGATAACTGGACATGTTCCAATGTGCTATTTCTCGGATAAATCTTAATAGACTTTATTTTTTTCTTCTAAAATTAAGACTGTTTTGTGTTTTTCTCAATAAATAAGTGAAAATTCACTTTTAGCATTTAAACAGTAAGACTTTTAAGATGTACAAGAAAAATCTCAATCACGCCTGTCTAAGAATCAATCAGATATTTTGCAATAATACCAACGTAGGACACAACTTCTGAAAAATGACCACCAAATAATCCACTTCATTATTAATATGGATCATGAAGAACATACATATAATTTTTGTATCTACATTTTTAAGAATGTACACCTATGGAAAATAGTGGACAGAACTTTTTAGATATCAGCTGTTTTCACGTGAAAAGATAAGCCGATGTTTCTGTCTATAAAAAAGATCATTAGGTTATCTTTCTCGTCAATAAAGCATATAAAATGCCTTTCGTTGGAAATTATATAACAACATTAAAACTCATTTCAAACTATAATTGCCTATAGACAGTAATGTAACTGTTTTGCTGTAGTAAGTGAACGATAAAAGCTATCCATGTCAATTTCCATAGAATACTTTTGCTGTACATATAAAAAACGCATAACAATTTTCTATATTTTGAAGTAGTGTAACTGTAACGTCACTAAACTATACATTAAATAATGTTTTCACCTAGACAATAATGTATCCACATTTTTTTAACCTAACTTATTCTCAATAGGGAATATAATACATAAAAATCTAATAATTTATATCACTTTCGTAGACATCCTAGTATGTTTACGTATATTAGAGTTCGGACAGACAGACAGCTATACAGATAGACGAAGTAAAGTCTTATATGCATCTTTTGTTGGAAATGATAAAATTAAGAACAAAATAAATTATTTTTTTTCTCAAAACGATATATATATCAGGGTGGGTCGAAAAAACCGAAATTTATATAACCGAAACATAATAGTGCGGGAAAGTTGCTATTGGTAATAAGGAATAAATTCGCAAAATATTTCACCAAATGGTTAATATCTTTTACCGCCGCAAGGGGGGCCAAACTTTCGAAAAATCGCAAAAAAAAGATTTTTTCGAAAAAAAAATTAAATTATCCAACTAAAGCAATACAATTTATAACATATTGCAACAGTTACTTTAAGATGTTCATAATATTCCAATAAAATGTTATTATGGGGAAAGCATTTCTATTACCGCCATAGGGGCGGTCAACATTTTGAAAAAACGGCAAAAATTTCAATTTTCAGTTTTTTTCCAATTTTCCCAATTTTTATTATACGTCTACAATTAAATAAATTTACATTATATCTAGTAATAACTTATAAATGTCTAGTAATTTTGATCATGGTGTAGCCAACCAGGGGCGAGAGGGGTCCGCCCCCTCCTAAATTTGAGAGAAAGGGGCTTTTTGAAGGGATCCTGGGAATTTTCCGGCAATTTTTAGGGATTTTTGTAGGGTGCCCCCAAAAGTGGAAAATGATGGGGGATTTATGTATGGGATTCCCCTACAAAAAAAATCACCAAAATTTCCCGGAAATCCCTTAAAATTCCTTCAAAATGACCTTTTCTCTCAACTTTAGGGGGGGGGGCGGACCCTTCTTGCTCTTGGTTGGCAATGCCCATGATAAAAATTACTAGACATAAGTTATTAATAGATATAATGTAAATTTATTTAATTGTAGACATATAATAAAAATTGGGAAAATTAAAAAAAAACTGAAACGTTTTTTTTCATAATTTTGGTAATAAAAATGATTTTACCATAATAAAATTTTATTGGAATATTACTAACATCTTGAAGTAATTGTTACATTCTATTAGAAATTGTATTGTTATGGTTGGATAATTTAATTTTTTTTCGAAAAAATAATTTTTTTTGCGATTTTTCGAAACTTTGGTCTTTTGAGGCGGTAAAATATATTAACTATTTGGTGTAATATTTTGCGAATTTATTCCTTTTTACCAATGACAATTTTCCCGCACTATTATGTTTCTATTATATAAATATCGGTTTTTTCGACCCACCCTAATATATATATTACATTAAATCTTTTACACTTCCTGTTCTGAGAAAGAGATTTAAAAAAAAAATTTATGATTATTCATATTAAGGTTATTCATATTAAGGCTTGAAAGTTAAACTGACTAATTTAAAATCAATATTTTTGAAGTTTTAAATATGCTCGAAAAATCGGATTTCAATATCAAAATGGTGAATACTTTCATTTAAATAAAGAATATCGATCTAAATTATAGATGCAAAAAGTATGATATGTGAAATAATATTCTTATTTTCAAAAATTTTTAAATACTTTTGCTTAACTATTATGGAAAATTGACTTTGTAATTTGTGCATACATATTTCGATATACTTGTAAATCTAGCAAAATTTAATAAATGTGGTGATGTAATTAAAAGCAAGAATCTCTAAGTATAGAAAGAAATTATTATAGATAGAAGTTATTATGTATATAGCAGAAAAAAATGGTAACTTCATGTCAATTAGCTTCATTTTCCACAGAATAATTCTGATGCATTTCGTTTATGTCGTAAAGCCACAATCACTATAAAAAAACTCAAAGCAGTATAATAAAGTACTGCGATAATGTTTTTCGTGCGTTTTAGTTAGAACGTACAGCTTGATTTGAAGCATTTTTAATGAAATTTATCTAAGTTACATCAACTTTGATTAATATTAATGTGTGAGGGAATTTATTAAGTAGCAATTAAGTTTTCAATTGAAATATTGCAACATATACATGATTCTTTCTTATTAAGCAATGCTTCCTTTTTCATTGTTCTGCTAAACACGTCCAAAAATAACTAATATATATTTTTTATGTTAGTGATTGTTATTTACGTTTTACTCTTCTACAATAGATTGTGAACTGCAGTTAGTCAAAAACAGGTAAGAAATAATTTTAATGTTTCTCGTTGGGTATTTTTATGAGATGGGGAACATAAGTATTAGTTAGGTTTAATATTAAGGATTAAACATTGAATTTCAGCGTAAAATATTTAATATTTACATGTTTATTTTTAATTTTGTAATGATGTTTATGATAATAGTGTTATGATGTTTCGTTTCTTATTTCTTCGTAAAGGCAATAATGTTAAAATTTGAAATAGTTCGCCATGAATTAGTGAGTATGTTAATTATATCTATTGGAAATATATTTTTTTCTATATCATACATATTGCTTCTTGAATACGTAAAATGTTTATTTAAAACTTTCGTGGCAACCACTTAAAATCTACTAGACAAATAACCTCTAATATTTGACGTTAATAGCAGGCATTTGCCATACAAAACGATAAAGCAAGCAATAAACAACGAGTTAATGATTCTTTGTCTTCCAACACATATGAAGCATGCGCTAACATCCTTTGGTGTTCGATTTTTTTTCTCCCCACTTATACATTCCTGGGAAAAAATGAACACAAGGTACGAAGATAACCGTCTTCAGAATGTATTCAAATTTGTTCAAAATTTGAAGAGTTAAACAAATATTTAAGACTTTGAAGTATGGCCGTCTTGTGAAACGTTTTAATGAATCTGGATTTTTACAATAATGCTAAATCTGTTTTTGAACCAGAAATATGATAACTGAAAAATACACATGTATGTAATACAACTTTCAACATTGAATACCGCAGAAAATCTTTCTTAACAGGAATCCATATTAAGGGTTATTTCCACTACTGTCATTTCTTCTCCTTACAAAGGTATAAAATGTGCCATCTAAGAAAAAAAAAGCTACCTATCATCTATGTCAAAATGTTAAACGAAAGGCTTGGAAAATTATACCTGTAAAAAAAAAGCTAGTTTGAAGAAAGATGTAATGACTAAATTTGATGTAGTAGATCGCGTTTTACATCTAAAAACTAATCGCTAGTTGGATGTGCCAAACCCAAACCCCCCTTCTGTAACTCACACAGGTTTCGCATACACTGAAAACGAATCAGCACTAATTTATATCGAGGACTAACTGAATCTAAAGTTTATTAAATTCCTTGCATGTTCTTGAGATATGACTATCACTAAAATCGTGTAAATCCTAAAAAATGCATCATAGCAGCGCCACCTCTTAGGAGATTTACATCAAAACCTAATCAACAACAACTTAGGTTAACGTCTAACTGAATCTGAAGTTTGATTATAATCCGTCTTTAGATATAGTTATCGTAAAAATCATGAAAAAAGAATAGCAGCGCCAACTGTTGGGCTATTTACACCAAAACGTAATAAGGATCTATTTATTTATGTCAAGGTCTAACATAACCTGAAGTTTGATAAAAATAAGCACATTAGGTCTTGCGATAGAGCTATTGCGGAAATCACAAAAAAGGCAGCATAGCAGCGCCATCTCTTGGGCTATTTATACCAAAAACTAATCAGCACCAATTTATATCAGGGACTAACTGAATTTAAAGTATTATTAAATTCTGTGCATTATTCCTTGAGATAGAGCGCCCACAATTTTTTTTCACATACAGACAGACAGACTCACAGACAGGCTGTTTAAAAAAACAGTCAAATCTTGTTCAGGACCTTCTAAAACATATAAATCCATCGAATACCGGAAGTCGAAAATGTTCATGAAACCAGTAATTTCATCTTGTAAATGTAGAAGAAAGTAAAAATGGGAAACGAACTTCTGATGTGTTGTGCAACAAAGTAAAAACGTTCATGGATAAGCATAAATTAAGATATTTCCAACAACATCAAATTTAAATGTGAGCCAAACTACTCTTTATATGGAAAAGAAAAAAAACAGACTGATATGTACTAGAAAGGATACAATTTAAGTATGAAATAGATTTTCAATAGAAAAATACACTATTCAAAAAAGAGTTAGTTTGTTTATTAATAAAGAAAAATATTATATAATGCTTATATTTTATAAGTAAAATTGTATTAATTTAAATGATTTACCGAATTACAAATGAAATGTGCAGCATAATTTAATAATTGGAGGATAGTAAGCACATGCTCAAATTTCTAAATACAATTGTAGAGCGATGGTTTTTATGAGAACTGTCTGGATAGAATTTGTAAAACGTTTTAGTATTTTTAAAATGAACATGATGCATTTTGTCTATATTTTCGTAGTAAGAACACCAGCCGAAAGTACAATAACATCAATTTCAAGTTAATTTTTTCCAGAAATATAGCGAGACAATTTGGAAATAGCAAAATCCACAATGAAAAAAAAATCCATTAAAATATGCATTTAGAAGATTACAATGAAGAAGATGTTCTTGTGAAATTTGTTAGTAAATCTCATTTTGTAATAAACATACATTTTCAGAAAGTGAAGACACGTGTTTTTAAAATTTAAATTTCTTAAAATCTTAAACGAAAGTTAACCAATCATGGACGTACAGTTTTCTAATATAAATCATAGCTAATATAACAAAAATTAATCCTTGTTAAAAGATAAGTATAATCCTATAATATTTGGGATAATTGTAATTTCCTTTTTTACCACTAACCACTTTACACGGCCTACTACTCATTTAGCCATATACCTGGAATAAAATGTGTATAAAAAACAGGTGAATTATTAGAAGTTTTAACATTGAAAAAAATTGTATGAAAATACTTTAATTGTGATGATAATGATCTTATTGAATAAACAAATTATTTTTTGCACTTTTTAATTAATTTTAAGCTAAAATAAATGCAGAATTTGTTAATGGTATTTTCACTAGCTATTTTTCACTACCTTATCCGATGTAAACTGTCTGACCAAACGAGAAATATTTGTTGAAATTAGTGAAGAATGCATTTGCAAAATTTTATTTATTTTAATGTAATAAAGATCTATTTTCAAAATCAAAATGAGCATTAGACTTTTTCCTACCACCCAAACAAATATTATTTTTGTGCTTTTAAATACCTCTTTGTTTATGAAAAACAAGCTTGAAAATCCGAATATATAATATTATAAAATGAAAATTATGTAGCTCATATTTGTATGGTGTGTGAACGCTTGGAAAAATACTTTTTATATAAAATCTAAAAATGTTAGAAGGCTTAATGAATATAAGTTAGTATGTTTAAAAATATATTTATTTTAGTATATCAATTCATAATACTGATTTTTTGTTTTTTTAATCAAAAATATCTTAATTTTAAACATTGATATCCGTTACTAATCTAAAATGTAAAAGTATAATAAAATGATTACAAAGCATGTTCTTAAGGCGATTTTTCATTCATTATTACTTACCCATCATATGTAGTATAGGGTAAGTTTTTCAATCGTTTTAAAATACTGGAGATTTCAAAAAACATATTTTTAGAAAAAAAAAATAGGTGGCGTCAGTCTGTTTGTGTGCCTGTGTATCTGTAAACAATATATCTTCCGAACAAATTGCTTACAGACTTGAAATTTGATATGTTCTTAATATGCCATAATGGAAAGAAGCTTATTGAATTTCAGTAACCTCGCTTATCTGGAGCTATTTTTTTCTGACTCTCGAAATTTTCGTTCTGATAAAAGGTACATACAAATTTTCGAAATTGTTTATTGTAAGAAGTGAATATAAACGATAATAAAAAAAAAACATAAATGACACTGTATTTCATTCAAATTTCTTTTCAAAGATATATTTTAGTTGGAAATGAGACGTTTAATCCGACGCAGTAAACTGTTAGTTAATATGATTATCATTTTTGGAGTTATAAGAATGTTTTTTTACGAAATTCAGTAATAGAACATTTAAAGTTTAGGACGTCATCAAGCCAGGGTTTTGTTCGAATTGCAATGCATTTTATAAATAGTTTACACATGTTTTATTTTCATATTTTATATTATGCATATCCATTATGGGTAAGTATTACGGCAATGACCCCAACTACTAGTTTTTTCCAAAAAACTGAAGCAGAAATTATGAAAATGAAAAGAAAAGAAATTTCTTTCAAATATTTCGGTTCGTAAAGCAATTTTGAAATCACCGTTTGAAAATTTTACAACTGTTTCACAATAGCTTTATGAAGCAGTGTTTATCATAAATAATACGAATGATTTCTTTAAATTAGCTTGAATATCAACCACATTATTATATATATGACTCAAATTGTGATATTGCAGTTTTTTTAATGCTTATTTTGAAATATTTCATTTTAAATGTAAACATTTCAAGATTTAACATTTATTATTTTTTAGTTAATAATTAAGGATAATGAGGTGTCTTTCTACAAATATTTACAGTCAGAAATATAAAAGTGTAAAATGTATTCCATCTGACATATTTTGTTTCACTGATTCAATTTAAAATTATTTTTGAAATTATTATATAGACTTATGTAAAATAATTTCAATAAAAATTCAACTGCTTTCGATTTTTGCTATTACAATAGTATTCTAAAAAATATTTAATTCTATAGAAAATAAAGCTATTGCTGCTTTCAAATGGAATTCACTCAGTTTATTACATTTGAATTGAATTTATTATTTATTAGTTAATTATTAGGAATAGTGAGGTGCCTTTCTATAATTATTTACAATCAAAAATATAAAAGTGCAAAATGTATTCCATCTGACGTATTTTGTTTCATTGATTCATTTTGAAAATATTTTTTTAATTAAAAAATAAGCTTATGTAAAACAATTTCAGTAAAAATCTCAACTGCTTTCGATTTTTGCTATTACAATAGCATTTTAAAAATATTTAATTCTGTAGAAAATAAAGATATTGCTTCTTCCAAATAGAATTCACTCAGTTTAAGACATTTGAATTTAACTTATTATTTATTAGTTAATTATTAGGAATAATGATGTGTCTTTCTACAATTATTTACATTGATTAAAATATTTAAAATATAAATACTAAAATGTAAAATGTTTTCAATCTGACATAATTTCTTTAATTGATTCATTTTGGAAATATTTTTTTAATTAAAATATAAGTTTATGTAAAACAATTTCAGTAAAAAACTCAACTGCTATCGATTGTTGCTATTACAATAGTATTCTAAAAATATATTTAATTCTATATAAAATAAAGCTATTGCTGCTTTAAAATGGAATTCACCCAGTTTAAGATATTTGAATTAAATTTATTATTTATTAGTAAATTATCAGGAATAATTACGTGTATTTCTAGAATTATTTACAATCACAAATATAAAAGTGTAAAATGTTTTCCATCTGACATATTTTGTTTCACTGAATCATTTTAAAAATATTTTTTTAAATTAAAGTATAAGCTTATGTAAAACAATTTCAGTAAAATACTCAACTGCTTTCGATTTTTGCTGTTACAATTGTATTCTAAAAATATTCAATTCTACAAAAAATAAAGCTATTGCTGCTTCCAAATGGAATTCACTCAATTTAAGACATTTGAAAAATTGCCTTGTGAATGACTTGAAAAGAAACTTTTTATTAATGGATCGAATAAATGGCAAACGACTTTTTCTTGCATCTGACAAGCTATTTGTCAAATAACTAAAACCTAAAATGCTTAGTATATGAAAATATTTTTGGAGTTATCATTAAAATCATGCATGTATTTTCTGTAACTATATATTTTAGATGATAAAAATTATATCTTTTTATTCTATCTCACTGTGCCAAGGAAAAAATGTAAAAGGGGAGTATCAATAAAACCAGTGAAACTTATTTAGATGGTAATAATAGTGTTCAGAATATAAAACGCTAAGTGATGTGGCGGTGAAAAAGCGGTTATTTCTATTTTGCCGATGGCAGCGAGTTGTTTCTTTTCACTAATTTGGGAATATTAAGAAAAGCATTTGAGGTACCGATATAAAACTCAGAATAAATTTTCTGCATACGAAAATCCAATTTTTGTAAAAAATTAGCCGCTGATTTTCCTTAATTTTTGCCAAAAACTGAGCCAGACATTCTGAGAAGGAAAGAAAATAAAGTGCAAACCCGCCATTTTGTTTGTTTTTTAAATGCCACCGATATTTGTTAATATTAAAGGTCATTGGTTAACTTTTGAGTGGGGTGGGGGGTAGTTTGGTCGTAATTTAACTATCGCTTTAATGTTAAAGGTACATAGATCTGACGTACACTGTTGGTGGAAGGTGGAATTAATTTATTTTTACAGCTCGCGCTATTGAGTGGAGTAGTCACGGGGATCCATGCCGGATGTTCATATAGAATGGAATGCGCATCATTGCGCATCTTTAATCATTGGAGGTTCGTTTGGATAAACCGGCCAGCGAACCAGGCGTAGCTTGATAGTTCTGCTAGTTGTATTTAACATAGTTTCATAAGTTGGTTATTTTCAAAATGATCTGTATCATGTGAGTTAGAAATATTATCAATTTGGCATGCATTCCCATTTTGAATGTGATCTTTCTAGATTATTAGCTGTGTTACGCCCATTCATGTTTTTTTTTTTTTTTTTTTTTTTTTTTTTTTTTTTTTTTTTACGAACTGATTTATTTTTATGACCCCATTTTTTACCCCTATAATCTGCGCTTGCCAACCCGCTTTCAGACCAGGTGGTTGATAAAAACACACTAATTTCCTGGTTGAAATAATATGAACAAAAATGGCTTAAAATATATCAACTTAATAACTATTTGACAATAAACATCATTTTAAGAAATAGACTCAGTAAAGAAATTAAGCATCAAAAACGCTTTTAATTTAATAAAACATCATTGATTGTTCGTTGGACTTTCTAAAAAATAAAGAGAAAAATAAAGACAAATCTGCTGAAAAACTTTTATGAACATAAATGTTTGTGGAAATTACACTACATTGTGTAAGCGTAATTTCGGCAAATATTTACGTTCATAGAAATTAATGCACATTGTATAAGCTTAATATAGTAAAAAACCTGCTGGGCGGGGCTAGTTGGCCTCCCCTCCTGGTTTGACTTTGACTTTGTGAAACAGTAATAAGGCATTTAAATTTTCTAAATAAAACAGCATATTTCAGTTTAAACACTAAAGTTAACGATGTATTACTTTAGTGCGGGGTAATAGACAACTCATGGCAGCGACTGACCATACAGCTTCATCTCGACAGTTGGCAGAACTTTGAAATACTGATACATGTGGGACATTTTCTATTCTAACAATTCGTCAGCGTTTGCTGCAACGTGAACCGCGTGCAAAAGTTCATTTCAACCGGATTATACTCACGGCATCGACACTTGTGGCTACAGTAAACTCGTTGACATAGCCACTGGCGTACATATTTTCAACAAAATGACTTTTCTGATGAATCCTGATTCAATTGGTCTTACAGACACTATCGCACATCGGCCGCACTCTACACAAAGTAAAGGATGTTTTCGGGATTGCGTTATCTAAAGTCTTAATTGACGAACGCCAAATGTTGTCGTTTGACCGCCATTTGGCATCATGTAAAACCTCAGTTGATAAGAGCTGTAGTTAATCTCAACAGCACCACAAAAAAATTAGTGGAAATATTTTTGGCTTCAACGAAGAATATTTTTACCATTTAATATTATTTTTTGTTATCTAAATTTAAAAGATTATTTGTATCAATACAGGTCATTAGTGGAAAAATACCTTTCAATTATGATTTTCAATTCGATTTAGGCCTTCATAGTGTAGCAATTTTATCAAAAGTAATTTACATGATAAAATAAATTGTAAATCATATTATTGTTATAAGTTACAATTTAAATTATTTTTCTTCCTTCCATTAATTTATTATTATATATTTTTTGAATAATTTCAGATATTTTAAAATGAAATATGTTTATTTAAAAGTTTTAATTCAATAAGCACTGATTTAAATCAATAAATCAATTTAAAATTCTAAAAACGATCCAGTAAAATAATCTGATTTTTGATGTAGAAATATAAAATTAGAAAACATTAAGAGGATAATGTTTCGAATAATAAATTATATTATGCAATCATTAGGAGTTTCACTTTTCTCTTTTAACTTAACTTGAATAATGGTTGCGAAATCTAATGATTATCATAAATATAGTTTGAAGAAAGAAATATATCTTTTTTCAGAATACTGAAACACAGATAGATTAATTAACTGTTATTGTTGTGCTAAGTAAAACTTAGCAGGGATATTTATTATCTAACAGAAAATGTTACTTTGTCATTAAAATAATTAAACATTGTCTCAATGATGAATAGATAGGAACATTTGCACCAAATTTGCTATCCGTCATCAATTGACTTCTCTTTATTGGAGAAAAAAGTTAGCAAATTTAAATACATACAGATAACAAAATATAAAATATGCATAATTTCAATTCAGATTTTTTTCAGTAGTATATAGTGTGGGCCTAAAGTCCAAGTCCTCGACTTATTTTGAAATTTATAAATATCAAATAGTTATTGCAGGAGGTTTCAATTAAAAGACTTCTCATGATCGAAGTTTCGTTGAACAAAAGTTTAGTTAAATCAATTGCCCATAGTTGGCACTGTACCTTCAAAACTTAAGGCATAAAAAATCCAAGCAGCTGTATATATTTATATTGAATGATTGACTAGAATATGTCAGTATGTGCACTTTTTGTAGCTCAAATCACATCCGAACAGTACTCCATTTTATTTTATCCGTAGAAATGATACAGTGCGTTCTACAAAATTGATATATAACTTCTTAAGTGAGTTTTCGAAGGGAGGGGGAGCAAATTAGATAGCAGAGCGCAATCTGTGTGAAAATGTTAGAACTGAATTTTCTAATGAGCTTAAACACTTTCGATCATTAGATATTCTATGTTTATTGAAATTTAAAATGTGTCAAGGACGTTTGGCCCCACGATATATTATTTTCTAAGAAATCGCGATATGATTATTAAACAAAAAAAATCACGGCTTGAAGCATAGGTTATTAAGAATTTCATAAATTCAAGTATATTGCATAAAAAATTCATTGTGTAATGAGGCGAAAGAAAACATCTGTGTAAACAATTCAGAAAACGTTCTGAACGTTTGACTACACAATATATTATTTTCTAAGAAATCTCGAAACTCTCTGGTGAAGCTTTGGTTATTAAGAACTTCCCAAAACTTCAAGTATATTTAATAAAAATCCATTTTGTTATGAGGCGAAATAACACATCTGTGTAAACAATTTAGAAAACTTTTGGCCACACAATATATTATTTTCTAAGAAATAGCGATATGATTATTAACCAAGAAAAAACAAACTCACTGGTGAAGCATAGTTTATTAAGAACTTCCCAACACTTCAAGTATATTTAATAAATATTCATTGTGTAATGAGACGAAAGAAGACATCTGTGTCAATAATTTAGAAAACGAATAACATGTATGAAAACAAGATTTCAGCAATTATTACCTATATAACAGTTTCTTGTATGCTGTATATGATCTGCAAATTTTTATACAGTGTGTCCACACTCAACGGTGTCCAATGGCTAATACTTAAACCTTTAGTCATAGACATATAGTTATAATTACAAAAGTGCTTTAAATGAGGTAAACAAGTATGTTAAAAGTAGTTTGAATCAATTACATTATTTTTTTAATAGTTAACAAATTTAATTTGTATACGATCTCCCAGTCCTACAAGTGATATTTAGGAAACATTTCCTATCACACTAACAAGTAAGTTAAAAATGTACCATTCATCTAACACTAAAATTCGCCGAGTTATGAAAGTTTGATTGCATGAGTTATACCATTTTTTTCTGCATCTGAACATAGATGACTTGGGTCATGCTTCAAAGAAATCGTACACAAAGTGCTTAAAGTATTAGATGGGTTTATTTAATGTGTACTTTTCTGCATTGCAACCGAAGGAAGTCGCTTGGAGCAAGTCTTAAAAAATCTTCTATTTTTATTAATCAAGTTTTAGATTAGATAATCTAATAGAATTTTAAAATATGCATCATTTTCTAAAAAAATGAGACTTGTTTTCAATAATTTCATTAAAAGGAAAAATTTGATATTTTTTCACTTATATTTTTAGTATAGGTTGTATATTTTTCTTTATTATGTCAGAATGAAAATAAATTTCTAATTTATATTGTAATGTTAATTTTAGTTTCAACTATTATTATTTTTTTATATCTCACGTTTACTTATATTTCTTATAAATGTGTAAATGACTCCTATTTTGAAGCAAAAAAAAAAAGCTTCAACTTTTAAGAGATATTACTCGCTCACGTTTTAATCGTAGAAAAATGGCATTTTTTTTTGTCTTACTTGTTCGTGTTCAAGACCGGTGAACCATATAAAAATTTAAAATTCACAATTTTTAAAGAAATTGTTTAATTTTCACAAATCGCTTTTAAAATACATCGTTATCTCATTTAAAGCATTCTTGTAATTTGAATGTATGTCTATGACTAAAGGTTTAGCAATTAGCCAGAGAACACCGTTGACAGAGGATACCCTGTATATACTTCATAGTATGCTAAAAGTGAGTTCAGTTAGAAAATGCATCACACAGATAAACATTTTCTTTTCTGATTGTCCGGCAACATACGGAAAAAAAATTATTCAAATTTTTTTGTTCATACTTTTCATATTATCTGCACCTCTATTTACACACTAGTACGTATTAAGTAAATATTTAATTCTGCTTGAAAGCGCATTGCACAATTAAAGACGTATTTCCAGAAATCACCTTTCATAGACGGTATGTATCCAGTTCTTTGCTTAGCGGAATATGATAATTAATTTATTTATATACTGCAAACACGTGCCTCAATAAATCAAATATACTTCAGCTCGAAAATGCATAATACAATTGAAAACAACCCTTAATCAATTCACTCTCACAGTCTTACGAATTATTTTGTTCAGTCCTGTATATGATCTATTGAATTTACAGTCTCCAGGGAAATAGGGAAAAAATAGTTAAAAACGCATATCACAACTAAAAACGTGGTATTGCAACTTGATTTACACTCTAAAAACGACATTTTCAAATCTGAGCAAAAAATACTCAAATCTGAGTATATCGCATAGTGAAAAGGGCTCCGAATCAAAATTACTCAAGTTTGAAACATGTATATACTCATTACTGAAAACATGCACACACTCAAGAATAAATCATCATGTGCTCACATTTGAGTATGCGCATGTTTCAAAAATGAGTATGAACCGAAGTCTATGTGCTCATTTATGAGTACTTAGAAGTTTCAAAAATGAGTATGGACTGACCTCTATGTGCTCAGTTTTGAGTTTGTCCCTGTTTGAATATTCTGAGTATTTTTGGTATTTCAGAATTGAAATCATTGTGTCGTCCTATTTGAAACGAAAAGTTTCTTAACAAAATGAAAACATCGATTTACTCAGATTTAAAATGATATTTTTGTCAGAGTACATTTCGAGAATCATTTTCACCAAAAAAAAAAAAAAAAACAGTTTGATGAATGCGTTTATCCTAATAAAATGTTCATTGCTATTTGTTCTTTCTTTACAATTGACATTTAGTTTTCCATGCATTATATAAGGTGCGATGGTATAGAATGAAATAAATAATCTTTACACAGCTACATTAATTATTTTTTTTATTTTACAAGATGGGCATATATTTTATAGGACGACAGTAGGAATGATTGCACACGGTTAAAAAAATATGCAGTTATGAGAAAAAACCATATCAAGAGAGAATATTTTCAGAACATAAAATTACAAGTCTTCTTTTATCTTAGATAAATTTGAAATAAATTTATTTCAAATCTTATATATATCAAATATATATCTTATAGTATATCAAATCACCCTATCAATTTATTCAATATTTTTTAATACTGACTATAAATATTATCCTTTGTTTTAATTACATATTACACTTTATGTTTACCCTAGTCATTCCTTATCAATATTACATTTAATTTTAATATGAAATAAAAATAAAAAATATATAAATTAATAATAAAAATAAGTGTCTAAGAAATTAGAATTCAGTTCAACTTTTGACTACCCAAAATAAGTAATTTCCTCTGTTTCCTTTTCCAATTATCTTCAAAGTTTTCTCATATCCTTTTTTCGAGAATATGCACACTATATTTTTATTACTATTTTTATCTGATTGTTGATTCTATTATTTATTGTAGAGATCCGCACTTATAGAAGATAAATTGTCCGAGATAAAGAGGGTATGTGTGGTTTTATTGATTGTAACAAATAAATAGAAACATTTCCTGCATATATAATATTTGGTCGTGTGCTTGCTTTATCTATAAGTGATTTCTAATAAGCTAAAGTAGTATAATATTGCTTGAAGATTGTGCACTCTTTAATATATCATAAAATGTAAGGCGCTAAAACGTAACATAATATTCAGGTTTTTTAAAATATTTTTATTGAAATATTTTTAAAAAGTAATAACTAATCAAGTATACAGGTGTCGAACAGTGTGCCAATAATGGACATTTTAAAATTTGAACTAAAATTATATGAAATTCGCACAGTGTTCCACTCCCCTCATAAGGTTGTCGACATTCCCTACCTTCTAGTTTTAATGTATCTAACTATAGAGAATTCAAGCCTACAGATTAGGAGTAATGTGATTTCTACTTAAACAATGCGACAATGTAAAGTAAGCCAACTTGTGTTTTTGTTTCTGCTTATGTGTAATTTACTTGTTTGTACCTTCAGCTATATTATGACTAACATTGGTCTGTAGAATTTATTTTTGGGTTATTTCTTTAATTTTACACCAACGTCATGCATGTCTTACGGGTGTCCAATACTGCTATTGTGACATATCACCATTACTGTTAGAATACAGCTCTGTGCAAAGCTGAAATTATGGTGACAAGGAACGACTTTGCAGAACGTAAGCGCCACCTGAGTAAGAAATACCATCAGTTAATATATTTTGTGGGTATTTGATCAGAGTGTAAATTGTTTAATGAAAATAGCTCAGAATTTAACTGAAACAAATGTTGTATTAATTAAATAGCCTGTTGAAATGGTTCAAGGAGTTGTACAACTAACTGTCAGAAAAGAGTTTTCAGTGGACGCTTACTTTTCGGAAATAGTGGTAATAAATTTTAAAAATACCGTTCAAACGCTGATAAATAATAATAAAAAAACACCTACAACAGCTGCCATTTTTTGAGTCAGTGTGTCGGCTCAGTATTCATGCTCTGTGACTAATCTATGCCTTTTTGTGATTATTACACAATGATGTGATTAAAATTCGATTAACGCATTAACACTTAATCGTAATAATATGCTGAGGTTATAGCAATGTTTATCGAAATGTAGCATGTCAATATATAATGGGGACCGTGGACCCTTATTTCATCAAAAATCGACCCAAAAATCGAAATTCATTTTTATGGGTATCACTATTCTTCAGTTTTTGATGAACCGTTGGGGAAAAATTGCATGCAGCTACGATGATTTTTCGCAAAGTTACAAGCTTTTGAATTGTGTCCACAATCAATTTTTCGGTGCTTTAGTAAACTTTATACCTGTTTTTCTCAATACAGATTTTACACGTTTTTTAGATATTTGAAATGCTCGTTGCGTCTTAATTTTTATTCAAAATTCATGAAATTGATTAGGAAGAATCCTGATACTGTTTACAAAGAAACTGTGTGTGCATTTTACAGTTAGACTTTGTTAAGATAATTAAATGTGATTTATAACTTATTAAAATGCTAAAGTTTGATGAAAATCGGAATGGAATTCAGAAAAAAATCTCTCAAAAATTAACTATTCAAGGGATTAAATAACTGATACGCTGATTTGTGTGTAACATTGTTTTAAGTGATCCAAATGCCAAATGAAGGAAATATCTTAAAAATTAAGACGCAAGGAGCATTTTCAAATTTGGTTTAAAAATTTAATTTTTTAAAAAAATCTTAAAATTATATTAAAATTAGAAACATTTTTAAGGTATATTCTATATACGTATGGTGAAATGTATGGTGAAATGTATTACACAATGTCATATATCTATGATTAACAAAAAAAAATATATATTTTAACGTTCACCGTCCCCTTAAAATGTTTTACATACTCTTTTTTTTACATATTTTGATACGAGATTGTTATTTGTTTCATTGTATTTATTAATCAATGTAACAACATATACATTTCTGTTAATAAAACATTCCATACGCTTTGTCTTTCCTTTAAAAATTTTCATCAAGAATTTAAAATGAAACTGAAATGCGTCCTTTTGTGGATTTTATGTGTTCATTTCTGGTGCATTTTAAAACGTCCAACGCATTATGCAGAAAAATGCTTAAAGTAGTAATTTTTGCCACACAGTGTGCTGAAAGAGAACAGATACTAAACACTCTCTGTTTTCATTGTCACTAAAACTAAGAAAGATACTTTAAAACAACGAAACATTATGTTAAAGCAACCACAATGCGTTCAGCTATTTTATTGCTTATAATAATTTAAATAGTTCGTAAACATTAGTTTCAAACAAGAACGGAAAATCATGCGTCAAGCATAGATTATGTAACACTTTCCAAATCTTCCAAAATAATTTTACAAATCATTACCATTTAATAAGGTGAAAGATAAGATCTAAGTAAACAATTTGGAAAACGCATAACATATTTAAAAATCCGATTTCAGGAATTATTAACAATATTCGGAAAACTATCCTCATTCTTTTGTGCAGCCCTGTATATGATCTATAGATTTGCATATATGTTACATAGAACAATAAATTTTACTTCAGATAGCAAACGCGTAGCACAGTTTAAAATTTCCCTTTTGGAATTTCCCTCAATAAACGTAAATATACTCCAGAACTTTTGTGCTGCCCTGTATATTATTTATAGGATTTATGCACACTAAGTAATAGAAAAAAAATATGAGTTAAATTTAATAACACGTTAAGCAACTGAAAAAGCACTTCCAGCAATTATTGTTAACAGGCAGTACCAAATAATTTTGTGTGTCCCTGTAAATGAAAGATAAATGCTATACTCTAAATATTCTATAGTAAGCCTCTTGTAATGCACCTTAGTCACATATATAAATTTCAATTTGTTTGAAATATTTAAACATTCTTAAAATAAACCGCAAACGATTTTTCTCCATAGACCGTAATGCAACGGAATTCTTTTGAGTGTCTCTGTAAAACAAATGCTATACACACCATATTCTATAATAAGCCTCTTTTAATGCACCACAGTGATATATATTAATTTCAATATGTTGGAAATTGTATAACATCATTAAAATAAACTGCAAATGATTTTTCCTCATAGACCGTAATCTAACGGAATTCTTTTGGGTGTCCCTGTAAAAAAAACTATAAGTGCTACAAACTTCATATTCAATACTGAATATTCTATAGTAAACCTAAATAACATATATCAATTGCATGACTATACATATAAATTTACGCGAGTTAGAGCACGGACGGACATACAGGCAGACGGCAGACAGACAGACAGACAGACAAACCGAATTCATAAACACTTTTCAACTATGTTGGAAAGTGTTAAAAACACAAATTTTAATTTTCTGTTACACGTCACAGGTGTACCTTTAGAAAAAAACCATAAAATTATAATAATTATGAAAATAAATTCACGTATCAGTATCAATAAGTGTCAGTATTCACTACACTCACTTATATAATTATTTTCATATTTTTAAAAAGGCGATCACTAACAGTATAAAACTGAAAACTAAACAGTAGTAGAAGAAAAGTAAACAGTGGTAGTTGAAGTAAGCACACAATACCACAACCAACCCCGGAACTTCTTCACCCAAGGTATCCATCGTCTAGTTGACCGCTGGGACACTTGTTTCAACCTACAAGGTGAATTTGTCTAGCCTACCTGTTACGCCTATAATACTTATTTCTTTTGTATACTAATTTATACTAATACCATTAAACTATTTCTCAAACCGACTATAGTGCCACTTTCATTTGGGCAACCCATATATATTATTTAATAGAATAATTACTTCCTAAACATCAAATCCACTATCCAGTGAAACTCAAACTAGCAATTATTAAGAATAAAATAACATGTGCGTAATGCAAAGCGTTTGAGATGAATCCCCATTTTAATTATGAGTAATATCGATAATTTCAAAAGAATTCTCAACTCTTATTTATAATTTATTTATGAATTTCACTCACACGAAATCGGCGAGAATAAAAATATCAACTGTCTAGATTGCACCTGCTGCCATCTATTGGTGTAGATGCAAATTATTGAAGTAAAAAATGATTTCTTTTGCAAATATTTGTAATCATTAATTAGAATAGTTTTACGAAATTTAAACAATGATTGATGATATATATAAACTATCTTCCTATCACGTAGTGTTTATTTTATGAATTTAAGCCGTGCTGTACAATATTATAGGTGCAATGAGTTTTAAACTAATTGTGTTTTCAAGATCTTTTTAAAAATCTATTTAAATGATTTATGCCCATTGGTAGCACCAACTAAATGCATTTTTAGCTGTGTTTTCAACGAAGTTTTCAATTATTTTTTTCCATTAAAAATTTGTCAATTTTATGCTGGTTTATGATGGATTTATGATAGTATTTATTCGGCTATAATTGCTGCAAAAAGAAAAAGGGGCAAGCAAAGTGGGATTGCGTAGCGGTCTCAATGTGAATTGCTTCGTTATTCACGGGGGTTGACATAGGTTAGCAAGTAGGGGGCTGAGTCCCCTAATAGTAACAAAAAAATACCCTCAACTGGGTTATGTGACAATTTTCGAGACACATGGAGGCAAAAGTGAAGGATGCTACTTCATATAAACGAAACAACAAAGACAATTTAATACTAAAAAAGAATGAAATATTTTTATTACATATTATTTAATATAATTACTTCATAAACATCAAATCCACTAAAAATATAGTAACAAAAAAATATGTTATTATACGAATAAAATTATATCAAAAATATAATCAAATAGTAACATACTACCAAAATTTAGTGAAAATAGAGTTTATTTGGAGGTACCGATTGTAACGGAAAGTAATAAAACTTACAATCAGATAAAATGGTGTAAACAAAATGCATTACGCTGTCCACCCACAAATGGGTTATGTGACAATTTTCAAGACAGATGGAGGCGAAAGTGAAGGAAATTACTTTCTGTTCCGAATCGACAGATATATTGATTTTTAATTTACTTGAATGCTTCTACCAATGCTAATCTTGAGTCTTAAGAAAAAGTATTCTAATAGTTTTCTACAATGTTGTAAGTAATGGTAAGATGATTACACAACTTCTGTTAGTACAAATAAAATAGACGGGAATTTTTACGTTAATAGAAAACAAATTTATGTAATTTCATATAAAAAAGTAAAACGATACTTTTACTTAATTGTATGGCAAGCAATGGTTTAAAAAATATTATATTAATAATATTTAAGGATTCTGTATCTAATACACGAAAAATTACTTTGCGTTAAAATAACAATAAAAAAAATAATAATAAATAAACTCATTTTAATGGATTACCCATGTAAGTCTCTTTAAGAAAAAAAATTAAAATATACAGGTATTTAAATAAAGTTAAAACATTCACTTTCTGAAAACAAAATTGTAAAAATTTAAATTTTTCTTTTAATGATATTCATAACAATATTATTATATGTCAATAATATAATCAATCTATCGTAAACTTATAAAAAAATTCTACCTGTGTGAATGTGTAACTACCAGATGCAGTGTTATGGTTTACTAATTTATATTGTTATATATGTACTTTAATAGTTGTACTGTTATTTTTCTATTAATACTTTTCTATTACTTGAATTCTCCTGTCAATGCTAATCTTGAGTTTTAAGAAAAATATTTTAAGTTTTCTACTATGCTGCAAGTAATGGTAACTTTTAATAACTAACTTTCTGTTAGTACAAATAAAATAGACGGAAATTTTTATGTTAATAGAATAGAAATGTATGTCATTTTAAATAAAAAAGCAGAACGATATTTTTACTTAATTTTATAGCAAGCAATGATTTAAAAAACAATTTTTTAATGCCGAAAAATATTATATTAGTAATATTTGATGATTCTGTAACAAATACACGAAAAATGATTGTGCGTCACAAATAACAAAAACAAACCTCATTTTACTGGATTATACATGTAAGTCACTTTAAGAGTAAAACATAAAATATACAAGGATATTTCATATTAAAATTAAGTTAAAACATTCACTTTTTTAAAAACAAAATTATAAACAAATTAATGTTCCCTTTTAATAATATAGAAATATTATTATATGTCAATAATATTATCTGCCGTAACCTTATAAAAAATTTAGTATCTGTGTGCATGTGTAACTAGTGTTATGTGCTACTTAGTTATATTGTTATATATGTATAACTTTTATATTTATACTGTTATTTTTTATTAATAGTATGTGTACTTCATTGTGTGTAAGTTTTGGAACAATTTTTGAATATAATTTTCTCTTATTTAATAGCAGAAAAATAATACATATTCTGTGAATAATCGACTAATGATATTTAGTTTGTTATAAAAACATTACAAGAATTACTACTCTTTCTCGTTTACATTTATGTTCTTCTATCATATTAAATTGTGTTATCATTATATAACTTACATGTCTATTTTTAACTTTTTAATAGCACTCTTTCATGCAACCCTATGTGAACCAGACTCTAGGCGGTTTGTTGTGCTACTGCGTTTCATTCCTCTCTTTAGGCAACTAAAAATTCGTATATGGCCGTCTTCAATCCCACATTGTCTTAATGTTTAATGGTAAATAACTTCAGCGCTTCTATCACAATTCCCTCGCCAAAAGTACGTTATCAAACTACTTGGCTTTCTGTAAACTGTTAAGAAACTGTTAAGAAACTAATGAACTTGTTCAATTTTCTATATCCTCTGTTGCGTCTCTGACCAAAAATCATGCAGTTGTTCGCACTTCCTCTCCAGCACCCGGTATTTTATGTCGACGCACGCTTGTAGAACCCATTTGTCAACTGCTTCGTAATAAAGGAGATTTTTCTCAAGGAATCATGTTTTCGTATCCAGTCGCTTTGTGCAATCTCTTTATATGGATACTAGCTGTTACCCGTGACTTCGTTCACGTATCATTAAAAGAAGAATAAATGCATTAATTAAGCAAAATATTTCATTCCCGATAGTTAAAAAAGTAAATAATTAACTAACTCTTTATAACATTCCATAGGAGACAATATAGTATTTCTATGTTATAGAGCCTTGACATAACTAAGTTTTAAAAAAGTGAAATTTTGTGACAAATAATACGAAAAGGAAACTGCAATAAAAAAAGGCGGGCCAAATAAAATCGTGGAAATCGGCGAATTATATAAAAACATATGTCAAGTTTACCTGGTAAACCATTTTACTTTTAACGCCTTTGTCACGTTTTAATAGCAATCCTTTAAAGATAATGGAAATAGTATTATTATTTTTCATTAAATTCAATTCTTGTGAATAAGAAGCAATTATTGTAGACCTAAATGCAAGGAGCTTAAATTTGCCTCCTTGATTTAATCTATAACTGAAAACAATCTTTATTTCGAAATGAAAATATGTTAACAGACGATTTTTGTTCTCTAGAATAAATTGATTCATGAAGTTTGAATATGTGAAAATACGTTTTTATTTTTCAAAATTTTTACTGTAATCATTTTTTTTCTTTCACCATCTATTCAAATTGAAAATAAATTCTTATTTTTTTTCAGTTTTAATGAGAAAAAATATATTAATCCGTTTTATTTCTTCTTTTTATCCACAAAAATGGAATAATTTAGTTGCCATTTTTAGAGAAACTTCGTTAAAATTTACAAAAAAAAAAAAAAAGAAAAAAAAAATAATAATAATAATATCTCGGAATTTAAATCATTTTTTTTAATTCTGAGAGTTTATGACATCCTCGGATGAATGATAACCGGTGTTAAGTAAATCGCGTTGCATTGGATAGTCTAGCAGTAGTTTCGAAATACAAACACACGGTCAGATTTTAATATAATAGATTCGTGTTCATTTTCCTTTTCTTAAAATTATGACGTGATTTTTAGCAGAAAACTCTCATCTGTATGTAACGGACACTCACGCTTAATAATCAGTATAGATAAAAAAAAACATTTAAATTTTTCGTTATAAATATGGCATGAAGCTCATCTACCATCTATACTTACTGATCCTTGTATTATTAATCTAAGGAATTGATTCACACTCATTTTAAAAATGCCCTTGTAAAACACATTTGAAAATTCTCGTTTTATATCAAATATGACGTCACATTTTCCTCAGAGAAATCTCTTTTTAATGCCATAATTCTTGTTAATTTTCTTTTTCTGGCAATCAGGACGTAAATTTTAGCAGAAAACTCACATTTGTATGTAACTGGTACTCAAGCTAATTATTAATCAGTATCTATACAAAATATTTCAGTTTTTCATCTTAAATATTACGTCCATTATCTATCTACTTTCATTATACATTGATATTCATGCTCCTTGTATTATTACGACTATTTGAAAATACGTTTTATTTATGACGTCATATTTGTCCAAGCCGAGGAGGATCCTTTCCATAGTTCCATGGTCCAAGCGAAACCTATTTTTAAATTCCTACTATTAGCTCACACTCTCTCTATATATATCTTGTTGGAATTTTCAATCGTTAATAAAATATTTTCTATTCATCCATTCAAGTTCAAATAAATTTTTTTAAGCTTGTACTGGATGACAATTATATGTTAATACAGTTTTTTCAAATATTAATTCATTAATTAAATTTAATTAATTAATTTTAATTTTATATTTCATTTCTGTTCAAAAATATAGACTCACTTCATATTTATAGTCTCACCTTCACACGTAATAAGATAATGGGGCTGTTCACGTACCAAGATCAGGTGGCTCGTGGGCGAAAGAGACTATAAATGGGGAGTGAGTCTATACTTTTGAACAGAAATGAAGATAAAACTAAAATTAAATAATAAAATTTAATTAATTAATTAATATTTCAAAAAACTGTAATTTCGCTAACTGTAACATCGCTATGGCACTTTATTGTGAAGTTTGGTAATTTTTTTAATTCAATATTTGAAAAACGGCATAATCATTAGATTTTAAATTTATATCAAGAAAAATACATTTTTTTTTACCTTTCTAACGCAGTTTGTCTAACAATTTTGTGAGAAATACTTTTTGAGCTATTAATTTTTGGTATTTTAGCTATTTATTTTTTATTTAATTTTTAATACATTTCAAAAATTTCTCTTATGTAAGATATTTAGTAGGATATAAATTTAATAATAAATACCGTCAGTGGCGAAGCGTGTAGATCGCTGGAAAAAAATTTCTATTTGACCTAAGTAGGAATTGACTTTAAAAAAAAAAGTTTTTATATTACTTGTTAAGAATATAATTATTGTTCATTTTTCCTTCTAATTATAACGCAGTTTTTTGACAGAAAAAAACTTTTTAATGTAACCGATATTCATACTTCATGTATAATAACAAATACTCCATATATTTGTTTCAAACATCACGGAAATTCATCTTTTTTTTTTTAAATTCTTTTTCATTTTCATTTTTCACGTGAAAATCGTTCAATTGAAAATTAATTGTTGAGGAAAAATTATTTTTCCGTGTTTTTATTTATTGGCAACGATCAAAGCCCTAGCAACGATAAAGTAAAATGGTTAAATTTTATGGGAAAATGTCCATTTATTCTCTATGAAAATAATGAAATTTTGAATTATTAAGAAAAATATTTGAATAAAATGAACAAACACCGGCCTATGTTCATTTGAGGGTTATAATCAACGTATATGCAAAGATACAGGATCATTAAATGCTCCATTTTGACACTGGCTTTAGCCTAACATTTGAACACAATCAGATTTATAATATTATTAGGATTAGGATTAACAAATAACTTTTGTTGCAGCTCACTGAACTGAAACCTATACTCTGACCAAAATTATCTTGACAAATGCTTTGCACCCAATATTCTACAAAAAAGTATATTTTAGTGCGCTTCATAATTGCATATAAATTTCATCATATTTAAAATGGCGTAGCATCATCAAAATGCGCTTGAAACGACGTTTTCCCATTCACTGTAATGTATAGGACGTGCGAAAAAACTATAAGTGTTACACACTTCATAATCAATATTGATCATGATGTAGTTAACGATAATAGCATAAATAAATTTCTGGGAAATCCAAGTATATTTTCGAGATTTAGAGCGAGGACAGGCGGACAAACGGCAGATGGACCGACAGTAGACGGCAGACGGCCAGGCAAACCGAAGTCATATATGCTTTTCAACTACGTTGGAAAATGTTAAAAAACACACCTATATAGCAGGAAAATTATTTCTTTAAACGTTTCTCAAAGGTGCAGAGCGTACAAATGTAGCACAAACGAGCGCAATTGTTTTAATGGGATTCCCAGTTGTAAAACAGTTTCACTCCCTGTAAAAGAGCAGGTGTATATCACATCTTAAGGAGCCATGAAAACAATTGCATGCTGCTATAAATCTAATTATTTTACTTATAAAATTTCTAGGTTATGTTGATTAAAAAAAACTATAAGGTTGAAAGATATGCTGCTGCGCATGCCCGGGTTATTAATTCGAGTTATTTTAGTCTGTATCTGAATGAAAATATAACTACCCTAGACCGGGAGACGACAGCCCAGATAATCACCTCATCGAGTTCACGGATGAAATTCTGGGATTAGTTAAATCTTGATTCGCATATTAAAACGCAATCGGTCTGCCAAGTCATATCTTGGTGGAAAACACCTGAAAACCCGATTTTAGCGGCTGACTCGTAGGTTTACCATTGTGTTTTCCTGCACCGAATGGTATGAAAACATGAAGGACTGGGAGCAGGAAAACACAATGTTAAACCTACGAGTTTTAACTAAAATCGGGTTTTCAGGTGTTTTCCACCAAGATATGACTTGGCAGACCGATTGCGTTTTAATATGCGAATCAAGATTTAACTAATCCTAGAATTCCATCCGTGAACTCGATGAGGTGATTATCTGTGCTGCCGCCTTCCGGTCTACCCCCTTTTCGCATGTCCGAGTTATTTTATGGGTGTTATTTATCGTTTGGGCAAAATCATTGTGTGACTGATTTCCTTATTGAATTATTTCAAGGGGTTGTTACTCGTTTGATTAAAATCATTCATTAGCGCTCCTTTTGCGCATGTTCAAGTTATTTCAGGGGATTTTTCCTCTTTTGGCTGAAACATTCATCAGCGCTGTGTTTGATTGATTTGCTGATTGAATTATTTCAGGGAGTTACTACACGTTAAAATCATTCCTTATAATTCAATGGTAAAATCATTCCTTATCACTATATTTGAATAATTTTTTGCTTTGCGGAGATTATTTTTGGGACACAATGACTCATTTCTGGTAGGAATGAACGAATTATCATTAAACAAATGCAAGCATATTTTGAACAATTTAACGATACTTCTAAAATGCCTCGTTGTTTTTGGTTTGGGTTGTCTCTGATTTGTAACTATTTAGTACAAATATTTTGGAAAACATTGCACTAATCGTGTAATGCAGAAAATTGGTATTTAAATATTTGGAAACAACACGTTTAACAATTTATCAATGCAAAAATATAATTTTTCATACATGTTTGTTTAGCATTTCAGCAATTAAAGTAATCATCCAGTTTTTAAAAGACGTCAAAACAAATTACAGAAACACATTTTTTTTTCTTCTGATCATATAAATGATTTTAACAATACTAGTAAATCTAACCCGGGCTTCCCAGGTTGCGGAAAATATGCGAAAAGCATCTTTTAAAAATTATAACAGATTTTTCTTAATTAATAAATATCTTTTAATTTGATTCATTAACAACGCCAAAAGAATTTGTATAAGAAAAATATCAGTAATATATTCAGGCAAACGTTTTAGGGAAACTACAATTGAATGAAATTTAATAAAGCGATATTTTTGTATTAGCCGCATGAAAGAAGTTAATGGCTAAAGAAATCGTCCAAGATTTCGCTGCTTACTGCAGGCTTTTTTATTCTGAAAATTTCAACTGTTTAAGCGCGTAGATCGAGAACTTGTCTGTTAAATTTGCATTTTATTTATGTTATATTATTATTTATATTTATATGTTGATGCAGTTTTAATCTCGTTCTGTAATAGTAGCCTGGAATAAATTAGGAACTATTTATATTATTTTAAATGCAAACGAATTAATCTTTCGCAATCGGGCTGCACGTGATAAAGATAGATTTAAAAACAACTAAAACTTGGAAAATATTTTAAAAACTATTTTTTTCCTATTCCATGGTGTAAAAATTGAAATCAATCGATGTTTAGAAGTTGTGAAAATGCAGTAGTAGAAATGCATTAAAAACAAAATTTATTGGTTAAATTGTTGCTACCATCAAAATGACTTCAGCAATAATCAGAAATGTGTTTAGTTTATAATGTAGATTATTATTAACATCAAACCATATTCTTGACAACATCATGTATGTGTGACATTATCATTTGACATGGGTCCGATTACGCATCACAATATAAGGTCAGCATCACAATTAAAAAAAATAATTTTATTCTATATGTTTGAATCAAATTGATGAAATCAAAATAAGGTTTAATTTAACCATTTCTATTGTATGCATGTTGAAGACATTTTAAGACTATTCAGTGAATATATTGAAATATTTTCTTTTTAGTCTACATTTTTTCCCTAATACTTGACAGAATTTTACCTAGTTTTATTAATTTATCTTATTAATTCTTATTTATCTTATTAAATCTTATTTCTCTTATTAATTCTTATATATCTTATTAATTCAGCAAGGTTAAAACTACATTAAGTAAAACTGTTTTGCCAGTGCCTCCTGTCGCATCAGTAACCTAAACCATAGAATTTTCATTTTAAACAGCAAAAAAAAAAAAAAAAAAAAAAAAAAAAACTTCATCATAATTGATTTTTGATCGTATTTATCCTGGCGTAGAAGATAAATAGCCAAATATTGTTTGAGTCACAATATTTATATGGATTTGTTCTTTTAAGTATCACAAACATTACTTACATGTTTAAATTAAATAATTTCGATTTATAAAATTATCGCACTTCAAAATGTTTTTTATTATTTTTATTTTATTTTATTCTTTGTATTTTATATAAATCAGTAACAGATTTTTTTCTTTTACTTTTTGAGATGCCTGCATTATTTTCTAAATACTACTAATAGCCATTTCAATTCATTAACCAACGATAATATGCGGTTGCCAAGAGGTTAAAAATAATTACCAATGGCAACCATTAAGCCCGAAAAAATGAGAAATACCAATTTTTTTAATTTTAAAATGCCCTATTAAATCAGTCAATTAAGATACAATTTTCAAACAAATTGAATTTGAAAGTAGATTTTTTTCCTATATAACGGTGTAAAAATTAAAAATTTGCGATGTTTAGAAATTAAAAAAATTGCAGTAAATTGCAAAACCAAAATTTTATCGTCCAGTGTTGCCATTCGCAAAATGACGTCAGCGTTACGCACGGACATGTTTGTGCTTCATAATATAGATACAAAAAAGAAACTTAAAAGTGTGTATGAATTTGACAATAGCAAACCTTTTAATGTAGGCTTCGCAGTAAATGTTTTTAACAAACAAATAACAGGTTAATTAATTTGCTATTTTTTTCTAATGAAATAAAATTTTTATTTGTTTGAATCAATCACTTTCTTTAATCAATTGTTAATTTAGATAGCCATATATATCTGGTAGTGAATCTATCATGTATATTATTTTTCATGTCAACATCTCATTTTCTATGCACATACAGTTCAACCAAGCTTCTAAGAACCCCGGTTGGCAGAATGCCAAGCCGATTCCATTCACACTGTAGGGAGAATAGCCCCGGCAAAAGAAGCTGAAATCACCACTCTTTATCTTAGGCAGCGTACTTACGGCTTACGGACTTCCCCATTTTCGACATGGACTAGCCATTTTCGCCCATGCGCAGTTCGCTCCAGGTTTCTATCAAGCGTGGTGCATCAGCGTGATGCATCAGCGTGGTGCAAGCGTGGTGCAGTACAAAACATACAACAAGGAATGAGGTGTTTTTTAAAGGTTTTTGACAATTCTTTTGAAATAGCATACTCACTTTTCATTTAAATACGATCTTTGAATTAAATTTGCAACTAATTAGAAATTAGATTTTAAAAAAAAAACTCAAAGTTTGTAGTAAAAATTCTGCACATACGTTTACTGGTATTTAATAATATAATAAAAATATATTGCAAATGATAAAAACTTTTACAACTTTAATAAATAAAAATAAACTCGGTCATATCTGAAGATTTTACTTACTCGCCAAAGTGCTTAGATAGAAGAAAAAAGTTTAAAACTTTTAGCTGTCTAGAATTGTTTATTTTTTAAATATTTATATCACTCAGTTTGGCGCATGAATAAAATATGGGTTTAAGTCATGCTTACTACAGTTTTCTATATTTATTTATGTGTTGGTTATGTTCCTGTTCGCATGTACTTTTTTATGAAATATTTATGCTTAGTTAAATAAAAGTCCCAAAATATTTTTCCTTACATTTTTTTCCGTTTATTATTATTAATATTATTATTATTGTTGTTGTAATTTAATGATAACAAGATCAAAAACGAGAAAAAAAAGAAATAAACAATTAATTCAGAATACTTATTAATATCACAAAAATACACAATAAGTATATTTTTTATTTCCTGGCATGTTAATTTATACGATTGAAATTCGGTTTAGCGGAAAATCGATGATACGAAATTCTTTTATAACAATATTTTTTTCCGGAATCTTGATTCTGGGTATAAAGTGCATTGGAAAACCCGCTGAGTATCGATAAGACGTTTTTAATTAACGAATTTATTTTAGAGAAAAATTTCAAAATTGTAATCATTTTCCACCAACTAAGGAAGCTTATTTCTAAAACTGTTTTTTTTTTTTTTTCGAAAGACATGTATTACGCTATTATATTTTCTATTTACGAATAATCATAGATCTATGTATTTTAATTGCAGTCAAAGAACTCCCACATTGTACAGGAATTTTCTCCTCAAAGTGCGTTTAAAATAGAAATGGTTAAAGTTCTCCTAATAATTTGGGTTGAAACAATGTGGGTTGAAATTCTTAGAAGCTGGTTTCAAAAACGTGTTTGAAGCACATCATATATGCAAATATTATGGTGAAAGAGATTCATTTTTAAAAATTATGTTAAAATCGATATTACTAATTACATTAAAAATTTTAAAGAAAAATGCAAAAATGTTTCAGTGGCATCTAACCAATGCTTATCCCTTTAGATAATTTCATCCAACAAACTGTTATGTATGCACGAACTACAGCCGAAACAGAAGATTAAGAAAAACTGGTCACCTGCGTTGTTTTTGAACTCAAAGTCCTTCTGAGTAATACTCTAGAAATAAATAAATGTGGCTTATTTTTCCATAATTTTTGAAGCAGTATTCTACTTTTCGAAAATTCCACTAGATTTAAGGTAGATATTTTCCAAAATCCTTAAAGATGTTTAGATCTCATCCTTGATCCGAGAACGTTGAATGAAAACTTTTCATCAGGATAATTGTCATCTGTATTTTGAAATATTTTTTAGATCATTCGATTATTTAAAATCATTCGATTATCAAAATTACTCGAACGTGAATCATTCAATTATCGAAATAATTCCTTTTGCAAATCTTTAGTATCATTCACAGAGATATTTACGTTTGCCTTCCACCATTTGTCGCTGGAAAATTTTTACATAGATATAATATTCTTTCTTTGCAAAAGTGAATAAACATTATCTGACTAAATGCTCACCAACATGGGATTTTAGGGTATTTACTTGAACGCCCTCCTTTGTATTATTTCTGGTGGGAGGGAATAATTTAACCTTTTGAATCCCGCAATAGCCGAAATCATCCCAATGCTGTGAAACCCACAGTAGCCCTCTAAAGCTGAAAGCATTTCCCTTCTACTTAAATGGGTCGGTGTGCTGTCAAGGGGGTAGTCTCTCTCAGTGATGTATTGGGGTAATGTGTTGGCATTTCTGAACAGTATAGAAAGAAAGGATTTTTTTTCAGTAACTAGAGCAATGAGAAACATTTGAATACAGGGAGAAGGCAGTAGGGTCATTTCCACTACTTACCTAGTGAAACAGGGAGGAACGAAAAAACCAGCATTTTGGGCTGTTTTGTTTGGATTCTAAGGTAATTCAGTTTTTTAAAGTTTAGGATTTAAAGATGTTTAATCATCTCTATCGCTGATCTTACGTATGTTACACACTGTTTTTATTCTGAAAACTGCTTGTTCAGATTTTTGAACTATCTATTAATTGACCTTTATTAGACATATGGAAATTGTTTTACTTTAGGCCGAAAATATTTTTTTTTAAACAATTTGAAGCAACTTAAATTATTATATTCATGTCTTATAACTATCACACAATTCTATTGTAAACTATTATATTAAATGAAGTGTATTTTTAAAATATAAAAACTTTATGGTTTAAAAATATGTTTTGATACACTAAATATCACAGAAATCGTTTCTCACTATTTCCCGCTCATAGCAATTTTTTAGAAGCAAACAAACAAATCTATTAAAACTATGATACATTATAAGTTAAAAATAATTACAATATTTGTTTGTCTATACATTACATGAAACTAGATATATTATTTGACTAAAACTTTTACTAACCATGTTCATGGAGTTAAATCTAGCTATTGTATACATTTAAAAATACGTTTATGAATACAAGATATTACGATACCATATATAAGGTAAAAAAAATACATATACGTATATATATACAGGGTGTCCGAAAAGTTTAGAAACGGTCGAATAACTCTAGAAATATACATCGGATTGAAAAACGGTAAAAAATGCATTTTCAATATTTTTGAAAAATTTATTTAGGATATCAAAGTTGTCCCCCAAACTCAGTCCCCTGGGGGCAAACGGTGGCAACTTTGAAATCGTAAATGATAACCCTTTTTTATTTCAGATTCGGATTCTACGCGGAAAAAAAGCGTAACTTTTGTATTGAACGTTTTCTTTGGAAAATCGTACCTGGTGCTGTAATCAAGTATTGGATTGATCGGAAAGTCATGTCGTATTTTTATTTTTTAAGGTGATTTATTCCTACGAAAATAAGAATTCAATCAATAATTTATTGGCCATTTTGTTCGATGACCTTTCGCCATCGCTCAACAAGGTTCATAATTCCACGCTGGTGGAATGGCCTGTCTTTAGAAGCGAAAAACTGTACCATGTGCAAATTTATAGCCTCATCGGATTAGAATGTTTTACGATTCAAAGAATTCTGCAAAGAGCGAAACAAATAACAATCTGAAGGTGCAAGTTCTGGTGAGTATGGTGGGTGGGGCAACACATCCCAACCAAACTCCAACGGCTTTTGGCGGGTGACCAAACTCGTGTGTGGTCTGGCGTTGTCGTGGTGGAACACAACGCGTTTACGATTCACGACTTCTGACCGCTTTTGATTGATTGCATTGTTCAATTTGTCCAATTTCTGAAAGTACACGGCTGAATTAATCGTTTGACTTTTTGATGGGAGCTTGAAATGCTCAACATTTTTGAAATCCCACCACACTGACAGCATGATCTTTTTTCTGGTGAATGTTAGCTTTGGACGTTGATTGAGATGGTTCATTGCGCTTAAACCAAAACCGCTTGCGCACGACGTTATTGTACACAATCCATTTCTCGCCGCCAGTGATCATACGCTTCAGAATAGGGTCGTTTTCTTCACGTTTAAGAAGGGAATTGCAGATGCTCAAACGCTTCACCAAATGGATTTCCTTCAGCTCATGAGAAAACCAAACTTTAAGCTTGCTTACGAAGCCGAGATTCTTTAAATGGTCATGAACGGTTGATTGAGCAATGTGTAGTGCCCTCTGCAATCTCTCGTGTCGTGTACCGCGGGATAGACTCAACCATTACCTTTATTTCGTCATCGTCAGCCTCCAATGGCCTTCCTGACCGATACATCGGATTGAAAAACGATAAAAATGTATGTTGAATAGTTTTGAAAAATCTATTTAGGAATATCAACTTGCCCCCTCCCCCTAACTCTGGCCTCCTGTATTTTTCCCCGTAGAATCCGAATATGCAAATAAAAGAGTTATTATTAAAGATTTCAAAGTTCCCCGCCCCCTTTCCCTCCAGGGGAGGCAGAGCTTGGGGGGGGAGGATTTGATATCCCTAAATACATTTTTTAAAACTATTGAACATGCATTTTCCCATTTTTCAATCCAATGTATATTTATCGAGTTATTCGACCGTTTCCAGACTTTTCAATGGAAACGATTCTCACTGCATTTTACTCGATTACCGTGCCATCTATGTTTTTCCGAAAAAAAATTTCAATGCAAAAGTCACTTTTTTCCCCGTAGAATCCGAATCTGCAATAAAAAAGGGGTTTATCATTTAGGATTTCAAAGTTTCTCCCCTTCCTCCTCATGGGGCAACTTTGATAACCCTAAATCAAATTATTAGACGCAGTTGTTTTATTATAATATTTGTTAAATATCTGGAAAGATACATGAGGAATTATCCTGAAACTTTAGGAGCGTAAACAACATGATAGACGTCATATATTTCCGAGAAGATTTTTTCTTGAAACCCCATAAGGGACCGTCAGCAAATTGAAGAAAAAACGAATATGTTTTTGATATCCCTGTAAAAACCAATATCACAAAAGCATTGAAACGGTATCACACGCTTAGAAGGCTTCTTTTAATAAAATGTGTTCATTTTTATGAGGATTGCACGTATACTCGTGGAGAAATTAAGCTTTTTATAAGAACAATTCCAAATTTCACCAAGTGTTTTGCTTATAATTTTCAGAGTTCTTAATATAAAAGAATGTTCTTTTCTGGAACGATGACACACAACATTATACACAATACACTGGAATCAGAATTTAAAAATAAGAAATATTGGAAGAAAAATGAGCAGGTTCACTAAATATTGTTTAACTGCGCATGCGCGAATTCAATCAAAAAATACTGTGCATAATATATTAGCTAAATGTATAGAGCAACTTTTCTGAAAGTTTCAAAAACATAGTTTAAAAATTCTGATAGTGATAGTCGATCGAATAAGCTTGAAATTCGCTGTTCCCAAAAGGAAGCAAAAAGATGAGGGGCGGTATTCAAATATTCAATGAGAGACACTTCATTCTTATTGTGTCAACTTTCATAAGCTAGTATATTTGGATACAACCCCTCAGTTTTTTTGCTTCCTTTTGGGAACAGCGAATTTCGAGCTTATTCTATCGACGATTACTATCAGAATTTTCAAGCTATGTTTTTGAGGCTTATACAAAAGTTGATCTATACATTTAGCTAATATATTATGAACAGTATATTTTGATTGAATTCGCGCTTGCGCAGTAAAAAAATATTTAGTAAACGTGCTCATTTTTCTTCCAATATTTCCTATTTTTAAATTCTGATTGCAGGGTATTGTATATAATGTTGTGTGTCATCGTTCCTGAAGAGAACATTCTTTTATATTTAAAATCCCTGACGGCTCGGCCTACAGGCACAGGTAGATTTCGAAGACGCAGAACGTGGGGCGCCTGTTTGTCGGGAATTGCGGAAGAAATGACCTTTTTGCGATGATGCTGCAGTTGGAACCGCCTACTTCGAAAGCAAACTTGTTTGCAGGCGGAGCCAGCAAGGATTTTTTTTTTTTTTTTTTTTTTTTTTTTGCTATAAGAGTTGGTCCTATAAAAAACATGTCAATATAAAAATTTTAGATAATATTAAGGGGATTTATAATAAATTTAAGCGGATTTGAAATCTTGGGAATTGACGAAGTTATGATTTTTTTTCTTCTAAAAACCCCCTTCCCCCCCCCCTTAAGGTAATTTTTAATTATATCAAAAATCTGTCATACATAAGTTTTTGGCCCTGTTCCTAGAAGTAATAACAACTTTAAACGGATTCGATACGTATCATAATTAAGAAATTATGGTTTTTTTTTTTGTTTTCACAAAAAGTCCCCCCCCCCCCCCTTAGTTCGATTTTGCTCATTAACGAACTTGACCGAGATTTTATGCCCGTTGATTTTATGTATCAGTTTCGAAAAGATGCGGGAGTTGGAACCGCCTACTTCGAAAAATAACTTGTTTGCAGGCGGAGCCGGCAGGGATTTTTTTTTTTTTTATTATTTTTTTTTTTTTTTGCTATAACGGTTAGTCCTATAAAAACTTGTCAATATAAAAGTTTTAGATATTATTAAGAAGATTTATAATAAATTTAAGCGGATTTAAAATCTTGGGAATTGACAAAGTTATGAATTTTTTTCTTCTAAAACCCCCCTTCCCTCCCCCCCTTAAGGTAATTTTTAATTATATCAAAAATCTGTCATACATAAGTTTTTGGCCCTGTTCCTAGAAGTAATAACAACTTTAAACGGATTCGATACGTATCATAATTAAGAAATTATGGGTTTTTTTCTGTTTTCACAAAAAGCCCCCCCCCCCCCTCTTTGGTTAAATTTTGCCCATTAACGAACTTGACCGAGATTTTATGCCCCTTGATTTTATGTATCAGTTTCGAAAAGATGCGGGAGTTGGAACCGCCTACTTCGAAAAATAACTTGTTTGCAGGCGGAGCCGGCAGGGATTTTTTTTGTTTTTAATTTTTTTTTGCTATAACGGTTGGTCCTATAAAAAACTTGTCAATATAAAAGTTTTAGATAATACTAAGAGGATTAATAATAAATTTACGCGGGTTTGATATCTTGTGAATTGACGAAGCTATGATTTTTTTTCTTCTAAAACCCCCCTTTCCCCCCCCCTTGGGTCCATTTTTAATTATATCAAAAATCTGTCCTATATAAATTTTCGGCCATTTTCCTAGAAGTAATAATAACTTTAAACGGATTCTATACGTATAATAATAAAGAAATTATGAGGATTTTTCTGTTTTCACAAAAAGCCCCCCATTCCCCCCCCCTTGTTTCGATTTTGCCCATTAACGAACTTGACCGAGATTTTATTACCCTTGATTTTATGTATCAGTTTGGAAGAGATTTATGCAGAATTTGTCCAGTTATCGTGGTCAGAAAAAAGTGACATAGATAGATAGATAGATAGATAGATAGATAGATAGATAGATAGATAGATAGATAGATAGATAAATAGATAAACTTTTGAACTGGGGGTGTTTTTGGGTTCTGGGAGTCATGATCGGCGTAGATCTGCAAAAATTTTTCAAAATTTCCAACTTAGGTGAGAATGTAATAGGTAGTATTTCTTACGAAATCTACCTAATAACTCTGAAAATTATAACCAAAACACTTGGTGAAATTTGGAATTGTTTTTATAAAAAGCTTAATTTCTCCACGCGTATAAGTGCAATCCTCATAAAAATGAACACAGTTTATTAAAAGAAGCCACCTAAGCGTGTGATGTCGTTTCAACGCTTTTGTGATATTGGTTTTTACAGGGTTATCAAAAACATATTCTTTTTTCTTCAATTTGTTAACGGCCCCTTATAGGCCTTCTTCCTAAAAATCTTCTCGGAAATATATGACGTCTATCATGTTGTTTACACTCCTGAAGTTTCAGGATAATTCCTCATGTATCTTTCCAGATATTTAACAAATATTATAATAAAAACAACTGCGTCTAATAATTTGGCCAGGGACTGTAGATTTTTCAAAAATATTTAACATGCATTTTTCCGTTTTTAAATTCGATGTATATTTCTCGAGTTATTCGAACCTTTCCAGAATTTTCGGAGACCCTGTATATAATATATATATATATATATATATATATATATATATATATATGTGTGTGTGTGTGTGTGTGTGTGTGTGTGTGTGTGTACATAATTTATATATACCAATGTTGTCACCTTTATATGTTACATTACAGATTGAAAACAGTAAAAAGAAAGTTTCGAAATAATTCAAGACGGACGAAAAACAAAGCCATTTGCTACTCTGAATGGCAAAGAAATATTACATTGTGTTAAGGCGCCTTCCGAATATTTTATTGAAGCAATTTTTTATCCGAATAGGTTAAAGAGCAAACATTGAACTTCATAAATTGTGTTTTTCTCGCGATAGCTATGTGTTTTTATGTGATCTAAAATAGAAATTCTTCTTAGTAAAATATTTAAGATAATGAAGACACATAAACAAATCTTTTTAAAAATAGAAAACAATGAATGCTTTTTAAATGATAAAGTTTTATTAGACCTAGGTTATTTAAATTCTGGTTGAGTAATTATTTGTTATTATTACTAAGAAACTGGATTTTATGTATAGGTTCCTAAGTATTTCGTATAAGTGATTCGTATAAGTTAATGTGTGAATGTGTAAATATGAATATGCACAGTCATCATGCGTGTAGAATCATATGCAATATCTGCTTATCTACTGAAACAAAATTTCTAATTTTAAAGTATCTCTACTATTTCTTGTTAAATTCTTCAACCACTTTTGCACATTGAAAACGATTTATGTCCCGTATATGTCCTTTTATTGTTGAGTTCAACTACTTCCGAACGTAATAATATTTGCGTTATTTAATGACTGAAATTTTGCGATTAGATTAACCGAGATTCGTCGTTGTTATTCGGAATTCAATAATTAGAACCGTACGCACCTACGTGACAAATATACATAACGTTTTCCTAGAAGGTGTAATGTAAAAATACCACAAATGTCATTATTTAAAAGAAATTCGATCGCTTTAAATGTTTTACAGATATTAAATTGCAAGTTTTTGTTTTCAAACTATCCTTCAATTAATGTAAACTTAATAACACAGGTTGAAAATTCTTAGTTAATACTAAGAAGAAAATAATGTAATGATAATTTCAAAACATTTTCACTGCTGCATTTTTCGTCCCATTATTATTATTTTTTTTGCATTAATGAAAAATTTTTTTATAAATTTATTGCTATAAAGACTAATAATCTGCAAATTGGATGTTTTCTTTTTTTTTCCTTTTTACTGGATTAAGAATTTTTGGGTCAAATATTATTTCAATTTTTATATGGGCAAATTAAAACCATAAAATTTTCGGTACAATAGGTATTTGGGAAATTAGATATGTTTGATGTTTAACATTAGTATAAAATATAATTTAATTTATTTTTAAATGTTACTTTTTCTGCCTACATATAATTTTCTACTTTTCTTAAAGAAATTTCAAAAGTTATTTTCTTATAGTATGTGTTTTACTGTAAGTACGAAATCTATTGGAAGCTGTAAGAAATTTATATATTTGTAAATTGTCATTTAAAAGTTATTTGGCAAAGGATATTTGATTCTTTCAGATTTTGTTATAAAATGTTTAATAAATACGTGTTCTGAATTTCAAGAGCTGTAAATACCGTGTTTACAATATGGCTGGCAATTAGTGGACAAATGAGTCTTTATGATTTTGCGTGTGGTCGTATTGATATAAATGACTGATATTTGAATGAGATTTATATATTGTATTTCATTACATTTCCCAAAGTGTAAATGTATGTCCAGAATGGGTTGACACCGCTGTTTTGCAGATATATGTCAATTATGTTACTTAGATTGTCTATGTATACAGAAGTGTTAGTAAGAAAATTCATATATTCATATTTCTAGTGGATCTCGCCGTGAAATGTAACTGTGTCATCAACGTTTCGTGAATGAATCCTTTTCTCGAGATTTATATGCTGAATTCTTTCCTTTGGCCCGCAGAGAGGAATTATTGTAAGGCTGCGAGTATTGATAAGAAGTCTTGAATACAGGTCATAGAAAAAACTAATATTTACGACGATGCATCCAAAAAAAGGGTTACAAAGTTAATAAAAAAATATTTAAATGTTATTATATTTCAAATAAAGTGGAGAGTTGAAATACGTCCATGAAAATTAACTTTTAAAATATACACTAAAATACTTTTTATTTTGCTTAAAAGACGTCAACATAAACCTTAAAGATGTTAAAATTTAAAATTTACATGTTTCGATTTGTTCATCAAATCGTCATCAGAATATATACAAACCACAAACACAATGTACATAAAAACCAGAGGGTCTGAACAGTCACTATGTGAAAGAACATAGTGAAAATATAGAGGGTGTATAGAGGGCGTTGTACTTTCCTTCACATAGTGACTGTTAAGACCCTTTGGTTTTTATGTACATTGTGTTTGTGGTTTGTACATTTTCTGATGACGATTTGATGAACAAATCGAAACATGTAAATTTTAAATTTTAACATCTTTAATGTTTATGTTGATATGTTGACGTCTTTTAAGCAAAATAAAAAGTGTTTTAGTGTATATTTTAAAAGTTAAAAAAACTATTTATAGACAGAAAATGCATAAGGGAATTAAGAGGTATGTCTGCCGATCACTTTCCCAGATAATCGCCAAATTTATTTCGGCATTTATCTGAACGCAGGACTAACTTGTTTAACTTGGCTTGGTAGAAATCACGTCCCTGCCCTTTTCGGCAGTTCTCGGCAGCTGTTTTCACATCACTGTCTGAAGAGAAACTTGTTCTAGATAAGAGTTTCTTCAACTTCGGAAGAAGGACATAGTCACTGGGTGCCAATTGTGGGCTGTATGTGGGTTGGCTCCAGACTTCCCACTTTCACTTTTTCAGCAAGTCTTGAGTTTGCCAAGCAGTATGGGGCCTGAAATTGCCATGCAGGAGGGTGCCACCATCACTCAAAATGACCTGTCCATACCTCATGTGTCATGACACATTTTACGTCGCTAAACAACAAAATATCAAAATAATAAAAAATAATCATCCCGGGATATCATTTATATACATGTAAACCCATAAAAGAAAACAAAACAGAGCTCACATAACGAATATGACCAGATGATATAAGATTAACCATATCACTCACTTACCATGCGTTTATGAGTTTAAGCGAAGCACGTGCTTGACCAAAAATACCTTTCTTTACTATTAATAAATAATAATAATAATAATAAAAGCAAATCAAACCACTGCATTTAGAATCTGACTTGATTAAAACATTTTTTTTTAATTTAATAAATTACATACCTATAACAATTATGGACAGACCATTCCCTGTCCATAAGAAACGAATCATGGCTAGCACATCCAAGGGTTACCACTTTTCTAAACGTCTTGTCATTTCAATCGCTCTGACGTGTCTGCGAACTTACACTACCTACCACACAACCACTGTAAGACTATTTAGTATAATATGAAGACGCTTGGTATAAACAGCTTACTAAAAATTCGAAATTTAAAGGTGTAAAATGAAAGGAAAACGTTCTAAATTATGGTTTATTCAGAATTGTTACGGATAGAAACTTTAAATCTGAAATGCGTGTTATTGATTAGACGTAAATGCTCGTACAGAACAGTTTTGCAAAATTTGAAGTTTGAAAATGTGCATAAGCAAAAAACTTTCTAAAATTGCGATTTTGGAGATTTAGGTCTAGAAAGTTGAAATTTGGCATGGTGGCTATTTTTAAGATTTCATTGCTCGATAAGAACGGTTTCTAAAAAAAAAATCGAATTTTAAAAGGTTAAATGAGCTGGAAATATTCTAAAAACCTTCTAAACTATGATTTAACTGAAATTCTTACAAATGAAAATTAGGAATCTTACATGGCTGTTACGTAAGAGACAAATTCAGCCAAAGAACAGCTTATAAAAATTTAGAAATTTTAAAAAAGTTCTAAAATTGCTATTTCTGATATATATTTGTTAAAGCAGTTTGCTTAACTAGAAGTTTGGATAGATTTGGTCAATTTGGGATGATGGTTAAGATTGTACAACTTTATTATTTATGTAGGGAAGGAGCGATATGAATTATACAAATTTTCAATTCGATTGTTATCAGTACATTTCTTAAATGAAAAAGCGTTCCCTGTATATTGAAATTAACCTGTTTAAATTTTCTTTTTTACACATTTTAACCCATTAACGCCACAATTATTTTTCTCTTGAAAAATGGAAATATTGCATTTCATTCAAATGAGCATGAACGGACTTCTATGTGCTCATTTTTGAGTATTGCCATGTTTCAAAAGTGAGTTTGAACTGATTCTAATCATTTTTGAGTATGTTTGAGTTTCAAAAATGAGTATGCACTGACCTCTATGTGAACATTTTTGTGTTTGTGCATGTTTCAATATTCTGAGTATTTCTGGTATTTTACAATTGAAAGCATTGGGTTGTCATATTGAAAACAAAAAGTTTTATAAAAAAAAATGGAAACATCGTTTTTCTCAGATTTGAAAGTGTCATTTTTCTCAGGGACGCGACAGTCTCGACATTGTGCCTTTTAATAAAAAAAAAAAACCCAATAAACTGTGGCTAAACAATGGAGTTCGCATCTGTTTGTAGAAATCTTTGTAAAAACAGATGGAATTTCTAAATTGATTCATAGTACACTTTTTAAGTACAATTTTGATAGTAATGTGATTGTAACAACAAAAATGTATCTCTTTCTATATATAATAGGTAAATTTTATTACATTTGAGTTGAAAAAATTACAAATAACCTTTATAAGTTCTAGTATAAAACGGTAATAATAAAAGTATATATTAATAAGAAAGAGTATTAGAAATAATCTACCATCAATTTTTATAAAAAAAAGTATGTAGAATCGTTACATATTGGTGCAATATATTCACTATTTAAGCCTGCCTGTAAAACCACTTTAATAAAAAGAGAATTATTAGTCTAAAACTAAGAAATTTGTAATTTTTTTGGAGTATATTATTTTTCAGGTTTACATCTAACGTCTTTCCAGTATTAAAAATATAACTGCATAGTGCACAAGAAACATGTTTGCTGACCCTATGTACGAGATACATTTAATTTTAATTTTAATAAATACATATATGGAAAATCTGGATGACACAAAAAATAATCTGTCCAAAAGTCTTATAAATATAATATCGTTTTACTATATATATATATATATATATAAAACCAAATGGATATTTTATTTCAAAAAGTGTAACAAACAGAGATGCACAAAGAATTAAGATTTAATTTTCTTGAAATAACTTTGCGTTTCTCGTGATAACACAATGCTAGGAAATTGCTTTAAAATATTTTAATTTTGTAGGCAGAATGTTAAAGTTAAAAGTTTCCTTTATAATAAAAATACGTTGCATTTCCTAATATATATATATATATATATCATATATTCTAATACGAGCAAATCTTGTGTGTGGTTATATATATATATGCAAATTTTTTGGGCTAGGTTACATGTTCGAGAAAATTCAATTAGTGGGTCATGTGGTCATGGGTCATTATGGCTCAAGCTATTTTATCTTAAAAACGGTTCAGAGGATTTGAAATAAATTTAGCACCCTACAGGTTTAGGGAACAAGAAGACTATTAGGCTAGGTCACATGTTCGAGAAATTTCGATTAGTGGGTCATTTTGGTCATGGGTCATTATGGGTTAAGCTATTTTATCTTAAAAACGGCTCAGACTATTTACACTAAATTTTGCATCCTATGGTTTTCGGGCACGAGGAGACTGCTGGGCTAGCTCACATGTTCAAGAAAATTCAATTAGTGGTTCATTTTGTTCATGGGTCATGATATTTGAACTCAAATTTAATTTTGACCGAGCATAGCTCGGTCTTCCCTGCTCGTATATATATATATATATATTAACGGATGTCTAAATTTTAACAGAATAGAAATTAAAATGAGCAAACGAAATACAGTACTAGACTCCCTTAAAAGGTCGTTTTAGTCAAACCACTTCTTCATATTTCACTTTAAATTTAATATCGAGAACAGACAAAAGATGAAAATGTATAATTTTTGAAGTATCAAATGGGCTTTAGGATACAAAATTCAAATTAGGAATTTTTTATTTTGTATATATATATATATATTGTTGTGAGCTCGGGGTTCGAAAGGACTGATGCCAATATATAAGAACAATAAAAAGGCTTTATTCACTATAAACAGTGCAATACGATCACAAAGATCTTCTGAAAATTACAAGATATTCAGTTATCTTCAAATCCAATAAAAGCGCAGCAAAATTTCACACAGAAACAATGCGTTCAATACGATACGACGTATCAACGACAAAATCAATCTGAGTAACACAGTTCTCAATGCAAAGCCTCTCGTATGAATTCAATCGCAGTTGACAGACAACTAACTCAACTGGACTGGTGGATGTCCCTTATATAGGTTTCAGAGATCTTTCCAGATTATTCCAGAGCCTTCAGATGCTAGAAATTACCAGAAAGTGCTTTAACTTTCGATAGAGAACCCAAGCAAGAAAGGATCCAAATGTATAGGTATAAGGGGGGTGTGGTTGCACAAAAAGTCGCCAAATCCGTCGCCAACTTGGCGACATTTGGCGATATATCGCCAAATTTGGCGACAAAAATAAGTCGCCAAAACCATCGCCAACTTGGCGATAAACCCATTCCTTGGCGATATAACCATAGACTTCCATTATAAAGATGAGGGTGTAAGGTTGTTTTCCTTGCAAACCATCTGAGGCCTTTAGCACTGAGTTACATGATGCTCAATAGGAAATACATTAATAATACTGCAATTTTCACAATAATAAAATAAAATAAATTTAAACAAATGGAATATTTACAGATATATACAAAATTCATAACATTGCCCCCCTCTCAAGGACTGCACGTCCCGGGCAGTTCAACCTTTGATCGGAAAGCAAACCCGTTGCCAACAAATGCTATACTATTCAAAACACTTAAAGCAAACATGCAAAATAACAATTAAACACATTCATAATGCTGAATTATACACTTATTTTAAAAAAAATAATAATTAAATTAAAGCATAGACATCGTTACATACAAGTATTTAAATAATAATAACATTAATAATGATAATGCTAAGCAAAATAAATAATTACATTAACTTATATACAAGACCATGGTCATACTAATTTACATTATTTACATTACACTATTTACAATCAATGAACTAAGTACTATGGCCATAGTATGGAGCTAGCCTGTCGTAATGAACGACTCTAGGCTTCGAATTTGGTGACTTTCGGATCCGAATTACGACATCGTTCAGTCTATTTAGGACTGTATAAGGACCGTCCCAGTGCGATTGCAGTTTGGGAGAAAGTCCTTTACGTCGAGTCGGATTATAAAACCAAACCTTGTCACCTTCTTTGAATTGATGCCCCGTGGCTTTCGTGTCGTACCTGGTCTTCATCTTCTCCGTCTGTATATTGATCCGCTCTCGAGCCAAGTTGTGGACGTCTTCAAATCGTGCCTGGAGATTCTGCACGTATCCCTCTGGCGATGAAGGCGCATCTGGAGGGCGACCAAACAGCAGATCACAAGGTAAACGAAGATCACGACCGAAAAGCATCTGAGACGGGGAATAGCCGGTTGTTTCATGGACGGCGCTGCGATAGGCGAGAAGAAACAAGGGAAGTTTTTGGTCCCAGTCTTGCTGGTTTCTTGAGACTAGAAGTGAGAGATTGTTGAGGATGGTACGATTAAATCTCTCAACCATGCCATCCGACTGCGGATGTAAAGGCGTCGTCCTAGTTTTGTCCATTCCGAGAAGTTGACAGAGACCCTCAATCACAGCAGAGATGAAATTTCTCCCCTGGTCAGAATGCATTTGAAGAGGGACTCCATACCTTGATATCCACTGGTGTACCAAGGCATCCGCAACCGTAGAAGCTTCTTGATCAGGGATGGCATAAACTTCAGGCCATTTTGTGAAATAGTCCATGACAACAAGGAGGTATTTGTTGCCATCAGCACTTCTTGGCAGAGGACCTAGGATGTCAAGGGCGATGCGTTCAAAAGGTGCTCCTACATTGTAGAGATGTAGTCTTCCTCGGCTACGTTTCTTTGGTCCTTTCCGAGCTGCACATGCATCGCAAGATTTGCACCATTGTTCGACGTCAGCTCTCGCTTTTCCCCAGAAGAAGCGCTCTCGGACTCTGTGTAATGTTTTCATGACTCCAAAATGGCCACCAGTGGGACTGCCTGTAATTCCTTGAGGACCTCTGGGATTCGGGATCGAGGAAGTACCAACTGCCACCGAGATGTCTTCCCATCTTCCGATTCGAATTTTCGGAACAGGACACCATTCCTGACGTGGAGAGAGTTCCAATGAGCCCAATATTGCTTCGTCGTAGGACTGTAAGTCGAGATGTCTTTCCAACTGGGCTTCGTGCTAGAAGATTCTAATAACTCCAAGATTGGTTTGATCTCAGAGTCTGCCATTTGATCTTCTCGAATCTTCTCATCACTCCAGGGATCTGGTGGCGTCAATAGTGAAGTCTTCGTCTGGCGTATGACATATTCGGGATTATACTTGCTCTCCGCTCTGGAACAATAGCGACAGCTCTCGGGACACGGTCTTCTTGATAGGGCATCGGCGTTTCCATGCGATGAGCCTTTGCGATGCCTGATGTCAAAGTCGTATTCCTGGAGTCGTTGTATCCATCTGGCTACTTGGCCCTCTGGGTTCTTAAAATTCATCAGCCATGTTAGGGATGCGTGGTCAGTACGAAGGAGAAATTTCCTGTCATAGAGATAGTGATGGAAGTGTTCTATGGCTTTCACTATAGCTAATAACTCCTTACGAGTGACGCAATAATTCCGCTCTGGTTTCGATAAACATTTGCTCCAGTATGCTACGACTCGTTCTTGGCCATCTATCTCTTGGGAAAGTACAGCGCCGACACTTTCCTGACTGGCATCCGTGTCCACAATGAATTGTTTGTCGGGGTCTGGATAGGTAAGGACTGGAGAGGATGTGAGAGCTTCTTTCAGCCGCTGGAATGAATTGTCGCATTCTTGTGTCCATAGAAACTTCTGTTTGCTTTCAGTGAGCCTATGCAAGGGTCTTGCGAAGTTGGAGAACCCCTGTACAAACTTTCTGTAATAAGTGCATAGTCCCAGAAAGCTTCGCAACTGATGGACATTTTCCGGACGTTTCCAGTGCTTTACTGCAGACACTTTTTCAGGATCTGTTCGAACACCTTCAGCTGAGATGATGTGTCCTAAATAGTTTACTTCTCGTTGGAAGAACTTGCATTTCAAAGGGTTCAGCTTTAAATTCGCCGCTATTAGTTTCGTTAAAACTTTTCGAATATTCTCTAGATGTTCTTCAAACGTGCGGCCACCAATGATGACGTCATCTAGGTAGATGAGACAAGCTTCAAAAGTCAGACCTTTTAACACTGTCTCCATGAGGCGCTCGAACGTTGCTGGAGCATTGCAGAGCCCGAACGGCATAACTTTAAATTGCCAAAGTCCTTGTCCAGTAGTAAATGCGGTCTTCTCTTTGTCATCAGGATGGATCTCTACTTGCCAATATCCACTCTTCAAATCCAGCGTGGAAAACCATTTATGTCCTGAAAGAGTATCTAGCGTGTCGTCTATTCTTGGTAGAGGATAGCTGTCCTTCTTCGTGATATCGTTAAGTTTACGATAATCCACACAAAATCTTGTGGAGCCATCTTTCTTTCGGACCAACACGATGGGAGAGGCCCACGGACTTGATGACGGTTCTATGATGTCACTATCCTGCATCTCTCGTAAGAGCTTAGAAACCTCTTCTTGTTTGCGAACGGCAAGCGTCTTGGATGCTGTTTAATCGGTGGATGGTTGGCAGTATCAATTCTATGACGTGTCAGTGAAGTGCGCCCTATATCACTCTCGTTTTGTGAAAACACATCCTTAAATTCCTGGAACAGTCTTTCTGCGGCATGTTTCTGTTCAGGAGATAAATTTTCATTTCGTCCAATTACAGGTGTTAAACTTGTAGGCGGCTCCGATAACGTCAAGCTCGGGTCTTTGCAAACACAGGTGACTGGAGCACAGGTTGCAAGCACTTCACCTTTCTGGATAATTCTAGACTTTTCACTTACGTTCGCAATCCTCACAGGTATCACATCTCTCGACAGATCTACCAGCGCTGATGCTATTAGCACTCCCTTTGGGCTCTTCTCAGGATATCCAGTCAAGCCATACTGGAAAATTCTTTCGTTTTCAGTTAATCCAGGTATCATCATTTCGGTCCGAGGAGGGATGATAACATCTGCCTTGGCTGTGATCCGTTGAATAGACCCGGACTCATTTCCAAGTTTGAAAATAGTGACATCTTCTTGAGCAGAGCGTAACTCATTATTCTTAAAATCCAGTGTAAATCCTTGCTCTTTTAAAAAGTCCAGTCCGAGTATGAAAGGGTCTGAAATATCGGCCACATAGACTGTATGATGGTAAGCGGCGTTCCCTAACTTTATTTTCAATTTCATTCTTCCATGTATGTCGATCTTATCCCCGGTCACGGTTTGGAGGATAACACGGGGCGGAGTCCAGAGGAGCTTTTCTTTTAGCCGCTGAGCTAGATCTTTCCGGATGATGGTCACATTGGCTCCTGTATCGATGATCATATTACAGGGCAAATCATTCACACGCCCGACTATAAAAACTCCGTTCTTGCCGCAACTTCTTGCAGAAATTTGACACACTTGATAATGGGGCTTCTCAAAATCTGGCAACCTCCGCCCCGCGAGATGGCCATTAATTAGTTTCCCTTCTCCGCCGTTCGTGCGGAGCTATTACCTTCTGTGCTGGGTCGTCTTAGGCAGTTTCTTTGAATATGACCTTCTCCACCACATTTCCAGCACTTGATTTTTCTTCCAGGTTTGTTGTCCATCAAGGAGTTTATATGTCTCATCACGTCCTTCATCTGCTGCTGTAAACGCTCCACAGCTGTATCCGACGTCTCAGGCATGTTGGCTACTCGCACAAAGTGCCGATCTTTCCTTGTAGCTTGCTGGGCTGCCTCGAATTTTAGGGCATAAACTAAAGCCCCTTTTAAGTCATTGAGATCTGCAATCCGGAGTTGTTTCTGGATCTCAGAGTCACGCACACCATCGATAAAATGCTGTAAAGCTAAGCTTTCTCTAATTTCAGTCGGACAGTCAGGATAAGCAAGATGGGAAAGTCTCTCGACATCCGTAGCAAGCTCTTGCAGGGATTCAGTGGATTTCTGCTGTCGAGATTTGAGCTGGAGTCTGCTATAATCCTTCATGCATTTCTCGCCAAAGCGCAATTCTAAGGCACTGACGAGCGTTTCAAAATCCAGCGGTTCATTTGCAGGCAAAGTCTGTAGGACGTCGGCAGCATCAGCTCGTAGAGAAGCAGCTAACTGGCAAGCCTTTGTCTGGGAATCCCATCCATTGGCGTCCGCTACGATCCCAAATTGTGTCTTAAAAACTGGCCATGAGGATTTTCCGTCATAGGTCGAGAGTTTAATAGAGACCCGAGGAAGCATAGCTTGATACTTGACATCTTCGGGATAGTTTTCGGCAGTTATCTTTTGTTTCTTCACATTTTACAACTCCTTTTCTACACTCTCAATCCTTTCTTCGACGGTCTTGGCGATCTTTTGAACTTTTTCTTCTACTCTTTCTTCAACGGTCTCGGCAATCTTTTGAATTTCTTCTACTTTTCCTTCTATTTGTTGAAATCTTCCTTCAACTTTGTTTTCCACGCCGTCAATTCTGCCATTTAAAGATGTTATTTTATCCTCTATTAAGTCTTTCAACTCTCCAAGGTTGGTTGACATATCCTTCTTCATTTCATTTTTTAAGTCGCCAAGGTTGGCAGTCATTTTCTCGTCTATCGCTGACATTTCCTTCTTCATTTCTTCCGACATTTCCTTCATTTCAGCCTGATTCTCAGTCATTTCCTTCTTCATTTCTTCTTTCAACTCGCCAAGGTTGGCAGTCATTTTCTCATCCATCGCTGACATATCCTTCTTCATTTCTTCTTTCATCTCACCAAGGTTGGTTGACATCTCAGCCTGATTCGCAGCTAATTTCTCCAATAATTGTTTCAGTTCAGCCTCCATTGCTCTGGTGATCGGCATTCAATCCCACTTCTGACACCAAATGTTGTGAGCTCGGGGTTCGAAAGGACTGATGCCAATATATAAGAACAATAAAAAGGCTCTATTCACTATAAACAGTGCAATACGATCACAAAGATCTTCTGAAAATTACAAGATATTCAGTTATCTTGAAATCCAATGAAAGCGCAGCAAAATTTCACACAGAAACAATGCGTTCAATACGATACGACGTATCAACGACAAAATCAATCTGAGTAACACAGTTCTCAATGCAAAGCCTCTCGTATGAATTCAATCGCAGTTGACAGACAACTAACTCAACTGGACTGGTGGATGTCCCTTATATAGGTTTCAGAGATCTTTCCAGATTATTCCAGAGCCTTCAGATGCTAGAAATTACCAGAAAGTGCTTTAACTTTCGATAGAGAACCCAAGCAAGAAAGGATCCAAATGTATAGGTATAAGGGGGTGTGGTTGCACAAAAAGTCGCCAAATCCGTCGCCAACTTGGCGACATTTGGCGATATATCGCCAAATTTGGCGACAAAAATAAGTCGCCAAAACCATCGCCAACTTGGCGATAAACCCATTCCTTGGCGATATAACCATAGACTTCCATTATAAAGATGAGGGTGTAAGGTTGTTTTCCTTGCAAACCATCTGAGGCCTTTAGCACTGAGTTACATGAGGCTCAATAGGAAATACATTAATAATACTGCAATTTTCACAATAATAAAATAAAATAAATTTAAACAAATGGAATATTTACAGATATATACAAAATTCATAACAATATATATAAGAATCCACATAATATATGAATATGATTGGGAAAATATGCCTCTGCATGTTTTTTTCAGCCACTCTTATTTAATGAACAGTTTACGGAAAATGGAAGCAGTTTTACGTACTGAAGGAAATGCTAACTATGATCATGTAGACATATTATGCGAAATAAGTACGAACTAAATTTTCATAGATAATGATATGCCTATTTAAATGCACATTATAGAATAAATATGATTACCTTTATATCCAACCAAGCGCGTAAAATTTAAAATACTTTTCCATTTCTGTTTGCGAGTTTTTATTTTCAAATAAGTTTCGACATTTTATATTAATTATTCAGCATATTTTATATAAGTTATTACGTGCTAGATTATAAGTTATTACGTGCACACACCTTTACGAGACCATTAAACACAATTTTAAGAAAACTACATATAAAACCAAGCTGTGTTACTTAAAACCTTAATATATTTTATCTGTTTTTGAAAAGAGGTAAACTTAACATGTGTTGGAAAAAAATTACATTGATTCTTATCAAATATTTATTGTAAAACGTAAGAGAAATTACAGAAGTATTTTTCACCTTAGAGTAGTCTACAGAAACACGTGTTATGCGTCATGTATATGTTAATTTTGAAATAAATTCATGTTATTTATTTATACAATTTCAGGTACGTCTCATTCTATTTGCTATAAGTCATTTATGGGATAAAGTAGATTTAATATCACTATTGATCACGGGTAAAGGCTCGAAATATTTGCAGATTTGAAACGTGTATATAGTCGATATTTCTAGCGATCAAAATTTTCTTGAGAATCTAAAACGCAATTTTAGATTACTTTGATATTTCACATGGATTGAAAAGTTTCTGCTTGAGTTTCGATAAATATTATTTTTGCATGAAACCGATATCAAAATACTGAACTTATTGAAAAGTTCAAAAGCATGTATATATAGATTTTACATCTCGTTCAAAGATTTTACTTAGGTTTTATTTACTTATATCAACCATACCAAATTATTTAAAAAAATAAAATGAAAAGAAATATATAAATGCAACGTATAGAAATATATTCATTTATATAAACATATATAAAATAAAATATGATATGCCTTTAGATATATAATAAAATAGAATAAAATTAATAATTTATTGTGGCACTTTTTTACGGTCTTAAAATAAAATAGTTTATATAATTCGTCTGTATATATATATATATATATATATATATATATGTATCATATATTCTAATACGATCAAATCTTGTGTGTGGTTATATATATATATATATATATATGTCCAAATTTTATCTTAAAAACGGCTCTAACGATTTTGACGAAATTTAGTATCCTACTGTTTTGGGGCACTAGAAAACCATTGGGCTAAGTCACATGTTCGAGAAAATTCGATTAGTGGGTCATTTTGGGTCATGATCTAGCTAATTGTATCTAAAAAACGGTTCAAACGATTTTGACGAAATTTTGTATCCGACCATTTTCGGGCACGGGAAGACCATTGGGCTGGGTCACATGTTCGAGAACTTTCGATTAGTGGGTCATTTTCGGGTCAACGCGGGTCAAATTAATTTTATCTAAAAACGGCTCTAACGATTTGGATTAAATTTTGTGTCCTATGAGTTTCGAGCACGATAAAATCATTGGGCTAGGTTACATGCCCGAGAAAATTCGATTAGTGGGTCATTTATGGGTCATTGTGGGTCAAGATCTAAAAAGCAGCTCAATTTACACTAAATTTTGCATCCAATGGTTTTCGGGCACGAGAAGACTGTTGGGCTAGGTCACATGTTCGAGAAAATTCAATTAGTGGGTCGTTTTGGGTCATTTTGGGTCATGGTCTAGCTGATTTTATCTAAGAAACGGTTCAAACGATTTTGACGAAATTTTGTATCCGACTATTTTCGGGCACGAGAGGACTATTGGGCTGGGTCACATGTTCCAGAACTTACGATTAGTGGGTCATTTTTGGGTCAAAGCGGGTCAAATTAATTTGATCTAAAAAACGGTTCTAACGACTTTGATTACATTTTGTATCCTACGAGTTTCGGGCACGCGAAAATCATTGGGCTAGGTCACATGTTCGAGAAAATTCGATTAGTGGGTCATTTCTGGGTCATTGTGGGTCAAGATCTAAAAAGCGGCTCAATTTACACTAAATTCGACTGACAAATTAAGAGAGATGAGAGAAGGCATCAAGAGAATGAAAACTTACTATAGAACATGGGGTCGCAAACCACGTTTAGTTGGAGACATTCTCAAAATTATTTATTAAAGATGTTACGGCTTGTAGAACAAAAAGGGCCAATAATAAGCATAAAGCACACTTATATGACGTAAAGCATGGTTACAATGCATTGCAGTTCAACGTCAAAAAGGAGACAACGACACATTTTTATTAAAATTGTTCGAAGATGCGGCCACGAAGGTCATTGCACAGCCGAAACCTACGGACGAAGGATTGCCGGACGCATTAAAAAAATATTCCTATAAAAATGTCTCGCAGTCTCCTTTCCGACGTTAAATTATAATGCATTGTATTCATGGTTTACATCAAATAAATATTTTTTCTATTAATTATTGGCCCTTTTTGTTCCACTCGACGTCACACACTTCATAACTATTTTTGCGATTTTCTCCCACCAAACTTGTTTTACTATATTTATAAATTTGTCTATGTTAGATTAAAATTACTGTAAATTTTAAAATGTATAGTTTAAAACTTAATACATAAAAAATGTATTGCAAAGTTTAACTGAAACATTTGAATAAACATCAGTTACCTTTGCTTTGACTGCTTTCTTTAACATTACTTTTTCTGAAACACAAACACACACACATATATATAATTTAAATATTATGTTTTTTATGTAACAACAACACACGTGTTTTAAGTCTAGAATATTCTTGATATTTATTTCAATTTCTTCCAGAAGCTTTATTAAATAAAATAATTTTTACGTAATGCCATAACCATTGTTATTATTATTGTTATTATTACTGTTATTATTAATATTATTATTATTATTATTATTATTATTATTATGTAAGTATGACGACAATTGCTGCATTAAATTTATTATCCCTCATTAAGACACTATTATATTTATACATCTGCATTTGTACAGTACCTCTAAATGTAAACTTTTAAATGCGGATATGCTGTTATTTTGTAAATAACAGTTCGTAAGAAATGTATCAAGATAATTCAAATATATTCAGAGTGATACAGTGCATGGCATAAAATATTTAAACTAATTTATCAATGTATATTTGATGTGTTTTGTTGAAGACAGCCAATGAATAATGCCTATCGGGACTGAAATATGCCGCCGCATTTTCCTAAATGCACGTCATGCAAATTGAATTAAGGAGCAAATATCACAATGCAGAATAGTAAATAGTTTGTTGAATAGTTTATGAGCTATTTGATGTTTCCATGCCAGTGTAGTTTAACACATGAACCAATCAACATTTTGTGAGACAGTCAAAGATGATTGTTTAAATGATTTCATATTGAAAATATTAAATTATGTCATATATATTATACAGATATCGATATTAATAAACTGACACGACCACATTTAGCATATTTTGAAGCTATTCAGGAAATTAAATGTAATAATAAAGAAAATATAGTTATTAGAGCATATTTCCTTGTGAAAAATTATTTTAATTTTCAGTTCAATTTGTAAAAAACATTAAACTTTATATTATATTATAAATCAATGCACAAGAAGTACATATTGTCAAAAACAATTTATATATCTGACTTCTGTCAAATATAAATTTCCATACTTTGGTAAAAACTAACTTCTTCGTCAGATTTAAAAAAGCTCGAAGATGTTAATATTAAAAAAAATCATCATGCTAACTTTTAAAAATAAATAAATACCTTTCACATATGAAGGATGTTTTTTGTCAATATGTATGCTGAAGATTTTCTGTATTTATAATTTATTTAAATGCTTAATATGGATTTTTCAATTACAAGGAGAACTACGAATTACAACTAAAATTTCGTATATTTGTTTTATAAATGTACTGAGAAAACGCCTTTCCATTAGAACATTATTAAATATAAGAAATTTATCTTTTCAACGAAATATATATTTCAAATTCTATTAACTTATTTTGCCTGTTTGTTAACAGAAAAAATATGCTATTTAAATAGTGCATAAAAATTGAAAAATATTTCTGTTTAGATATATTTTGTAGTTTTGGGTCAATACTTTGAATTTTATTGTTCGACATATAAGTGCCATAAAAGGAAAATAACTGTATCTCCTCGACAGCCAAGACGGCCAATTTTTGTCCACTTTTGTCATATGGATAAAAATTCCAAATAATTAAAATAAGTGTGTAATAATTACAACGGAATTTGCATTTTACATTTTGTATAAATAATGTTCTATATTATGTATAATTTTGTATATCGTGTAATATTGTATATTGTGTAATATTGTATATTGTGTATTGTTTATTAGTATACGCATTATAAATCAGTATTAGAGATTTGTTTATTGAATTTATGTATTTACATACGGATACAATCGAAAATAACTATAAATTCTTTTACAGTCTTTTTATCCCTTTCCAACATAGGTGAAAAGTGTTTATGACTTTGGTTTGTATGTTTATTTCCTGTACATGCTCTAACTCACGTAAATATACTGAGACTGACATGTAATATATATTTTTTTATTGGGGTTTGTTATGGCATTTTCAATATTGAAAATGTAGTGTGTGTCATTTATAGTTAGTTTAGAGGAACATTCAAAATATTCCCATTACATAATGGTCTATAAGAGAAAAACATTTGTAATGTATTTCCATGATGAAGCAGTCTAAAAACGACATTTTCAAAACTGAGCAAAAAATACTCAAATCTGAGTATGTCGCATAGTCAAAATCGCTCCGAATCAAAATTACTCAAGTTTGAAACATGTATATACTGATTTCTGAAAATATGGGCATACTCAAGAATAAAACATCACGCGCTCATATTTGAGTATGTCCATATATCAAAAATGAGTATAAACTGACTTATATCTGCTCATTTTTGAGTATGTCCATGTTTCAAAAATGAGACTGAACTGACCTGTATGTGCTCAGTTTTGAGTATGTCCATGTTGCAATATTCTGAGTATTTCTGGTATTTCAGAATTGAAAGCATTGGGTCGTCATATTTGAAACGAAAATTTTCATAACAAAATGAAAACATCGATTTACTCAGATTTGAAAGTGTCGTTTTTTTCTGTGTGCTTCATTTCAAATAGATTGAAATTGATATAAATCACGGAGGTGCAATGCAAGATGCTTACTGTAGAATATGCGCATAGACTTTATATCGTTCATTTACCCACAAAATACACATAATAGATTTTGTTTGCATTACTGTCTATGAGCGATTATTGCTGGAAAAGCGTTTTCAATATTGGTATGCATTTCAAATTTAACTAACTTTTTCCATATTACTTGGTGTGCATATAATATATAGATAATATAGAAGAATTCACAAAAGAATTCGAGTACATATCACTTTATTGACGTAAAATGGAGTGTGGGAATTTTAAAATGTGTTTCATAAATATCCAGGTCTTTGTCCTGTACTGAATTTTAGCATACTATATAGTATAAATATACTATATATATATAAACTATATATGCATAATATATATATATATATATATAAATTCACTGGCAGGGCAGCAGAAAAAAAAGTATATTGATTTTCCGTCTATACACGTTAATTGTTAAAATTTGTTTTTCAAATATGTTATGCATTTTCCAATCTGATTACTTCGATATCATCTTTCCCCTTATTACAATGTGAAGTTTTATTATAGTTTTCTGAAAGTGCTAGAAAGTGTTTCATAATCTATGCTTTACGGATAATTTGTCTTTCCTGTATTTTGGTATTCGGTATGTTAGGGCTGTTTGAGAGAACAAATATAATTACAAGCACATCCTAATTAGTAAAAGGCAATTTATTTCTTAATGATTCCGTACTTATTATTTTTAATTATTTATTAACAGCTATAAGACAAATCATATTATTAACAATCTCGTTTACGACTAATGGAGGAGTAAAAGAAAAATATATATTATGTGAGTTTATATACTTAAAATACTATTAAGGATTGCGTAGAATAATAATAATTTGTTTAGCGTTATCATATTAAGTAAAATTCGAAAAGCCTCATATTAAGCTTATATGAGACTGAAGGTTACCAAATGCGTGTGAAGTTTCTGCTTTTTTTAAACACCTTAGACTTTTATAAATAGTGTTTTAGGTAATCGTTAGTATTAAATCAACAAAATTCAAGCATTATATATAGCTATCTTCAATAAGAGTTTCAAAGAATTTAGGAGCTACTGTTATTGTGGGGCACAATTCATCGCGGAACAATTCATCGCGCACAATTCATCGCAGCGTCAATTCGTCGTGGCTTCAATTCGTTGCAGCGTCAATTCAAAGCGGCGTCAATTCGTGTTGGTCTCAATTCGTCGCAACGTCAATTCGTCGGAATGAAAATATATTTCAAGGCTAGGATGATAAAAGTAAAGATAATTTAGTAAAATTATTTAATGATGAAAATTGTTAGTTATAATTCTCTATATCTAAAAACCAAATTATCATTAAATAATTTTACTACATTATCTTTAATTTTATCACCATAGCCTTCAAAAATATTTTCGTTGCGATGAATTGATGTCGCGACGAATTCACCCTACGACGAATTGACGCTACGAAGAGTTGACACTGCGATGAGTTGTCGCCGCGACGAATTGACGCTGCGATGAATTTTGCGCGATGAATTATTCCACGATGAATTGTTTGCGATAAATTGATGCGACACCGTTATTGTGTAATACATGTATTTATTTTTTCCGGGACAACATGATAGCTGACATTTAGCGGAATACTTATCTCCAAGTTCTGCTCAATTTAGTTATTAGTTTTCATCTTTAAAAATCAGTGAAGTCAAAATGAATGATTTAAATTATAATAAATCGAATATATTAATTTATATGCTAGTGATTTAAAATCTAATAATTAAAATACATTTCATTTTTCTAGGTTGGTTAGAAATAAGATAATTAGTATTTTTAGTACCTAGATGTCTATTAATAAAAATTATGAATAAATATTATAATATAAAATAATTCTTATTTAGTAAAAATAAGTATATAAATAGTAAAAAAATAGAAAATATAATATTAATGCCTTCGTAAATATTTTAAATAAATAATTTGTTCTTCAATGATTCTAATTTGTTATAATTTTATCACCAGTGAGTTTTTTATTATCAAATATAACTAGATCAAACCCCCATTCTTTAATGAATGATATAGATAAAATGTTAAATAACATGTAACTGTAGTTTAATAACAGGTCAGATATAATCTATCTAACCATGAATGTTGGGACATTTGAGTGAGCTGTCATATTTGTGACTATTAAATTGTACCGAATTTTCGTTGCCGATTTGTTATTTTAGGTCACCTTACTAAATTTATTCAACTTCGATTATCATTTAAATTTATTGATACATTTTACAATAATATTTTAAAATTTGCCTATAGCTTCAGTTATAAAGTGTATAAATATAAAATTCATAGAAATAGATATTTTATACCAGCATTTTACTTGTTGTATTTCTTAATAAATTAACTGCATACGAATGTTCTAATACTACATTTATCTTGTGATACATGCAAAATATTTTATTCTATTTAAAATGGCAAATGCTTTATTTTGAATTATGTTATATCAATTCGAAATTATATTATATCGAAATGATATTATATCAATTAAAGAAACTGAAAAAGATGCAGTTTGTTTTATAAATGAAACATAAAATAGCTCTGTTAATTTATATCTAAAACGGTATTTAACAGAAACAGTATGAATGTATTTATTAAATTGGCTTGCAAAAATATAGTTCAAATTGTGATGTTGCAAGCTTTTATATGTTATGTCTCATCATATTATTCAAAAACTGGAAAATTTAATGATTTCTTTTATAACACAATATGTAATTATACATTAGGAATATTTCGATGTCTATTATTAATTATTTTTAATTGCTTACTTAAATGATTCTCTCTATATATATTTTAAAGTTTCGAAATAAGATTTATTTACACAATTTCTATAAAAATATTGCAAATGGTTTTGATTCAATGTTATTATAATGTAGCTCAAAATATATCAATACTCAATTCGAAAGAAAATACAGATAGTGTAACTTCCAAATGGAATTCAGTCAGTTTAAGTTATTTGACAAATTGCCCTGGGAGTTACTTCAGAGGAAACTTGTTATTAATTGTAGGATTGAATAATAAAAAGACTTTTCTTGTATCAGACATACCATTTGTAAAATTACTAAAACCTAAAATATACAGTGAATAAAAACACTGTAGATATTTTATTCTAACATGTGCATGTGTCGTTCTAAATTATGCGTATGGATTTATGTTTTACGTGGAATGATATATCTTTCATTTTATTGTTCGCAGTTTTCACAAAATTACTTAAAAACAATAAAAACCATTGCATTTTATTCAGATGACAATGTTTGCAAACGTTGAATTTCTAAACAACGCACTAAAACTGTATATTGAGTCAATTTATTTTTCGTTAAAAAATAAATTAAATCATTATTTTATTTGTATTTTATTTTTTATAATTATAATTGTAGTTCACACACTCACACACACTCTCTCCTTCCACCTTTCTCTCTCTCTCTCTCTCTCACACACACACACACATATATATATACAGGGTGTTTCAAAAATGACCGGTATATTTGAAAAATCAATAAAAACTAAACGGGCAGTGATAGAAATACACCGTTTGTTGCAATATGCGTGGGACAACAGTAAATTTTCAGGCAGACAAACTTTAAAAATTAGTTACAATTTTCAACAACAGATGGCGCTGCAGTCAGGAAACATCTAAACCACGATATTTTCCAAATATCCACCATGCACAGCAATAATATGGCGTAATCTCTGAGCGAAATTACCAGAAACCTTTGTAAACCTGTGACTTCTTTCTGTGGGGACACTTGAAAGACCAGGTGTACCGCCACAATCCAGAAACAATCGAACAACTGAAGCAGTACATCTCTTCTGCATGTGAAGCCATCCCGCCTGACACGTTTACGAAGGTTTCTTGTAATTTGTTCAGAGACTACGCCATATTATTGCTGCGCATGGTGGATATGTGTAAAATATCGTGGTTTAGATTTTTCCAGACTGCAGCGCCATCTGTTGTGGAAAATTGTATGTAATTTCGAAAGTTTGTCTGCCTGAAAATTTACTGTTGTCCGAAGCATATTGCAACAAACGGTGTATTTCTATCGCTGCCCGTTTAGTTTTTATTAATTTTTCAAATATACCGGTCATTTTTGAAACACCCTGTATATATATATATAGATATAGATAGATAGATAGATAGATAGATACATAGAAAGATAGACAGATAGATAGAGTTATATAAATATATTGATGCATAGATAGATAGATATAGATATAGCTATAGACATATAAATATATTGATAAATAGATTGATAGATTGATAGATTGATAGATAGATACATATATAGATTGATATATAGATAGATATAAATTGATATAGTTATATAGATATTTATGAATTTTCGAAAAGGATATGCATTGTAAGCTGTGCATTTATTAACAGAATTTTTTTTCCAGAAGCTTCAAAATTACAGATTACCGCCAAATACTCTTTGAATATAATTAAAATACCTACTCGCAATCTGTTTTGCAATGATTAAGAAAGAATTTAACATTAGGAATTCCAAATATTAAAATTATTTTATTCCTAAATTACTTGTCCCAATGACTTTTCGTTAGCCACCAAAAGTAAAGAGTACCTAATAATTAAAATATGATGTCAAATGTGCCTAGAATCGATGTGTGTTAATATGTTTAGTATTAAACATTTTAAAGTTTGTTTTGATTTTTATTTGTAGATTCCTAAACAAAATTAAAGCATAGATATATATATATGTGTGTGTGTGAGTGTGTGAAATAAAATTATAATTACATAAAATAAAATATAAATAAAATAATGATTTAACTTATTTTTAACGAAAAATAAATTGACACAATACATATTAATTTATAAAAGAAATCATTAAATTTTCAAGTTTTTGAATAAAATAATAAGACGTAGCATATAAAAACTTGCAAGTTGCTGCAGTAATTAAATATTAAAATTTTGTAAGATAAATTCCTTAAATTAATTTGAAATTCTTACATTTCGACCTTCTTAATCTAGTGAATACATTGCACTTTACAGACTAAAATCATAAATCCTAACATAAGAAAAAGTCACAATTAGGAGAGGATGGTATGATTTGGAAAACTATTCTGTACTTACAATACCAAGTTGTGTTTTTTAATTTTAAGTTTTTAGTTAAAAACATTGTGCTATTTAAATTTATTTTGCTTCATTCTAGCAGCTTAACGTAACTATTCTCCTTTATTGCATCAAAAAATCGAAAAATGTCTTATTCACTCACGATTTTGTTAATTTGTAATATTTTAATCGGAACAGTATTGAAATATTCAATGGTTGGAGTATCATAATTGAGATTTATTCCAACCGAGCGAAAAATGCAGGGACGAGGACTCGAAGCTTGGTACTTTGGCTCGAGTCCCGGTCCCGGCATTATTTCGCTCTGTTGGAATAAATCTCAACTATGATACTCCAGCCATTGAATATAAATCAATTAGTTGAAAATGCTTTCTTCTGTTTATTATGACAGTATTGAAAATTTTCCTCTAAATTAAAATTCAATTTAGCAGTTGCCTAACACGAGATAAACAATGCACATTTTCAGAGTTATTTCATTCAAAACGGTTATTTTGAAGATTCTGCGCACGATCTGGCGAAAATTGTATAGGCAGATTTTTATGATTATTTATCGTCTTTTATATAACACTAATGCATGTTCATGAATTGAATCACATATTTGGTAATTTGATTAGTATTTTAAAAATTGTGTTTCTCTATACTATCAGAATGTTTCAAATATCTCACTTTTACGACAGTTTTACATTTTATTACTGAAATAATTTGTTTCTTCTATCCTAGTTCATTTTAGACTTTATTTATCGAAATAATAGTTCAAGGTTTGCGACTGTTAGCCTGCGCAGTGGAATTATAAACATATAGTTATGAATTAAAAATAAAATAAAATAAACTAGGGTGAAACCCCCACTAACGGACACCTTAAAGACTCTTTCTTTTTCATATCGTTATTACAAAAATGTAAATATTTTTGTTTGTACTTATCTCTGTTTTTGAAAGGATAGTACAAATATATTAAAAAATTATTGTTGGCAAAATTTTGAAAAATTATACATTTTATTATAAAAAATTAATTATATTTATAAATATGGCAAAAAAAAAACCAGTAACTGACACCATCCCGATTTTGAAACATCAGTAATTGAGACAAAGTGAACCAGTGACTGACACTTTATTTTAAAAGTTTAAAATGCCTTTTAAAAATTTATTCTTTATTATAAAAAACAAAACACATTAATATTTATTATAAAAAGTGGGATTAAGAAAGTTGTACTGTATCATTAGTAATGCAGAGTGTATAGCAGTAATATTTAGTACTGCAAGCATTATTTGTAATGCAAATATCCAATAATTCGCATTTATGAACCAGTAACTGACATCTGGTGTCAGATACAGGTAAAACAACTTAAATTTTAATGGTGTTTCCTACAAGATTATTTTATTATTATGCATTTTTAAAGAGTTCAAATAATAGATTTTAACTGTCTTTAATCTAACCAATAACTAACACCTCTGTCAGAAACTGGTGAAATGAATTCTAGAAACCAATAACTGCCATCCCCCATTAATCTAAATTAAATAACTATAAACCCTAAATCATAACCCTAATCTATCCTAATATATCATCTTTAAACTCATTTCTACAGGTATAACTTTAACAAAAATGTTTCGGATGGTTGCAATACAAAAATATTAGAAAAACACTTCCTTAATTTAGGAAATAAGATGGTTGCTTCGAAATGGCACATACTATATTCTGAAAAGTTTCTTCCTCATTAAATATATTCTTGGCCCTTTAGTGGTGAATAAATTGACTTCAAAATAAAAATAAGTGTCTCATTTATCACTAGATGACATTACTTTGTAACTTAATGCTTATTTGAGTTAGATTTTTGCTCAAGTATCAGTTACTGGTTAGGTGTTAATAACTGGGGGTTTCACACTAAATATATTTTTTTTTCTTAAAAACAAATTTCAAAGGGTAAGATCGTTTAAATATTTATTTATTATTTTCTAGAAGTGACTAAAATTATTTTTAAGATACCAAATTTTAAAATTCTCATAATATTTTATACCTTAAAGATATCCTCTTAATATTTTAAGCATCCTAACCGTGTTTTTCTGACACAAAATATTTTTGAATTCAAACGCTGATTTAACGCAAAATTGATATTAATGTTAATTTTTTTAAGTGTATAAGATAAATAAATATGTAAGGTTATGAAATACAAATTCTCATACAAATATGCTTTATAGCTAGTATTTTATGAATGGTTAAACATACATGAAAAACTCTACAGGACGCTTAAAGCGTTAAATAAAATTTTGGAATTAAAAGTATATATCATTGACAAACTGAGTAATATTACATTTATTTATTTAATTTATGTATTGCTCAAAACTGGTTTAAAGTTGCAAATATGTATATTTTTATTTTCCCAATTCATTGAAATTAGTCTATTAAGATATAGCTATGGTGATTTTTGTACAATTACTCTGTCATATTTATGGCAGTCTGCATGTTTACATTTCTTAATTTTTACAGAAACTGTATAAAGTAAATATAAATAAAAGCCTCTTCATATGTTCTCAAGAAAAATATTAGTTATTTTTTCTAGAAAGATGTTTCATATAAAAATGACAGTACATAGATGTGTATTTTTCATTTCACAATCTGCGTTATTTATATACACATATACTGCTAGATTATTATGATCGCTTGCAGTTAGAATTTAAGTAGATGTTAATGCACTGTCGACCAAACTACTGTCGATCAAAAATTAAATCAAACAAAATGAAACAAATATAAAAGAAACAATTATTACTACAAGTTATTTCTTTAAAATTATCTAAAATCTTTCTTCAAAACATGTGAAGAGACTTTTTTTTGTATAGTTTCATTCTACATTATGAAATGGAAATATGCAGGCGACCATAAGTGTACAAAGCATAAAAACAACAGATAAATTTTGTTTAGTAACAAACAGAAGCATAAATGATGTAAAAAGAACAAATATTTAGTAAATCCACATTATATTTGTCTCTTCTTTTACCGCGATGATATATTAAAAATATTCGCATTTTCTAATTAGAATCATTTAATTAAATATTTCCTCACAAAGGGATTACTTGAGAAATATTAAACGAAATCATTCATTTTTATTCTACGATATTACTTTTAGCAAATGCATCATATATAAAAAAAAGAAAAAAAAAGAAAAATAGATATTTTCAAATAAACATCCATTATTTTAAAATATTTAACTTTTAAAATGTGAGAAGTGTGTTATTAAGCACATCATTTATGTTACAATATAAATCTCTATAAATTAAATTACATACATCATGTTTTTTTTTAATCTAAAGACGTATCATTAGTACGTTGTAAAATATTCATAATGGATTTTATATTTTAAAGTTTCAATAATTTACTTATTTCTGTCATGAAAATTACTAATAAGCGTACAAATATTAGATATTATTATTATTTGTTAAATCAATATCTCGTTTTTGATTATATTCCATTTTTTAAATGTTTTATATTAATATGGATGATCAATATTGTGTGATGAATTTTGTAATATAAATGTAAATTCTAATAAGCTCTGTTCATGATATGATAATTACAAAGTGTTAATTAAAATTTATAAATACATAAATATAATAAAATCGGACAGAATTATGCACATTATAAAATAAAAAATAATAAGTACAAATGATAACCTACATAAAAAATATTATATATTCAGTATATTTCTCCCACAAGATTGACTATTTACAGGGTGTTTCAAAATGGACCCCCAACATTGAAATGGCATAATTGCGAAACATTGAGAGTCACAAAGGTGAAACAGGTGGTATGTTGGACAGACACTTCTGGAAACTGTTATGCTCCGATATGCAGGAATAAATCAAATATTGGCTAATAGGTGGCAGCACAAGCACATGAAGCTTTTCAGATGTACAGAAAGATCATGAGTCGGTTTTATTGCTGACACGTGTAAGGGAGTTGTATGGAATTTGTTATTATATGGCAATTGAAAAACATCATATCGTATTTCTTGGAAGACCGCATTTTTATTGTACTGGAATACCACCGATTAGGATGAAGTCTAACGGTGGCAAAGTGAATTTTTCAAGGAAAAAAATATTAAGAAAGGTCCAGATCAGAAAACAATTCGTAATTGATTCAATAAGTTTAAACAGACAGGTAGTGTGATCGATGATTTAGCCGGAAATGTGGGATGCAGCCAATCAGTCATGACACCTCTAAAGGTGCAAGCAATCGAAGAAATTGTTAAACGTTGTCCTCGGAAATCCATCACACGAGCTGCTGCTGAAACGGGATTCTCAAACACCGCTACGTACAGAATAATCCGAAAGGGCCTGAAGCTGTTTCCCAATAAAATATAGTGCCATCCAGGGATCACAAATATAGCTCTGTGACAAAAAGAAGTTTTTGCAAAATGAGTTACTCCAGTGATTGATGTCAAGTTCATATGGTTCACCCATGATGCCAATTTTCATTTAAAGGGATTTGTGAATAAACAAAACTAGAGGATATGGGGCAATGACACCCGTTTGTGTGTTTTGGAAAACCACTGCACTCTGCAAAGTTACAGTTTGGGCTGGACTATACATTAAATGGATCATTGGACCCTTTTTCACAAGGGAAATGATTAACTCATTCCTATAACTTATAATTCAATATATAGATATTGAAATTTTTTAGCATTTTGTTGCCAAATTTCAAGCTCTGGAAGATGCGTCAGAGAATGCATGGTTTATGGAGGATGGGGCACGACCACGCTGTACTACTGCAATGTTTGAATTCCCTGAGGGATGAATGAGTGATCGAGTCAATACTCTCAATTATAATATTCAATCTCAATATAACAATCCCTGTCAAAGCCTGAGAGTTAATGTGCCCACATGTTCTGTGTGTGCGTATTTATATATGTACGTAACACAATAACTATTGATAGAAATATCCGATTTACATCAAATTTTGTATATAAGTTTATTCTTATAAGGCGCATCCCTGATTAGTTTTGGGGGTACATTGGTTAAGTATAAATGGGGGAACGGGGGGTCTAACACCCAATCAATAAATAAAATAAATGGATTTTTCATGCAGAAGTATGGGAGTTGATTCAAATTTTGTATATAGGTTCAGTGTGATAAGGCGCTTCCCTGATTAGTTCTGGGGGTTCATTCGTTAAAAAAAAGATGGAAACGGGGGAGCTATTCCTCCTTTAATTAAAAAAAATGTTTTTTTTTCTTTAACTAATTTATTTACCGAAACGATGATATTCATTTTTTGTTCACGGGTTATCAAAGCCTGAGAGCTAATGTGCCCGCAGGTTCCGTATGTACGTAACGCGATTACTCTTAGATAGAAAAATCCGATCTGCTTCAAATTTTGTATATTGGTTTATTTTGATAAGGCGCTACCCTGATTAGATTTGGAGGTTTATTGGTTAAGTATAAAGGGAGGAAACGTAGGTGCTGATCCCCCTTAATTTAGTTAATGGGTATTTCATGCAGATTTATCCGGTTTGCTTTAAATTTCGTGCAGAGTTTTTTTTTTCTGATAAGTTGTTTCCCTGATTACATTTGGAGGTTCATTGGTTAAGTATAAAAGAGGGGGGGGGTTAATTTAGCTAGATGGTTATTTCATACAGAAATAGCCTGTGGACTTGCCTTCAGTTTAACTGGGCACTTTTCTTTTTATTTAATACAATAATGGAAAAAGAGTCTACAAATATAAATTTTATCTTTTTTGTATAAAAATAAACACATACACACACATTAATATTCAAATATATCTTATTTTTATGAAAAAAATATTCATGACTTTCTTTTCAAAATTCCGTTTACTCGAACCCGACCAGAAGGAATTAAAAACAACTCTATATATTTCAAACAAATATATATATTAATAACAAGTACATTTTTTTTCTCTGCAGCAGTTATTTCGAAATAAATGCTACTTTATAATATGTTTATTTGACTTAAGTTAGCAATAACATCACTTGTCTACAAAGTGTTAACTTTTACGAAAATGTTTTAAGTTATTTTTTTCTAAAACAAATTTCATATTTTCCTAAAACATAAACATACAAATCTTCAGCTAAAATGTGAATAATATAAAAAAGTTTTTTGAAAGTGGAGTTATGCATTTGAAAATGGGAGGAATGATTCTGAAAATGATTTCAAAAGACTGTTGTATTAATGGGAAAATTTAATGATGAAATTCCATTTCGCTGATTGTGACATATCATTTGTCAAATCATTTAAAGGAAATGACTATACAAATATTCTTATATTTATATAACATTATGACTTAAAATAATTTTAAAATTATAGTAATTTAATTATAAGGGATTATTCCTTAATCATTCTTTATAATCACATTTCTTTGAAAATACTTTATATTTATAGAGCTGGCGTTTTTATTAAATGTTATGTATGGTTTTTTATTATAGGACGCATTCATAGCGAAAATCAATGATGAAAAAATAATCTTCAAATTAAAAGATAATTTAGTAAACGTTCACATTTTAGTCTGAGATACTGACTTGATAAGCATAAGTAATGCACATAATTGGATTTTATATGAAATAAATATTTCTTATTAATATATTTTCCAAATAAAATTTTCTATTGTTTTCACCTGAAAAAATTACATGAGTAATAAAATTATTCTTTTTTATGATTTCTTTGTGTTATTTTGTCTCTCTGCATTATATAACTCCTAAACATGGAAAATGTACCATGAAATTTGTATGTGGTTTTCTTAGCTACCACAGCATGTTTTCTTTTGAAAATATTGTTAAATGCATAATATTGACAATTCTGTTATAGAAATGAAGAGATAAATTGGATATATATTATGTTCTAAGGAAAGAACTATTTAAAGAACATTTCACTGACATTGTACTATTTATAACAGGATATATCATTAGAATTTAACACAGTGTAATACTTTGGAAAATTTATATGTGTAGCATTTTGAGTTGTTCTTATAGAGACAAACAAAAACAAAAATCGCAATACAGAATAAATATTGGATTAATTACCAACCCTTTATGGTAACAATTGAAAATGGAAATATGTTTTACTGGTACATGAAGCATGAGTATAAATTATGTTGAAAAGAGGTCTAACCCAAATAATGACGTCATAATTAGGAGGAGAATAGGACAGATTAGGAGGTACAGAAGTAAACGAAAAATAATTATATATAGTTAAGAAAGTTTTCGTTTGGAAAAAAGTCGTCTTACTTCAAATTAAACGGACATTTTCGAATATTTGTTAATATTAGATGGATCATGGATATCAGTAGGTATAGAAAGCAGGTGAATATGACGTCTCCATAATAATATTATAAATGTGAAAGTGTGTGCGGATATTTGGCAAAAGTCGGTATCAGACTACATGATTTAATGCCGTAGTATATTTGCATCTCGTAGTTCGATTACATCCCAGGAAATGGTTTTTGCAATTTTTTATTGACTTTACTCAAACCAAAGGATCCAACCCATGCTTCCCGGGTACAGAACCACAGAATAAAAACATTTATTTTTTATTGAAAACAAATAGAATTTTTACATTTTTAAATAAGAAACATCAATTATGTATTCAGATAAAGTTTTCCTATTTGAGCGTAATTAGATTACATAACTGTTAAATTTGTGTTTTGTTTATATTATAATATATTATTTATTTATTGAATGATGAAGTGTTAATTAAGTTATGGAATATTAACACTGAACGTATTTTCTTACTATACAGAAACTAATGAAACATATTTTTATAAATATTAAATCTACGAAACATATTTTAATAACATTTATGTATAGAATTTTGTTTCATTATTACATTAAAATGATGTCTTTGATTATATACACGTAACAATAAAATAAATGAAATATTTGAAAAAGAAAGAAATGTTTTAAACGCTAGATAAACTGATCAAGTATTTTCTTGAGAAACAGTAAATTGATTTAACTTGATAAAAAATTCTTATGATAATACACATTAAATAAAATTTTGAGAAATTTACAATGAAGAAGAACGCAATTTCTTAATTTACTGAAACTGTTGTTTATCTAGAAGTTTGTAAGCTACAAAACAACATTTGCAATATTGACAATTTGTAGATTACAGACTTCTAAATAAACGACAGTTTCAGTAAATAAAAAAATTGCGCTGTTCTTTCTTATAAGCATCTTCAAGGTTTTGTTTAATGTGTATTATCATAAGAATTTTTATCAATTTAAATCAATTTACTGTTTCTCAATCACACATATATAACATTTATGTGTAATTTGTTTTCATTAATACGTTAAAATGATGTCATTGATTACATAAACGTAACAATAAAAATAAATGAAATATTTGAAAAAGATAGAAATGTTTTAAACTGTAGAAAAGCTGATCAAGTATTTTCTTGAGAAACAGTTAAATGATTTAACTTGATAAAAATTCTTACGATAATACACATATAACAAAATCTTGAAGATGCTTATAATAAAGAACAACGCAAATTCTTAATTTACTGAAACTGTCGTGTATTTAGAAGCTTGTAATCTACAAAACGACATTGACAATGCTGACAATTTGTAGATCACACACTTCTAAATAAACGAGTTTCAGTAAATTAAAAATTTGCGTTGTTCTTTCTTATAAGCATCTTCAAGATTTTGTTTAATGTGTATTATCATAAGAATTTTTATCAAGTTAAATCAATTTACTCTTTCTTAATCACACATAAATAACATTTATGTGTAATTTTTTATCATTAATACGTTAAAATGACATCATTGATTATATAAACTTAACAATAAAATAAATGAAATATTTGAAAAAGATAGAAATGTTTTAAACTGTAGAAAAACTGATCAAGTATTTTCTTGAGAAACAGTAAATTGATTCAACCCATTCGGGACCATGGATGCATATATGCACCCTCAAAAAGAGCACACGGAATTTGTTTTAGGCAACAGTAAAAAATAAAAGTAATATTTGCTTTCTCTAATTAGAGCATTTGTCTAATAGTTATAGTAAAGGTAGCTTTTTTTTAAAGTGGTGCCAACCGAATAAAATTTGTGTAAAAGCCGCCGGTCACGAAGGGGTTAACTTGATAAAAATTCTTATGATAATACACACATAACAAAATCTTGAAGATGCTTATAATAAAGAACAACGCAAATTCTTAATTTACTGAAACTATCGTTTATTTAGAAGCTTGGAATCTACAAAACAATATTGACACATCTAATCAAATGAAATGGTGTAAACGAATTGCTATCCATCCGCAAATGGGCCATGTCACAATTTTCAAGACAGATGAAGTCGAAAGTAAAGGAAATTACTTTCTGTTCTGAATCGACAGATATATTGATTTTTAATTTACTAGAATGCCTCTAGCATAGCTAATCTTGAGTTCTAACAAAAGGTACATTAATAGTTTTAGATGATTCTCTAAATAATGCAAGAAGTGATCACGTAGCGTTTCATACAAACAAATAATAATTAAAAAAAGCCGACTCAAACTATTGCGTTAAAAGTATACATCTGTATGTAGTTTTAGATTAAACAATTTGCATCGATAGAACAAAGCGAATGCTAAACATTATTTAAAAAGACAACAGGAAATTAATTTTTTAATAATAATATAAGGTACGTTAATTTATATTTACATATTCATTATTGAATTAATTTAAAGGAATTTATATTCATTAATATTAAGAATGTTTTTGATCTAATGCATTTGGATTAATGCCTACGGTACACAATATCATATTAACTTCTAATATAATGTGTACTTTTCTAAAGTGTTAATATAATACATGTTTTAATTTTTATTAAACGGTCTACCCTTACCACTTATATCAAGTGTATCTAATTTTTAACTTTGTATGAAGAAACATTATATGTTACAAATAAATTTCAATATTTAATTAATATTAATTTTAAATCCTTTGTATCTCAATTCAAATATTTAGTATTTTAACTTAATTTAATTTATGTGATGTTGCATTTTTGGCACAGCTATTTAATAGTTGCTATGTCAGTTCATGGTACATATCTTCCATCTTATTTTCAACATAGAATTATTCATCAATACATCCATTACTTTAATGTAATTGGATATTCTATTTATTATTTAACTAATTTCTATCATTTAGATGGTATATAGTTTAATTTTTAAATATTAATTTTCATCCAATACTATTTTTATTCAGCGTATATTCACTTTTTACCCTTATAGATGGCAGCACCAATGTTTCTGTTGCTTTACAATAATATTCATATTATTCTAAAATCTATTGTGGCAACATAGTAAATCATTTTCTAAATCTAAATTTGGCAACATGTAATGATTTTTTGCAATTCATTCCCTCTGTTTGGTTGTGTTCATGTGTGGTTCATGTGGTGCACAGGTATATTTTTAATCCAACTGGATTATGTACTTTAGGACTCTATTTCATGTTTTATCTGTATATTATAGGTATGGTGTCTTTCCTTTTTAATATTGTATTTATTTTTTTATTTTTTGACAGGTTTGATTCATTGTTTATGAGTAGGTAGTCCCAAAATCATATTCTTTAGCAATGTTATGGCTAATATTTACCATTCATTTTATTTGTGGTATTTAGGCATTTAGGACTTGAAAATCCTGTCTAAATTCCACAAATTTCATTTCATTCATTCAATTTTATTTATTCAATTTTTAATTTAATTTCTTCTTCTTTTAAATAAGTTTTTGGAACCATATTCAGTGTGTTGGGGAATACTTTCATTGTCAACTAATTATTACATACTTAATCATTATTTCATAGTTTAAGTTGGTGTTATGGTTATATATATATATATATATATATATGTGTGTGTGTGTGTGTGTGTGTGTGTGTGTGTGTATGTGTGTGTGTGTGTGTGTGTCTATTTCGGAGGGTTCCTATAAAAGTTTTTTTTATCATTCTGATATTTTTTCTTTGTTTTGCAACTGGGTAAAATATCGTCAACATCATACGAAGTGTTTTCCCCCCCACACCACAAGTACATAAAAAACAATATTTTTATTTAACCGTTAATATATATTATAAAATCACCTTTGAAACTCATTGTCATAACTTTTGAGGTATAAATTATAAAAACAGCAATGTCTTGAAATTGAAATAGTTATCAGAAAGCATTAATTTGAATGTTTGTCATTAACAAAATTATATATTAATATTTTTGTAATAATTTATTTTTTCACACTTATTCACTTATGAATTGCTGCAAATAATAGCTAAGAGAAATAATAAAAACAAAATACGCACTCAACTTTACCGAATTGGTAATACGTTTTAATCTTATTTATATCTATTTTATTGATTATTCAAATAGACACATTTTAAACAATTTATGAGCTTTGTACTAGCTAAAAGACAGAAGAAGAATAATGTATTTTATTCAGAATTACTTTGTTAATGTAGATTTTTTAGAGCAGATGGATGAATTTGGAGTGTTACATTTATAAAAAAATTACATTTATTAACAAATAGATGTCAAAATAAATAAAAAGTGCAAACAAATGTTTGTTTTTTACTAGTTTTGATGCCTGAAAAATACATAATCATACACAAGAAAAAAGTATTTCTCTGTTTCAAAGTAGAAATTACTCCATTCTTATTTATAAATGGAGATGTTCTTTTCCTTTCAAAAAATGTGTTAGGATATCCCCATTTGTATATTTTTTATATCTCAAATTCTGTTTACTAATGTTTCACTTATATATATATATATATATTTATAAAACCCTTCTTTGTCGATTCTGTGCATTATTCGCCCATGCTTCATATTTATATAAATTAGAACCCAAAGAAATTCGTGGAAGTAGGTAGTGGGATTTTTCTGTCTTTACACATGTACAGGCATGAAATTTATTTTTATAGGTAAATCAGACACATTTTTTCAGATGAGCAGATACAGGTGTACTATTTAATTTCATATTCGTACAAGTGTACAGCTGTTCATATCTCGTTATAGACTATACGAAAGAAATATTATAAGAAACTAAATAAAATAAATCAGGAATAGCTGAATTTTACTGCAGGAATACAAGTGTATTCCTGCTCATATCACGTTATAGACATTCAGAAAGAAGAATTATATAAAACTAATTGAAATAAATCAGGAATAGCTGAATTTTATTGCAGGAATATAAATGTATTCCTGCTCATATCTCGTTATAGACAATCAGACAGAAGAAAACTAATTAATATAAATCAGAAGTAGTTGAATTTTACTGACATGAACACAGAATTTGGCGCAAAATTTAAACATTAAAAGTAGTAGCTTGATTCAAAATGATGGTCGCAATAATTTTTATGGAAGTATAAATTCATTTATTTTTTATCTGAATATGTAAAGTGGATCTTGCGTTTCCATCCATTATTTATTTGCTGCAGTTTACTCGTCTGTAATACTTATAATGTTATATAAAATGTAAAAAACGTTACACATTAATATCGAAATTTCAAGTTCTATCTACGATTAGAAAAAACAACAACTTCTAAAATCGTTTACTGAAATCATGGATACAATCATTACCAATATACTGACATACACCAGCGTTACATAGCAAAATATATAAATAAATGTACAGGCGAATTCTGTTATGTAAAGTCAATGGAATATAGGTACGTATTTATACATCAGTTTCATTCAAATTTAAGATACGTTTTTTTCCATATATTTAGTGATATAATCCCAAATGTTTAAACTAACTCTAGGGTAAATGATAACATCAAGTAATGGAAATGTTTTGTTTCGCTATAGTAGATAAATCTGAGCTGCGCCACCAGGCGCCTGAGGGCGCCCGACAGGCACGTCACCCATCGCACCAATGTCCTGAGGGACATATAGCGCGCACGACTGCGATAAACCTCCCGTCGATTGAACCCAAACAGGTAAAGACATAGGTCGCTACGGTACGCGGAGGTTCCCATAATCAGAAGAGACCCCCCCCCAAAAAAAGGCACCCGATCACCCAATGAATCGCCAGAAGACACCCGACGGCTTCGTCGCCGGAACCCCATGAGGGGAACCGGGTCCTAGTCCATAATGTCGAGTTCCCTCAAGACCCTTGCTTTCCAGCGGAATCCGATCGTTGAGTCCTAGGGAAGGACGAAAACGACTAGTTCATCTGCCTTGGCGCTATAGTAGATAAATAAGGCATTAGCTGTGAGTCATGATTATCAATTTTTGGCTGGATGAATAAAATAGTGCTTCTTAGAGATTCGAAATCATCCGCGTAATTCCATAAGCTGCCTTCTAGTTGACAGCCTAAAATTTCTGATAACCAATGGAAACCTAGAAACAGGACGGCAATTTTGCTCCCAGATGTAGATAGAGAAAAAATCATTATATGTACAGAACAATGTATGGCACTCAGTATTGCACAGATGCTCTGAGAAAACCCCCTCAAACACGCTAGTTATTTATAGCATGTATTTAAACAAATTTTCTGACTTACACAAACGTGATATTCAGTAAAGGTAGTTGTTATATTCCGTTTTGTAATTTTTACTGTGCTTGTTAAAAATGCAATTATTGCCGATACAATATAAAATGATTCAAGATGGCACATTTTAATTCTCTATCATACTATGAATAATAACATAATAACAGAATAATATAAATATGAAATATAAGTTTAATTTGTGATTTAAATGCGAATATTAATGAATTTATCTTATACCAATGAAAACAAAATTAATAATGCAATATATAAAATACAAAAAAAACTTTATTTAAGAATGCATCAAATATCGAGTGTGTTTTAAAAAAATAGAAGCTTTTAAGTAGGACAGAGGCTTAATGTATGTCATCATTAGTAGAAAATTAAAGTACATTTATTTTTTAGAGAAAAATATTGATTATTAATGAAACTTAATGCCATTTATCTCTCAAAGTTATCAGTTTAACTCAAAAATATTCAATCTGTTATTAAATTAAAATCTATGTAATTATATATGTAATGGTCTGTAAATCTTTTAAAACCACTTAAAATAAATAATATAAATATCGGGTCATTTCTAATTTTTTTAAATTAAGCTTATCCATGAAGTATTTTTTGATACAGGATTAAGATATTTTTTAAAGTAATTTTAGAAGGAAGTATTCATGTTTAACATATCAAATCAGATACGTATATTCCCATTTTATTACGTAACCACAACATTTTAAAATTTCATTTAATTCAGATTTTAATAGAAAACGTATACTTAAAGAGTTAATAACAAAAACTCTTATTAGATTTACTCCATAAATAAGTTACTTACAAAGAAATTTTTTTTTTTTTAGTACACGTTTGCAACGCTCAGCATTTTCCGAAAAATACGCTTGGCTAATTTTAAAAGACTTTAGTAACTGCAAAAGAATTTTGCAGAAATAAATAAAACTTTTCTGTTACATTGAACTCTTTTATGAAAGCAAAATGAGCAGAAAAGTTAAAACTACAGTATTGTATAAATCACGTGTCAGTAAATTGTGTATTTCAAATCAAATGAATTATGTTCATTCTTTATAACTTAATATATAACTTAATATCTCTTTGTAGGACTGACATGATACAGTATATAACGCCAATAAAAAATAGGTTATCCCCTTACGACCCAAAGCAACTAATTCGAACAAACCTGCAAACTAATGTTATATCAATTGCAGTCTTCTTTTCAAATTTTTCGTTTGCATTTTAATATTTTAATATTCTAATATATATATATATATATATATACCTGGTGATCCAAAAGTCAGGACGAATTTTAAAAATGAATAATTCGAAAACGAATCAAGATACAAAGATACGATTTGCACGAAACGGAATGAAAAGAAACCGTGTTTTGTGTCGCAACGAAAAAAATAGTTTTGTTGGCGACCAACAGATGGCGCTATAGTGTTTTATTGCACCAAAAGAAGACTTACAAATGAAAAAATTTTGACAGCTTACAAGTCAGCTTAATTAACAGTTAATTAGTACTACAGTAAATGTTCAATGTGCTCTCCATCATTCCGAAGTACAGCTGTGAGATGAGGCAGCACACAGTTCACAGCATTTAGTATTATTTCTTGCGTTATTTTTGAAACATTTTGGCGGCTAGCATCTTTCAGTGCTGCTAGTGATGCCGGATGATCGTGGTACACTTTTGACTTCAAGAATCCCCACAGCCAAAAGTCACAGGGTGTCAGATCGGCAGATCTTGGAGGCCATGCGTGATTGAAGTAGCGACTGATAATGCGATCCTTCCCAAATGTTGAGCGTAGCAGGCGTTGTACAGACAGAGCAATATCAGGTGGTGCTCCATCTTCCATAAAGTTGACTGTTTAGAGTGCTGTCGCACTTGCAGTTCAGGAATAATGTTGTTCTGTAACAGTGCTACATATCGCTGACCAGTGACAGAAACTGTTTCGAAACCCGTATGTGTGACTTCCTCAAAAAAAATTGGACCAATGAAATGGTATGAAATCAGCAGTGAAGCCACACTAGAATGTCACTTTAGGCTGTTGCAAGGGTACCTCAACAAATGCATGTGAATTTTCTGTGCTCCACACTCGAAAATTGTGGGTGTTAACAGCGCCAAAGAGTGTGGAATGCGCTTCATCTGTCCAAAGTACAGTGTGAAGCCAGTTGTGCTGCTTTTCCATCTTATTGAATACCAAATTTGCAAAATCTCGACGCGAGTCGAAGTCAGGAGGTTTCAGTTCTCGGTTATGTTGCAACTTGTAGGGATGCTGTTGCAAAGTTATTCGCTGTGCTTTCCAGACACTTCCATACGACACTCCTGTCTGCCTCGAAATTTCTCGAGCACTGTACTCCCCATGTGCAGCAACCGCTGACATGGATTGCACCGTCTGCAGCAGCGGCTGTTGAGGGACGTCCTTTTCTTTGACGTGACGCCAAAGAACTTGTAGCTTCAAATTTCTTCATCATTTTGTTCAATGCAGAAGACGTTATTGGTCATTTGCTACCTCGCATACCCTTGATGTAGCGATACACAATGCCGCAATGGAACTTTCCGAATTCTTATAACACAGTTTAACTAATAGGGCTTTCTCAACTATGGACAGCATTTCGATGCATACAAGCTTCGACTACCATTACCTGCTGTTGTTACTTCTTTTTATATCGTTTGTTGCTTTGTATAATCCTATATCAGAAATCCGACAGCGCCTTCTGTTGGTCGCCAACAGAACAATTTTTTTCATTGCCACAAAAAACCCGGTTTCTTTTCCATTCGCTTTTGAATTATTCATTTTTAAACTTCGTCCTGACTTTTGGATCACCTGGCATATATATATATATATTAGGGCGTATTGAAAAATTCAAATTTCTTAAATCTTTTTGCGGTAGTGCGGAAACGTTGTGAACTCCCTTTATTAAAAAGTGTGCGAAATCTTAAAACTGTGGGTTGATATCTTCTGTCGCCTCAGTGGGCCGAAATTTCCAAAAATTGGTAAATAAAAATGATTAAAATACAAAAATTGTTAAATAATCACAGATTTCGCTCATCGGTTTGAAGTAGTGCTTACAAGTTACTATTTTGTAACAACAACAACCATAGAAAATTGTAGAATTATAGATTAATATCTTCTGTTGCCTCAGCGGCATCTAATTTTGGAAATTTTGACGCATTTTGGTAAGTTTTCTGCATAAATGTTTACTGCTTGCACAGTACACAATCGAGACAGACTGGGTTTGGCGGTCTGCCAAAATAGTGAAGACAAGTTGGGCACCAAACATGCGTCTTACACAGCGTCTCTTTAGCAGCCCTCAAGGAGGGTTCAAATGCATTTAAATCTGGACAACACAGTTCTTGTCAGTCAAAGGTATGGTGTCTCCAACAGAACCACGGTTGCTATTGCATCGAGTGTTATGCAAGATTTGGGTTTAATATCGGAATCAGATACCTGGCTCGTCACAGACATAAATAAAATATGGAGGGCAAAATCGAGAATTTACAAAAAAATGGTCTCAAAATCAAATGAAAATCGTTCCACTCTATCTGGCCTTTATTTCGGTAGACGACAGAAATACTCGAGGACAAGCAGTTCCAAAGAACAATTGTAGAAGCGCAATGCTGTATTGTATCAGAGCCTGGTTCTACGTACATGGGACATGTTACATCTGAAAGCGAATGTAGTCTTGATATATTTAATAGCTTTTACAAAACAGGTATGACAGGTATGTCAAGTGCAAATTGCCAAGATAATGGCGATCTGTTTATGGAGGACGAAAATGATGACGAGTTCATAATCGAAGATGATAAAACTTCATATTTAATAAACCAAAATAAGTTGAACGACCTTGTGTGAGATTTGCAACTATCTAGATCTAAGGCAGTGGTTCCAACCTTCTTTTAGCCGCGCTCCACCAAAACATCTCTAAAATGATGACCCCCCCCCCTATAACATATAATTCTTATAAAATTTTGAAAGAATTTACTCCTGATAGAGTAAAAAGCATTTAACATTGATCCTGAAACGTGCCGAAGGTAATGGATTAATCAAATATTTTTTATAATAATCTGATACTCCTCGTAGTTTACTGGCACACGGTCGCCACGTATGCGTGATGCATAGATTTCTCAGAATCCTTGATTAGAAAAATCAATAATTTTGAATAAAACCTTTTTTTTCTTATTTAATCACGGAATTTCTGCGATTAAATTACGCAACAATTTATAATCAGAAGAAAACGTGATAAAAGATTCTGTAAATGAAGGTCGTCAAGTAATTGTTAAATATACACTTGATTAGTTTCATGTGTAAAATTGATTTTCATATGACATATTGCAGTGCGACTCATTCAATAAGTAATCGAAAAAGTTGTTTAAAATTCTAAAATGCTTATAAGTCAGAAAAATTATAAAAAAAAATTAAATATAAAAGTATCTAAATATCTTAAAAAGTTTTTTCTATAATTGTTCTGGTAGTATTGTATTTAAAATTTTTGAATGGATACTTTTTAAAGACTGAGTAAAAAACTTATTTTTGTTTAATTTTGTTTTTGAAATTTGAATGTGTAACTTTTATTTTCAGTCTACAACATTACTATTAGAAAAACCAATTCAGAAGGTATGTGTTCACAGAAATTCCTAATTGTCCTTTGAAAAGTTCAATTGCCTCCCTTAAAAGTCAAATTGCCACCCTGTGGGGCGTACGCTCCCCGTTGGGATCTAAGGCAATGATTCTTTTCTCTCGTCTACAACAGTGGAACTTATTGACACCAAAAAACAAAGTAACTTATTACCAAAATCGAAGTCAAATTTTCAGCAGCTATTTCACCAAAAAGGATGATTTTTTATTTTGCCATGATATTCTCTGACTTTCTAATGCGATGAATCAAAATTGTCCTGTCCGAAATGAATTTACTCCAGGAAAAATCAATGTGAAATATACATCTTTAGTGGATCCGCAAAATATAATTTTGCCACCATTACACATTAAATTGGGCCTAATAAAAAAATTCAACAAATTTTTTCCAAGTATTTGAGACGCAAAATTAAAAGAGGAAATTGTTATCGGTCCACAGATACGTAAACTGATGCAAGATAAGGACTTTGAAAAACTTTTATCTACTAATGAAAAAAATGCTTCGGATTCCTTTAAAACGGTCGTCCATGGATACTTAGGAAATTATAAAGATGAAAATTATGAAAAAAATATTGCTGTTTTATTAAAAAACTATCATGCAATGGGTATTTACATGTCTCTTAAGATGCATTTTCTCCATTCACACCTGGATTTTTTTCCCTGAAAACTTAGGTGCCGTGAGTGATAAGCAGGGCGAGCGTTTTTACCAAGGCCTTTAACTTTTTGAAGACAGACACAAAGGTTTTTGGGACGGAAGTGTGTCAGGGGACTACTACTGGTCTATTTTAAGAGAAACAGATCAAGAAAATTATAAAAATAAGAGTAAAATCAATCATTTCTAAGTTTTTCTTTTTATATTTTATGCTATTATTATTTTTAAGTATTTAATAAATATTTTTTAAACAAGACGGAACAGATTTTTTTCAGTAATTTTCCCGTACTCAGTGCACTAGAATCTATGACAAAATACACATTTCGGCAAAAGTATATAAACCGTGTAAACCAGTGCTATCACTAAAAATGACTTCTATCATTCATTCTATTTATGTTATTTAAGGTACCTTGCAGCCAGTACCAATAAATATCTTGAAAAAAAAGGATTTAAAAAAAATAAAAATAAATAAAAAATAAAATATTTCGCAGAAAAACATATTACAACGAAATTTCTGAATTGGAAATAGTAATCCTAGAAAAATCGAAGTAAACAATAATTTAAATAAAAATAAAAATAAAAATTATTTAAATTGTCGTTGTAGTTGTTGGTTTACTTTTTACCATTAAAAACCAACTTACCTTTACATTAAAACTTTTCCAACTTTTACTTAGAAAAGAAATGTCACATTCTCATTATACTTTCTATGTTTTTTTTTTTCATTTTACTCTGACTTATATGTCTCAAGGGTGCTTACTCCAAAGAAAAAAATCTTTAAATTCACGTAGAAAAGTTTACAAAAACATCACATTAAAATTCATGAAAAGATCGAAAGTTTAATCTTCTTGATACAGAAAACGCATTAAAAATACAAATGTCTAAACACATAGTTGTAGTTTCCTTATTTTAGATTCTACATTTTGAAAAAAAAATTACTCAATTAGCAAAGATAATTATTTTAAAGGACTTATTTATTACGATTTTTCAGAAATTTGTTTTAGTAATATTGCGTTTCGTTCGAAAAAAATTAAAAGTTAACGTATAATATTTTATTAATCCCGTTTAACTGGAGAATTTCTTGTTTATCGTAACTACGGTAGATAACATTGTGTATTCATTTGGATTATTATTATTTTTTTAAAATAAATTAATAATAATATTTTTACTTAGACCACGATGATGTGTATATGACTTGTGATTTTAAAAAGTTCAAAATGGAAGGTTCTGAATGAACTCACAAAGGAACCACTTTTGGTGCAGCTCGCACCTAGCATTAACATCTGGTGCATTTTAAAGCCCTATATTACGAAATTTGAGAATCGATACTTTTTTTTTTGTTAAACTCATATATTTTGTTTTATTTTACAGCAGCATAACTTTCAAAAATGCAATTTTCGAGACCATTTATCGCGCAATTAATATTGAAGTTTTTGTTTTGAAAAAAAAGAACATTAATATAAAAATTAGGTAATAATAAGAATAAAATATTGAAAAAAAAAGTTTAAAAATTCCTTTAAAAACTAACGAATTTCATTTTGAAAAAATACAACATTATAATTACATTTTTGGTGACGTGACATTGTTTTTATCTATTACCATTGAATTTTTCCTTGCAACCCTGGCCGCATGTCATAGTCTTCTGCTGTGTGTGAGTGAGACGTGGTTTGTACCGTAGGATCCTACGTAGCAACTTAACACGCTTTTGGCGTGAAATTAACAATTAAAAAAACCAAAAGTCGGGTTAATTACGTACGGGTGGAGTCATATACATCATCGTGGTGTAAGTAAAAATATTGTCCAAAAAACCAAAAGTAAAAAGTACGTATCGAAAAGTGTAAAAAAAAAGTAAAAAAGAAGTATTTTTTTTTACACTACTTTTGCATATGGTTACCTTTATGGTTTTCAGGTCAGCACCAGTTAGACTATTTTTCTTTTCGTTCCATCAAAATCGTCACAATGAACTTCATAATTGCACCTGTAAAATTAATTACATTATGATAAAATAAAAACAAATTGAAGTTTTTGTTTTGAAAAAAAAGAACATTAATATAAAAATTAGGTAATAATAAGAATAAAATATTGAAAAAAAAAAGTTCAAAAATTCCTTTAAAAACTAACGACTTTCATTTTGAAAAAATACAACATTATAATTACATTTTTGGTGACGTGACATTGTTTTTATCTATTACCATTGAATTTTTCCCGGCAACCCTGGCCGCATGTCATAGTCTTCTGCTGTGTGTGATTGAGACGTGGTTTGTACCGTAGCATCCTACGTAGCAACTTAACACGCTTTTGGCGTGAAATTAACAATTAAAAAAACCAAATGTCGGGTTAATTACGTACGGGTGGAGTCATATACATCATCGTGGTGTAAGTAAAAATATTGTCCAAAAAACCAAAAGTCAAAAGTACGTATCGAAAAGTGTAAAAAAAAGTAAAAAAGAAGTATTTTTTTACACTACTTTTGCATATGGTTACCTTTATGGTTTTCAGGTCAGCACCAGTTAGACTATTTTTCTTTTCGTTCCATCAAAATCGTCACAATGAACTTCATAATTGCACCTGTAAAATTAATTACATTATGATAAAAGAAAAACAAATATTACATTATACCACGTTGCTAACCATTTTACAGGTTGTTACATCAGTGAAAATAAGGACTGCTCATAAATTGATGATGACGTTCTTTACATAAAAAAATTTCTTTAATCCTACAAATATATTTCGAAAATCTATTTAGGTGTTTTTTGGTGATGATAATATTTTGGTAATTGGTAGTGGTAGAGTAGTTAGATATTCTTTAAAACTTACAGCGGGAAAATATATGGTTGTACCACAGAAAATATTTTGCGTCATTTGTTGTTAAACTTCCCAAATAAAAGAAATCAGAATATTAATATAAATATGTTTCATAAAAATACGTTTCATGAAACTAAAAGTTTGAAATGCGATTTAATATTTTACGTGTAATAGATAAGTAGGTAAATTGAAATGCAAAATTATATAAAATAAGGTTCGGAATAAGATTGTGTTAAATATATGGCCTGCTACAATAATAATAAAAAAACTTTTTTAATTTGTTATTGAGGCTGTCAGTTAGACTATTTTTCTTTTCGTTCCATCAAAATCGTCACAATGAACTTCATAATTGCACCTGTAAAATTAATTACATTATGATAAAAGAAAAAAAAATATTACATTATACCACGTTGCTAACCATTTTACAGGTTGTTACATCAGTGAAAATAAGGACTGCTCATAAATTGATGATGACGTTCTTTACATAAAAAAATTTCTTTAATCCTACAAATATATTTCGAAAATCTATTTAGGTGTTTTTTGGTGATGATAATATTTTGGTAATTGGTAGTGGTAGAGTAGTTAGATATTCTTTAAAACTTACAGCGGGAAAATATATGGTTGTACCACAGAAAATATTTTGCGTCATTTGTTGTTAAACTTCCCAAATAAAAGAAATCAGAATATTAATATAAATATGTTTCATAAAAATACGTTTCATGAAACTAAAAGGTTGAAATGCGATTTAATATTTTACGTGTAATAGATAAGTAGGTAAATTGAAATGCAAAATTATATAAAATAAGGTTCGGAATAAGATTGTGTTAAATATATGGCCTGCTACAATAATAATAAAAAAACTTTTTTAATTTGTTATTGAGGCTGTCAGTTAGACTATTTTTCTTTTCGTTCCATCAAAATCGTCACAATGAACTTCATAATTGCACCTGTAAAATTAATTACATTATGATAAAAGAAAAACAAATATTACATTATACCACGTTGCTAACCATTTTACAGGTTGTTACATCAGTGAAAATAAGGACTGCTCATAAATTGATGATGACGTTCTTTACATAAAAAAATTTCTTTAATCCTACAAATATATTTCGAAAATCTATTTAGGTGTTTTTTGGTGATGATAATATTTTGGTAATTGGTAGTGGTAGAGTAGTTAGATATTCTTTAAAACTTACAGCGGGAAAATATATGGTTGTACCACAGAAAATATTTTGCGTCATTTGTTGTTAAACTTCCCAAATAAAAGAAATCAGAATATTAATATAAATATGTTTCATAAAAATACGTTTCATGAAACTAAAAGTTTGAAATGCGATTTAATATTTTACGTGTAATAGATAAGTAGGTAAATTGAAATGCAAAATTATATAAAATAAGGTTCGGAATAAGATTGTGTTAAATATATGGCCTGCTACAATAATAATAAAAAAACTTTTTTAATTTGTTATTGAGGCTGTCAGTTAGACTATTTTTCTTTTCGTTCCATCAAAATCGTCACAATGAACTTCATAATTGCACCTGTAAAATTAATTACATTATGATAAAAGAAAAACAAATATTACATTATACCACGTTGCTAACCATTTTACAGGTTGTTACATCAGTGAAAATAAGGACTGCTCATAAATTGATGATGACGTTCTTTACATAAAAAAATTTCTTTAATCCTACAAATATATTTCGAAAATCTATTTAGGTGTTTTTTGGTGATGATAATATTTTGGTAATTGGTAGTGGTAGAGTAGTTAGATATTCTTTAAAACTTACAGCGGGAAAATATATGGTTGTACCACAGAAAATATTTTGCGTCATTTGTTGTTAAACTTCCCAAATAAAAGAAATCAGAATATTAATATAAATATGTTTCATAAAAATACGTTTCATGAAACTAAAAGTTTGAAATGCGATTTAATATTTTACGTGTAATAGATAAGTAGGTAAATTGAAATGCAAAATTATATAAAATAAGGTTCGGAATAAGATTGTGTTAAATATATGGCCTGCTACAATAATAATAAAAAAACTTTTTTAATTTGTTATTGAGGCTGTCAGTTAGACTATTTTTCTTTTCGTTCCATCAAAATCGTCACAATGAACTTCATAATTGCACCTGTAAAATTAATTACATTATGATAAAAGAAAAACAAATATTACATTATACCACGTTGCTAACCATTTTACAGGTTGTTACATCAGTGAAAATAAGGACTGCTCATAAATTGATGATGACGTTCTTTACATAAAAAAATTTCTTTAATCCTACAAATATATTTCGAAAATCTATTTAGGTGTTTTTTGGTGATGATAATATTTTGGTAATTGGTAGTGGTAGAGTAGTTAGATATTCTTTAAAACTTACAGCGGGAAAATATATGGTTGTACCACAGAAAATATTTTGCGTCATTTGTTGTTAAACTTCCCAAATAAAAGAAATCAGAATATTAATATAAATATGTTTCATAAAAATACGTTTCATGAAACTAAAAGGTTGAAATGCGATTTAATATTTTACGTGTAATAGATAAGTAGGTAAATTGAAATGCAAAATTATATAAAATAAGGTTCGGAATAAGATTGTGTTAAATATATGGTCTGCTATAATAATAATAAAAAAACTTTTTTAATTTGTTATTGAGGCTGTCAGTTAGACTATTTTTCTTTTCGTTCCATCAAAATCGTCACAATGAACTTCATAATTGCACCTGTAAAATTAATTACATTATGATAAAAGAAAAACAAATATTACATTATACCACGTTGCTAACCATTTTACAGGTTGTTACATCAGTGAAAATAAGGACTGCTCATAAATTGATGATGACGTTCTTTACATAAAAAATTTTCTTTAATCCTACAAATATAATTAGAAAATCAATTTAGGTGTTTTTTGGTGATGATAATATTTTACATACATATATTTTGATGTTCTTTAACACTAATATTGTTGTACGTAGTGATTGTCTTTTGTTTAAAGAAAACAGATTATTTATTATCATGCATGTTCTTTTGTTCTTTCAATATATCTGAGATTTACATTTCTAAAACAGAAGAACCTCGATCCATCGTTCCCGCATCTTTCGTTATCCCGTATGTATCGTCTAGTTTTAAATGTCCCGTCACGAATATTATTTAAATAATGTTAATTATACCATCTTAGGTCGTTTTTGAAACATGTAGATTTCCGCATCTATCGTTAAAAAAGTTTATCGACCTTCGAAAAAATTGGAGAATTTATCCCATTGTATTCATGTTTAAGAATAAAAAAGTTGTTCTAATTGTGACCGTGGATGCACGTACGTATTGTTAAACCAAGAACGATTGCATGAGAGTGGTGCCATAAAAACTAAAATATTTAATCCATTAAATGTTAGTCAATCATGTAAAATATTTAATACATTAAATATCAGTGAATCATGTGAAATATTTAATCCATTAAATGTTAGTCAATGATGCAAAATATTTAATCCATTAAATGTTAGTCAATCATGTAAAATATATCTTTTTTTTTTTTTCGTCTTAATGTCCAAATTAGATATTGCCAAAAATATGCCTACTGCACCACATTTTCACTCGCGTCAAAAATCAGTTTGTATACAAAATAGAGATGTCTTTATACCAGTACATTCTTTATAATTGACATCATACAACTATATTTTAATAATGGCCACACTGTGTTTATCTTCAGACGAAGGACGAATAAATTTTTCATTGTTATCATATTTTAATAAATTATACATATTTCAGAAATTTTTAGGGGATTTTTTGAATATTTATTTAATAATTAATGCACAACTAATGAATGTATAATCCAACAATTTATGAAATACGCTGACTTGTTTTAATAAACATTTACAGCTTCTTTATATCTTGTTTATGAAAATATTGTTTATAAATATAATCAATATACATTTATAAACAAGACTACAGTCTTTGTACTGTCAAGATATAATGGAGAGAAAACTATTATATCTTATTTATAAAATTTATTCTCTAAGTCTCAGCAACTAAATATCTAGATTTGGACGAAACATAAATTTATTATCTATGTCACACAGCAACTAAATATCTAGATTTGGACGAAACATAAATTTATTATCTATGTCACACAGCAACTAAATATCTAGATTTGGACGAAACATAAATTTATTCTCTATGTCACACAGCAACTAAATATCTAGATTTGGACGAAACATAAATTTATTCTCTATGTCACACAGCAACTAAATATCTAGATTTGGACGAAACATAAGTCACTATCTAACATTAGTTTTCTTTTAACATTCAGTTCTTTAACGAATTTCTTCCCAGCTCTTTGGAGAAAATTTCATCCATTTGTCACAATCTCTTATGTCCAGGATGATGTAATATTTCTCTTGAGACAAAGAAGATGACTTTTTCTTTAATTTATAAATAACACCTCTTTTTTCTAAATAATGAATTCTTTTTTATAGTTCTAATCAGATGATTCAGAAACGTGCAATCCAAATTTAAATTGATTGTGGTTAAATGATATATAAAAAGATTTTCTGGAAAATAAAGGTATATAGTTAGAAATACGCTTGAAAATAGCAAAACCTGAAAACAATATTTTTGTGCGGAATTATTTTAATAAATGTCAATGTATATTTAGGATTTTCAATTAACTCCAAGAACGGCTATTGACATATATTAGTGGCAGAATAAACAAAAAGTAAAGCAAGTAAAAATAAGTAAACTTCCAAAAACGTCTTTATTAGCAGATTTTATGTATGTCACAGAGATGATAAGATTATTTTTTAACATGTTGATGGACAGTAGGAAATAGTTAAGTTCGAAAATTGACACTATATGTTTTTGTAATTTTTAGAATATTAGAAGTATAGTTTTACTCTTTCTGCTTAAATAAATTTAATTTTGATTAATTCAGCACCTTTAATTAGGTTGCACTACTTTTTTCACAACCACGTCAGGGTGGCTAGTGGTCAGGGAAAAATACAGTCAAAAAAAAGGTGGTAAACACCAGTATATTCTTATAGAAAAATTTATGTTGATTATTCGATCAAATAATCAATTTGAATTTTTCTATAAGAATATACTGATAATTGCCTTTTATTTTTACTTTTTTTTCCTTGACCATTAGCCACCCTGCACATGCATACTGAAGCTGTAACTCGTATGACAGGTGGAAAACGAACTTCAATCCAAAAAATTGTTTCCAAAACATGACACTGGGCTTCTACTTGTACGCCGGTAAATGCACATTTTTGCTGCTATAGCCGTAGTGTCTAAAACGACCGTTTCGTTTTGGGCGGCTATAGCCGTCATGCCACATTGTGAACTTCGCTTTGACGGCTATAGCCGCAACTGTCCGTCAACGTGTTAAATTACATCTATACTTTAGCAGAAAAAATTACTTATTAAGAATACTATCCCAAATGTTTCAGGCGATGGTATGAAACATGAATGTAAATTAGGTCATATTGATGTATATGCAGCATGTTTTATTGAAAATACACTTTATTGTTCAAAGGTATTGTAAATCATTTCTATAAAACGAATTTAAATCTCCAAAGCTTACGGGTTAGGACACTCAACTCGCGTAAATTCGATGCTAATTCTTAACAAAATGGCTCAACATAATCAGTTTTAACTCATTATTCCAAATAGAAAAGGCGCATTACAAAACACCACCTAATTCATCAGAATCGTCATAATACAACAAACAACTGGATGTACATCAAATTTTCTTCTGAAACAACTAAGATGACTTTATTTTCGCAGAGAACGTTCGCCACTTTTGAAAGGTAAAGATTCGAAATTATAGATAAAATCAATCAAACACATCATTATGAATACTTGACGCTCATGTTAACGATTTGTTGTTCCTGACTACAATTGTACAAAATATCATTCTCAGGGAAAGGGGTGTATTTCACTCTACAATTGGTATCAAAGTTTCGTTCTTGGGACGTTATTGGGCTTGTTGAGGAGAATTGTTCCAACAGCTAAGAACCTATTTTTTTTCATTTAAAATAGAATTTCTGATAAAAAAAATATTTTCTGGGCATTTATATATATATATATATATATATATATATATATATATATATACATTTATTTAAAAAATATATATATTATTTTTAATAATATATATTATTAAAAATATGTGTTATTTATATACATATTATATATATATTTCCAAACATTTAAAAACATTTTCACTAGCGTAAGAATTTTTTTTTCTAGGAATAAAGTAATTTAGAGGGAGTTATTTCCTTCAACTGAAAAACGCGTGTATTTTACTGTTGTTGTTTTCATATTGAGATTTTTTTTATCTTTAGTCGATCTTTGAAAGGAATGCGGGAGTGAAGTACACATTTATAGTCAGTTATTTTAACACCCAGGGCAGTTTGCCCACACACGAAGCTTAAAATGCTTCTTCGAAAGACAGATTTTCGGTTACTTTTCCTAAATCAATGCCGGATATTTCCCAGAGTTTGTTATTGAAACATCTCTTGCAATAGCTTTAAAATAACATATTCCTTTTGCCCTCATTTGTCTAAGATTGTCCAGTATTTGTGCAATTACACTATATACTAATCGTTCGATTAAAACGCAAAATGTTTTATATCACATATTTCATAGGAAATCATTTGTAAAAATGATAGATAATTGCATACAAAATAATAGATAATAGCCTCAATGCTGAGAATTGCCGAATTTATTCGGGTCACTTTCAATCTTGTAAATTACCCGAGAAATTTGAAAGCCGAAATTTTGGGTTACGCTGCTGTTAAAACAATATTGCATGGAAACGTCCTACCAAGTTTTAAATTATCAAAAACATATAAATCACTTCTTTTATGTGAATTAAAAAAAAACCCTTATTTGATCTTGGAATTAATTCTTCTTGTATCAGTTCAGTTCCAAGCATACAAGAAACACCTACTCTACTAAGACAGAAAGTTCAAAAAATTTTAGTGTTAATAAATTGTTGCTAGAATTAAAATGTGTTAACCATCAGCTACAAATAATGAATAATAGTTTTAAAATACTGAAAAATTAAAATATAAGTTGATCCAACATCCCTCTTTGTTAGTCATGTATTTTAATTGATCAGATGATACCAAACTTATGCACTGTTAAACTTTTTCGGATAAAAAGTTAGTTTTTATTTCAAATAATTAAAACATGGACTGTGTAAAAATGTAACTTATACGAAAACGCGACTTCAGATTGTAAACAAATTTCTGCATTAGCATAAAAGCACAAATCATTCTGGCGATGGAGTTGGCTAAATGAATATGTCCTAAATATTCGTATACTTTTATGAATGCCACAAAGAATAGGATGACATGGAGAAAAATAATAGCACAATCAATGCTGGAAGGACATTATATATCATTGTGACAGTCTTTAAAAATAAAAACATGTGCTGGTTCAGGTCCTAGAATCCCTCAAAGCCTACACTGTAAATTTGAAGACCATTCAAAAAAATTACTTGCAAGTTACATATTAGTTAGGATGATTTTGATAACAATGGGTTGTTAATATATAAAATATAAGCACGTTTTCTTGAATTATAAGTCATTTAATTTTTACGAAATATGTATGATTTTTTATTGTACAAACAAGAAAAAAGGTGTTTTTTACACTTTTTTGAAAAATTAATACGCAATTGAATTTTTAAAATATATGTTAAAATAAGAAATTACTTTTCACTCAAGACTAATTTACATTTTAAAATTATATTAACGAAAATTATGCAGTGACGCTTTCCTGAAATCATATTTTATGTTATTTAACCTGCATAAATTTGTTAGTATGTTAATATGCTCCTGAATGAAATTATAATTCAATACTTGCAAGTTAACCTTAATTGATATTGACGAAATAATTAATGTCAAGTAAATATTACTTTTGATATAAATGATATTATAATAGGATATTTTTATTTGTCTTTTGTTTCTTCCATTGTACGGATAAATGATGAGTTATATGAATTATAGTCTTCGTAAATTATATTACAAAGTATGGATTTATTTAAACTTATTCATGTATCTGAATAAAATGATAAATTGTTAGAGTGTTTACATAAGCAAACATATAAACAACAGGATATTAAGGATATTAACAGGATATATTAAGTCATAAGGTATCGTAAAATATTTATCAAATTTCTGTTTCCATATTCTTCACGAAGATAGATTGCCTTAAATATAATATTTAATTCATTAGAAGTCAAAAAGAGCTGCGCTAAAGCCCCACTTAAGTTAGGAAAACTTGAATTCCCATTATGAATAAAAAAAATCTTACATTCTTGTATTCTTATTTCTTTTAACAAGATGCCTTTCACACATGATTTTACTTCAAGTAAATTTATATTTAAAGATTTATTAAATGTTTAAAAACCCAAGTAAGGTGATAGTTGACATAATTCTGAAAGAACGTTGCTGTCGCAACATGATTTACGCAGACATTTTTAAAATGAATGAATATAGATTTTAAATTTTTTGAATAATTTACGTAGAACATTGAAAACATCGTCAACGTAAATGATTTCAATGTAAGTAATTTTATTAAATTCCTAGGTTTAATGCATCGAAAAATGCCCCGATATACGACTGTAGTTTGATATATTCTCAGCCTGACACAGAGATGGAACAAGTATGACCAAATGACAATGATGTTTGTAAAGTATGATCCTGTACATGAGAGGCTGCCGAGTTTCAAACGCGTGAGTTTATTGGTTATTTATTGGCGATAAAGTAAAGTAAACAAGTTTTGACATTTTCTAAAAATAACAAAAATTGAAGTTCGAGCTGTCATAAAATACTTTGTTAAAAAAGATTGGACCTCCACGGACATACAAAAAGACTTACCTTCCAGCTTAAAAGATACTTGTCCTTCATATTCGACACTAAAAAAGTGGGCTGATGAATTTAAATATGGTAGGAAATCAATTCACGATGATGAACGCTCAGAATGCCAAAAACCGCCACGACCGACAAAATCGTCTCAAAAATTTACAATGCCGTATTGAATGATCGACGATTGAAGATACACAAACTTGCTGACACTGCAAACATCTCGATAGACCGTGTCCGCCACATTTTACATGATGTTTTGGATATTAAAAAGCTTTCCGCTCAATGCGTGCCACGTTTGTTGGACGTCGACTCAAAACGCCATAGAATGACCATTTCTCAAGAGTATTTTGAAATATATTGTATTGTAAGTTGAAAGCTAAAATGAAACAGTGACAAAAATCTTCTATTTTCTTTGTCAAGTTGAGAACATTTTGAACCACCCTCGAAAAGGGCTGCACAAGAGAATTCACACACAAGAGTGTGTCTTAAACGTATTAAGTTTCAAGGGGACTACATTGAAAAATAATATGAAATTATATCAAAAATCTTGTGTTTCACTGTCAGGCCAATAACGTATATAACCACCTCGTATTCTTTAATATTTTAAACTAGTCTGAAAGTAAAAATAAAATTATTGATATGCACGAACGTAGATTGCCTTAAATGCTCAAAATAAATATTATTTGTATTCGCCTTATAATACAGAATATATAAATAGAAAAAGTCTTCTACATAAATAGCATTAGAAATATATATTATATTGTAATACGAAGTACTACTTTATAAATTAAGAAAACATAATTTTCTCTTAATGTGTTTTTCTAATTTTATTTATAAGGAGACTTTAATATTTTAAGGTATTATTTTTTTACGTACAACAGAGATACTGTACGAACTTTTGACATGCTTATTTTTTCAATATACTTATTATTTACTGATATAAAACATGTCCAAGTATATATCAGACAACGTCCGTTATATCTGTTGCCATAATTTAAAAAAATGCAAAGTGAAATTATTATTGTCTGAGTGAACACGAAGACTCATACACAGCGCAGTATTACTTTGCCCCATATATAGCTACGATGGAGATTAAAACCTTTCGTCAAGCATAACTCAAAAAATATTTAACGGATTTCATTAAAATTGTTACAGCAGGTACCTATAAAGGTGACAACGACGCCTATTTATTACCAAGAATAAATGTCAAACCGTTTGGAAATTATATTGAAAAATAAATAAAAAAGCACAATTAAAGTACATACGTCACGAAAATTTAGTGCATACGTCATTTTCACCGGCGGAGATTTTCGTAAATAATAAGATTTCCAAAGTTCATTGAGTAACATGGAACAAAAAAATATGCACGCACAGTGAAATTCAATATCAGTACATTGATCAAATCAGTACAATAAAGCTTATTTCCATTTAATAAAAATGGAAAATTAATCTGGAATTTTTTCTGTTTGAAAGACAAAAACCGCAATAACTTAGTATTAGAGATTTGGCGCAAGTCTCACCATTAGCCTAGCTTTTTTCTTTCGCGTGTGTAAATCAGAAACATTTCTTTGATGTTTAAATAAAAGGTTTCTTGCGGCATTATTTCTTCTTATTTTCTTTTCCTTTTTAGTATTTTGAATAGAATACTCACCACGTTGGCACATTTTTTTCCTCGCCAATTTGGCGAAAACTGTTTGTTATGATTATTTACTTTATTATGTTTATTTTATATGATTTTATGTTTATTTATTATGTATATTCTATAGATTATTTTTATATGTATATCAATATTTATTTATATCAAACTATTATTTAGTTATTTTTATTTCCTTTTTTAAAATAATAAAAGCTATTTCATTTATTACGTTATTTTATTTTTATATATAAATAAAAATTCACGTGTATTTTATACATATATAATACATGTATTTTTAATGTATGTATTTCAAGTGAAATGAGTGAAAGGTTTATAGTTAAATGAAATTAATGAAATATTAAGATGTTATGAAAACAATATTTTCCGATTTATCAACTGCGCCAAGTTAACATGAAAGTACCAATACATATGTGAACTGAAAACAAGGCACAGATGTCCTATACACACCACTTTGGCGCGATTTTCCCCCCGCTAATTTGGCGAAAACTTTATATTTGAATATTAGTTACAAATTAGCGTGCAGTGATAGCACGTGAATTTTTATTTATATATAAAAATAAAATAACGTAATAAATGAAATAGCTTTTATTATTTTAAAAAAGGAAATAAAAATAACTAAATAATAGTTTGATATAAATAAATATTGATATACATATAAAAATAATCTATAGAATATACATAATAAATAAACATAAAATCATATAAAATAAACATAATAAAGTAAATAATCATAACAAACAGTTTTCGCCAAATTGGCGAGGAAAAAAATGTGCCAACGTGGTGAGTATATGACATATGTGCCGGGATTTTTACCCTTTTATCTGTGCTTTCGGAAATATAAAACAATAAAAAAATACTTATATCAGGAGTATAATGTTTTGCATTTTTATATGAACCATTTCTCCATTTTAAGATTTTAAATGCTATTTATATCAGATATTTCTTTCCTGAGATTCCCACAAGTTATTTTCGGTAATTTTTTAGTTCGCCTATTAATTGTTTACAATTTGCCCCCCTGACAATAACAATTATTTATCACAAAAATGTCTCTTAGTTTTGTTAAATATATTTGTTATGTATTTTCATTACATGTTAAAATATCAAAAATGGCAATAAAAATTTATTTTAGCATCGTACTTAATTTTTTAAGATGGCGCAAAAACCTGGTTTAATAAACGTATATTTGTAAATATTTGAAAAACATGTTTTTCCACTCTTTATAAAATTTTGGTAAGATGCTAAAACTGCCTTTTAGCATCATTTTTAATTTTTCCCCCAATGGCGCCAACCAGCACATGATACGGAACTTTTCCCCATTCAGATACACAGACAAGGCTGGTCTCAAACAAGAGTGATGCTAGCAACAATATATTTTTTTAACTCTATAAGAGTTACAAACAATAATGATATTAAATCCTCCAATTAGCTTTGGGCCTGATGACGGATGTTTCTCCTAGAAAAAAACTGTAGTAGAAGTATTTTACATTTGTTTCGAATGAAGCTCTGTCACCAAAGTATTAATTAATAATACAAAGAACATTAATATTAACATGGGGGCAAAAGTTTGAAATTAGGTGTAAATATTTGGAACCCCCCCTCCCCCCACAGAAAAAAAAAGTTACAGAAATTAATTTAAAATGGCGATAAGTCACGCTTTCTGACATAAGCAATTGGCTGCGAACCCGATTACGGAACTTTCACTTAACTTAATAACATGTATCTAATAGCCCTGAGGGTACTTTCCCTTCCCAATTGCTTGGGGCTTTTTTAAAAAGCTTGACGCAGTTCGAGTTTAAGAAGTTGAGATTTACTGCCAAATGACATAAACTACTATGAAAATAATCCTGATGAATGCCTGATTATGCTGGTTTATGTATGTATTTAAAAAGTTACATCTGATTACTCTTATTAGATAAATTACTCCTGTTTTCATTTAATAACAGATAAACGGCTTCTGTATACTAAATTGTTTAAATATTGGGAAGAGGTGGCGAGAGGTAGAGAAACGTGTAAACAAACGGGTAGACAGACAGGTAGAGAGACGGATAGCGACATAGATAAGCTAACGGGTAGCGAAACGAATAGACAGAGGGGTAACGAGACAGGTAAAAAAAAGGTTGACAGAGGGGTAGCGAGATGGGTAGGGAGACGGTTAGTGAGTTGTGTAGTGAGACCGGTAGACAGGATGTAGAGGGAAAGGTTGCGAGACGGGTAGAGTGGTGGATAGAGAGACGAGTATAGAAATGAGTACAGAGACGAGTTGACAGACGGGTAGAGAGAGGGTATATAGACAGACAGACGTGTCGAGAGACGGGTAGTGAAACGGGAAGCGAGATAGTTAGAGAGACGGATAGACAGATGGGTAGCGAGACGGTTAAAGAGTAGGGCAGAAAGACAGACAGATAGTGAGATGGGTATACAGACGAGTAGAGAGACAGTAGACAGATTGGTAAGGAGAGAGACACGGTATAGAGACACGGCTAGACATACGGGTAGTTAGACGGGTAGACAGACGGTTAGAGAAACAGATAGGCGGGTTGCGAGACCAGTAAAGAAATATACAGACATGTAGAGAGATGTGTACAGAGAGAGTCAGTCGGGTAGAGAGATGGGTAGAAGAACGGATAGGGAAACAAACAGATTGTAGAGAGAGACAGACAGGCAGGCAGAAGAAAAGTCTGAGGTATGATGTAGTAAAGGCGCAGGCGGGAGAGCCTCCTAGAAAATAATCAAGAAGTATTATCTTTGAAATATTTTTTTTCAATTTCGCCGGTATGGAGAATTAATGTAAAATTTATCTTTACAGAAGTCATCGAAAGATTTTTTTATGTACTTTAGTAGGAATTTAGGCTACAATTTCGTAATCAGGTTTGTAGCAAAGCATGTTATCAATGTGGTTTGAAGTGTACGAGTTTCTATAAATAGTTATTCAAATAAACAAGGAGGAATATTTTTGTATTCAAATGTAAATATTTGCTACAAATAAAATGTTTTATCAATGAAATTAAATTTGCGTTAAACTACGCTCTCTGCTGCAAATCCGATTACGAAACTTTTGTTTTGAGCAATACCCGCTTAAGAAAATGAGATGCTTTGCCAAATGTTATAAAAAAATATATATGGAAACATAATAGTATATATGAATTTATATATGATATTTTGTAATTCTATCATTTAATTTGCTCTTTTTCATATATTGTATCTTCTTTATATCGTAATTGTTAACCCCATGTTCTCAGCAATATCACTCAGACTAATCCCTTTGAGGGAAGTCTTAGTTTAAATGAGTTTATGTAAATGTAAATTTAATATTTATTAATTCTATACTATTAACAGAGATTACTTTGACGATGAATATCCTCAACAGTTAAATTTTAATACACGTTGGCATATAGAGTACGCCGAACAGTATTTATTTATTTATTTATTTATTTATTCTTTGTTACTACAAATCTGTTCTTAATGGGTAAAATAATTTAATTAAAACACCACGTTAATGCGAAAAAATAAGATAAATGATAATCGAAAATGTCAAAACAGATATTTATTTTTCACTTTTTTCACTTTTTTTATTTTATATATACTTTTTATAAAATTAGGAAATTATTAAAAGTATAGCACTAACTTTGTACTCTGAATTTTTCCAATTGTATTCCTGAAAAAAAAAGAGAAACATGTTCAATATGTTTCCTAGAATTTTTCTGCTTCCTTCGACTTTAAATCTCTAGAGGGCTTACTTGGAAGAGAATTCATGAAGTTGACATAAAAAGATTTGGAAGAACAAGACATTAAAATTCATGAGAGGATTTTCAATCATTCTGTCGTTGGAAAAACATTAAAGTATACTTATGTCAAAATGCATATTTTGTAGATGTTTCTTATCAAACAGATAAATTGAAAAAAATCATGAAAGGACACGTGCACGTTTAAATTTTGCTATTGTTTAATTTTAATATGCTATATTTTGCACTATACCGGAATTTATGGAGTCCCAGTGTATAAAAGAAACTTACATACGCAATTGTTTAAATTTGCATATCACTAGAGATTAATAATTAAATATTAATAATTAATTAGTAGTTACTTAAAATGTAATACATATTTTATCTTTATCATTTACTTGTTAATGTTTAACGATTTTCAGGTTTATAATATTGAAATTTGAATCTTACAGTAAATGATACATGTGATTAAAGCAAAACAAAGAATCATTTTTTAGTTGAAATAGAAATACAGAGATTCTTTGTTTCCCAAATAATTTTAGATTCCATTATTAAAAACAGGGGTTCCGCCCATTCTGATTTCTAGAATTTTTCGTCTTACTCAGAATTTCTTTCTCTGTTAAATCTTCCGATTGCTTACTGAAAAAAAAAAACTAAATTTGCTTTGAAAGTATTTAAAGTACGTAGATATTTAAAGATTTGGAAGAACAAGTTATTATTCCTTGAACATTCTGATGCTGTTCAAACATTTAAAAAATCAATGTCCAAATACGAAAATATTGGTGATGCTTTCTTATTTAAAAATAATAAAATAATAATGGAAACACTTGCATAGTCGTGGAGATAAAATATTTATATACTCCTTTAATGAATCTGGCGTAAATCATCATAAAAAATTTGGATAGTACAAAACGATTAAAAATAACGTCTAATAATAATTATTATATTTAAATTTTTCATAGAGGTTAGTTAAATATACAAACTTTAATAATCTCAAAAAAAAAAAAAAAAAACATTTCATTTTCACATTACAGTTTTTGGTAATTTTTTCTGAAACCAATTACGCATGTTTAAAATTTGGAACGCTTAATGTTATTTTTTTTTTCTAGTCGTTCAAAGCAGATTGCTATAAGATGAGAAATTTAACATGAATATCAAAATATCTACTTTTAAAAAATTGAAGTTGATAAAATTACGAATTTTACGAAAATTACAAATTTTTAACAAAAATCGATATTTCTAGTTTCAAATAGGATAGTCCAAAATTACAGCTCATTCAATTAGGTTTTGAGAAATGCTTAAAGAACCACCCCCACTGCAATCTGTTTTGAAATGATTATAAATAAATTTAACATTAAAAACATTGCAATCTGTTTTCTAAATAAGATTTTTAAAAAGCTTTTCAAAGTATTAATGAATAATTGACTTTAAAGTAAAAAATATATATATATTCAACAACTCGTTTAAAAGTTTCTACTTATTCATTCCAGTATCTTCATTACGGTGCCTCAAATTGAAAGTTCTTCCTACTTTTTAATATGCAACTAGGTGAAGTGTCCGTGGAAAAATTCACTTAGCCCGTTTTTTCATGCTCCTGTATTACGGTCCAGTAGCTCAATTCATATTGCATAGTGGTAATATGTACACTTGGTTATTCACATAACCGCACAAGAAAAGTCTTATGCACGCGATAATTGACGAATTTATGCCGGATATTAGATATCGAATGATATACATTTTAGAACTTCTAAAAATATTCTTTTTACATGCACAATTGCTAAACCTCCTGATTCTAAAGATCAAGTATTTCCTTATAGAAATGCCTATTTACTTAATCGCAGAATTCAACAGTTACATAAAGCGATAATTTTTAAATATATGTTCCCAAACTCCGGAAGACTGGGCTGCTATGTACATGTAAGATGTATTTCATAGTAAAATTTATAGCGCTGTACACCATTTAGTTGGTCCTTCATATTGCTACGTCTCAATATTCCCCTGATAGTATTGATAGCTTTGAAAGTTTGCCACTAGTAGCGCTGCAGTCATGTTTAAATAAAAACGCTTACTTGTTTTACTACATGCAGATATTCGTTTCACATGTCTTGTATTATGCATTCAAAATTTATTTGACTTTAAAATTTATTTGACATTTAATTTTCCCTCTGAATATATGCAATATAATAAAATATATATTTTAATCTGCAAAATGTAGATTTTCATTAAAAGAAAAACAAACAGAAATATATATTTTTTTAATTCTCAAGAATTAACAAAAGTATAGCTTGAAATTTACCTCAGGGAAGAAATTATAAAATGTCTCAGACTCGTTATTTATATTTGATTATACAAAACGGAAATCTCATTACAGAAATTGTATTATGAAGTGCGCAATTCGACTTTCTGAAACCGGAAAGAAAAACAGAAAAAGGATATCCTTTAAAATTCCTTTTGTGATTAGTCAGTTCATAATCACATAAAGGATTTTCTTGGATGGATCTAAGCTTTAATAAAAGAGAGAAAATATCATTATTCCCTTTATTGTATTTCTTAGGAATGGTTTTATGTGTATTTTTTTTAGAATGGTAAAGAAATAAATGGAATAAAATAAAGGATATTTCCAATCTATTCAATTTATTTTTACTGTGGACGTCTTCTTACGAAATAGTTTAGATATAGAAAACATTTAATTTAATTTCATTCATTTTTTTTTTTTATTTATGATAAATTTTAAAGTAAACCATTTTTTGTAAAGTCCTATTTTTAAAAGATATTTATTAAATAAATGTGTTTTTAAAATTAAAAAAAAAATCAAAATTTCGTCTTACTAAAATCATAAGACTATATTTAAAAACGTAATGTGTTTCAATTATTGAAATACGTGAAGTTCTTAGTTAAAACGAACGTAAATTTTATTTGTAAAACTATTTTAAATTGGAATTTAAAAAGAGAAAGGCACATAAGGAATCTTTTTACTCGTTGGCTATGCCACATCACATAATCTTTATTAAGTACACTGTTAAAAATTTGCAATAAACTGGCCAGTCATTTGAGCGTTTTTCTAAAAAACGATTATATAACTGTAATTTAACTGTATTCTGACTATAATATGGACAATAATATGATCAAATATGCTTCATAATATGGTCAAGTAACCGTTTTCTATAAAAACGGTCAAATGACTGGACAGTTTGCTGCAAATTTTTAACAGTGTATCATACACGTTTGCAAGTAAAAACAAGTTAGAAATTGTACGTTAAACGTGACAAATGAGGTCCGATCGTGCTATAACTGGTTTTACAATATTTTGTAATTAGCATACACGTTTGCAAGTAATAAAAATACTATTATTAGGTGCGTTCGTAATTACATAAATACGTTGCACCTATAGTCACCGTCTGGATCGTCCGTCTGTCCGCATATAAAAGTGCAAAAACTATCCAACCGAATGGTTTTAAATTTAATATATATAATCGTTTCAGAATTTTGTCGAGTCATTTCAAATTTTATGAAAACCGAATCCAAACTTCAAAAGATATTAATAAAACTTTCTTTATTCTACTAAATACTATCATACGTAATTGATTCAATGATATCCTATGATAGATAATGATTCTTGGTTGCCACGGTGATTACGTCCTATTTAAGATAGAGTGATATTATTTCTGTATTACGGAATTTAAAAACCGAAGTTTTCTTTATTCTATTAAATTCTATCATACGTAATCTATATAATAAAAGCGCAAATCATGTGACTGAAGTAAACAAATACCACTTATTTTTTCATATGCCAAGTGGCAGTTTTTATTCAAAATTATTTTTTCTAATAAAATTGCAAAAAGTTACATTTTTATAAAGATTGTTCAAAAGACTTGTTTTCTTGAGAGATGGGTTTCATTCAAAAATCTATAGATTCTGAGATAACTTCAGTAGAAATTATGTTAACAGCCGAATTTCTCAATCCATTAAAGTAAATAAACACTAGATATTCGTACAATGTGAGTCATAGAAATATTAAACCATGGAGGTAATCATTCGCAAAGCAAGATCTACATGGGGAATTTTGCAGTGCTGTCTGGTGACGAAAACCAAATTCGCATCTGTAAACACGTAATAATAAAAAAAAAAGGCATGCTTTTTTCGCTCATAACATACGATATAATTAATTTCACTGAGATAACAAGATTTTTTTCTACATTTTCAGACTAGCTATAGTACGAACGCATCTCATTTGTCACTTTTAACGTACAATTTCCAACTTCTTTAGAACAATATTTTTATTATTATGGAAAATTAAATAATTTTAAATAATTTTTTTATTAATAAAAAATAACTTTCTATGTCTTTACGCAACTTTCATCTAATTAATCTTCACATGCTTTGCAAAATTTGGGGATGGGGGAATGGGGGGAGCATATTCGAAGCTTTTTTTTTTTTCTTTCAACAAATTCGTGTTACTTAAAGAATGTTGTCGATAGTTTTGTTAGTTTAACAATGTCTCGAATAATCTAACTACCACAACACGGAAGCAAAATGGTCGCAACATACTCCAACTCTTGCACCGACCTTTTTGTTTTATCACAGCTGCCAACTTCTACGCTTTTCTGGATCATAGAAACATGTTTTACACGACAAATTTTCCACTTAAATTAGTGCTGAGTTTATTTAATGGACAGTAGTACACATTTCATTTATTTATGTAGAAAAAAAGTCTGGTTCAGAAATGTTTGACTTAAAAAAAGAGTGGAAGTAGGCAGCCATTCTATAGCACCTGCTTTTATCAAAGTAGCTTTATAAGAACAAACCGCATATTCATCTTTGTAGGGTTTTTTTTTCCCTAAACTGTGGCAACGTGCATAACAGAAGTAGTTGATACATTCTTGGCGAGGTTTAGATTAGTCAAAAACATTATATATGAATGTGGGAAAAATTGTCGTCTTTCTTTCGTGTGAAGGTGAAAGTATAACAGTATATTACGATGAAATAAATGGGTCGGTGTCTAGGTTCAACAATAAATATTCAAGACTGTTTTTAAAGTTAATTACGATGATATTTAATGTCTTGGTTGAAGTATAACTATATAAAATATTTACAATTTAAACTGTTTACAGAATTTACGACCGTCTATCGGGTGTAAAAATTAGTTAATTGCGCGGTTCACCGACCGGCATAAAATTACAAAGAAAGGCAGTATCTCGATCCGTCTGATCGGGACGAAAGCTCTCACATATCATCTTTCTTCTCACGATGAGAATGCATATCTCATTAAACTTCTATTGTGCGGGAATCATGGAACTTTGATCCCAACTCATAAGCCTCAGTTAAATATGTGCTGTGCTTTGCAGTCCGAAGTTCGGGTGAAGCACTATCAACATGCAGATAATGCAGATAATTGCGGTCCAAATCTAGTCTAGTTTAATCAAATTTACAAGCCGCATTTCAACACTCTTATTTAAAGAAAAAAAAACCTATCGTCAAATATATAGACATAAAAGCTAATGGGACACATACAAAGCCTTCCTTTGAATTAGCATAAAAGGACTCGATAAACTTATGTTAATTTACCATTATTCCAAAATTAAGCAATTTTTTATACAATAAATATTATGTTATTTTTTTTCAAGGTGGCCTTTCTAATTTAAATACGTAATAAAAGTTCCAAAATCCCCAAATATATAAAAAAGTAGAAAATGCGTTCACTTTTGAAGTCTATTCTTTCAACGTACTATTGTTTTACACCGTTTATATTTATGTATACCAGAATTTTACATGTTGAACTCGATAAAAAAATAACGGTTACTTGTCTTAAGGAGACCATTTAATTTTTATCAAATCACTGGACGAAAATATGCAGCCTATATATTCCTCTTCTTTATCACAAATCGTATAAATTTAAATAACAATATTAAATACACATTTTGCTTAAAGTTTTGTGTAATAATATTAAAATTTGTGTATATAAGAAAACGTTTCCTACCCAATTAAAAATAATATGAAAGTAAAAATATATTTTCAGCATTTACACGGATGCTTGCGTTGTTTAATATTATTAAAATTCAGATATTGTATGTGATAAATAGTTAACTTCATCAGAGTTTTAGGGTCTATAGATTTCTTTTAAGTATTAATAAAAGCGAATTATGCATTGGCAATATGTCATATGAGTAAGCATTATGAAACATGGAAAGGTGTAAACAACATTAAAATGATTTTGGAAGATTAAAAAAATAATAACATATTCCTAATATATTATTTTATTACGATTATCCAGGTATTTAACCAAGATAGATATAATAAAATATGCTTGTCTTCCCATGTTTGGTAGCTTGCGTTTTAGTAGTTGAAACATTCAATGCTACACTGTTAAATATTTGCAGCAGTCCAGTTATTTGACCTATTTTATAGAAACGGTTACGTAACCATAATTTAACTCTATCCCGACCATATTATGGTGAATATACAGTTAAATTACGGTTATATAAGAGTTTTTTTCAGAAAACGGTCGAATGACAAGACAGTTTGTTGCAAATTTTTGATACTGTAGTCAAGATGTGATTCAAATCATGGCTAAGGAATTATTAAGGTGGTCCTTATTCATTTTTTATTAGATGTAGCGGTTTGTTTGGCAATCGTTGAAAAATACATGTGTAAGTTAGCCAATAATTATCATAGCATATACACTATAAACAAAGACAAATTCTTCTTCTCAATCGAGGAAAACATAATATATCTACTAACAAAAATATACAATAATCTCTTCCTAGTTGCCCGCAATTACAAAAAGGGTTTATTTATCTTTAGAAATATCAGAAAACAATATATTCTGAACCTTTAAAGAAGCATTTATAAAAACAAAATTTATTTTGTTACAGATTTTCGAAAACGTTTCAGAGTAGTTTTTACAGTGTATTAATGAGTCTTCTAAATCTTCATGATGCTGTTAATTCTCAAACATTTCCAGCTGTGTAACTGAATTTATGCATACAGGAATAACAAAATAATATTAATTTTGATGTTCATGTTAATGCTGTGATTATATCATGTTTGTTTGTAAAACATGTTTGTTGAACATTCGGATTTTTGTTTCATAATTGACAGCATCCGACAAATTAGCGCAGGTTTATTACAGTTGGCGATTGACTACGTTAATAATAAGCCGATGAACTATAAGATTACATTACTTGTAATTTACCACAATTTGGCGCTAAATTAAAACCATGCAATGAAAATAGAGATTTTCATTTTAACAAAATCTACATCGATTTTTCATTATTTTCTTCCTTTTATTTTTTAACTGCAGATATTAATAATTTTAGCCTTCACATCTTAATTTCATTCAATATATACCTATACTAATAAAAGAAAGTTTCGCTCTGTGTGTGTGTGTGTGTGTTTGATTGCGATGGCTAGCAAAATCTAGCCGACCTAGAAGTCTGAAAATTTAGGCGTTTATCCAGTTTTTTTTATATAAGGATACTTTCACCGGTTCTAACCGGTTTCAAAATTGAAAATGTCCGCTTATAAAAAAACTGTAACCAAAATAAAAAAAAAGTAAAAACTAACAAAACGTTAGATATCAACCTCAGCTACCCTATGCAAAAAAATCGTTCAAAAATATTAAAATACGAACGAGAAATCTGCCAAGAACTTTCCCATACACTTAACATTAGCTTGAGCGTTTCTTCGCGTGTCTGTCGTAGGCTCTTAAGGAACCGGCACGAAAAGAAAAAAATATTTATTTTACAACCAAATAACAATATTTCTGACTTAATTTTTACATGGGCTGTAAAACCGTTACATTTATGACCATTGATAATTTCAAAGGTTTTGGACCATAAAAACTATTTTCTTAAAACTATATAATGATCCTACATGAAAAAAGAAGTAAATGTTTGTACCGATTTATCGATTTTGTCATTAAATATATAAATTTATGCAAAATCGGGTAAAATATATAAAATACTACAAATTTGGGGTTTATTTAAGGTTTTATCACAGGCCCGGGCAACGCTGGGAGGGTCAGCTAGTAGTGTAAATGTTAAAGCACAGCTTAATAAAATACCACATATCTATCATGTTGAATTAAACATGCTAATGAAGAACGTTATGTGGTACATAAGAGAATGTAATTAATCAATTTTTTTATATATATCAAATAACTTCATACAGCTGTAAAATTGGCTGTAAAAAGGATATATGCAAATTAAACATAACGGAAAGAGAACGAAATTTTTGAACGAATCCAATGAGCTTGTTTCTGGGAATAAATCTTTCTTTTGTCTGTGAATTCGTAATATTTAATTTATGGAAAATCGATAAATTGCATTATAATATTAACGTACGTTATTTAAAACAATAGAACTATTAATTATTTTTAACACAATCAGCCCATTTTTAACACTTTCCAACTTAGTTGAAAAGTGTTTATGACTTCGGTTTGTCTGCCGTCTGGCCGTGCTCTAACTCCTGTAAATATGCTCGGATTGCCCTGCAATTTTTATATGTTATTGTCGTTATTTATAGCATGTTCCCTATTTCAACTGAAGTGGGAAAAAAATCATTTGTGGTTTATTTTAATGATGTTACACAATTTCCAACACATTGTAATTGATATATATCACTAAGGTGCATTACAAGAAGCTTAATATAGAATATGGTGTGCATAGCACTTATAGTTACTTTACAGTGACAATCAAAAGAATTCCGTTACATTACGTCTATAGAGAAAAATCGTTTGCGGTTTAATTAAATAATGTTTCACTATTTTAAACGCATTGAAATTTATATGTATCAATAAGGTGCATTACAAGAGGCTTACTACAGAATACTCTGTGTATAGCAGTCATTGTTCATTTACAGGGACACACAAAAGAATTCTCTACTGTCTGTTAACAACAATTCCTGCATGCGCGTTTTAAGTTGCTGAACGCGATTTTAAAATTAACTCACTTTTTGTCTTTTACTTGGTGTGTATAAATTCTGTAGATCATATACCGGGCAGCACAAAAGTTCGCGAACGCATCTCCGTTTATTGACAGAAACTCCAGTAGGAGAATTTTAAACTGTGCTACACGTTTCCTAACTAAACTTAAATTTAATATCCAATGTAGTATATATACAAATCTATAGATCCTATTCAGGGCTGAATAAAAGTATTCGGATATTTTTCCGAATATTGTATATGTTGGAAATCTATGTTGGAAATTCCTGAAATTACGTTTTTAAATATGTTATGCGTTTTCCAAATTGTTTACTAAGATGTTATCTTTCAGCTTATTAAACGGTAATGATTTGTAAAATTATTGTTGGAAGCGTTGAAATGTGTTACATAATCTATGCTTAACGCATGATTTTTCGTTCTTGTTTAAAATAATTTTGAAAAGCAAAGTTTTTCGCAAAGGGAAAATACGTTTTTCTCAAAACCTATGTGACCTAGAAAAATTTTTATAGTTTTCCTGAACGGTTTAAATAAACTCCTACTATCACAAAATATTTCCTAATTTTAGTTTCGGTAAATTCGGAAATAAATGGGAGGGAACATATTTTTGTAGTGCCTTTCCGACGATATCTCTGAAAATATAATACCTAATATTAAAATTAATATTTTTTTTTTAGTTCGGTATTATGAGATTTTTCACACGATATACAAAAAAAAAAACCCTTTTTCTTCAAGTAACTTAATTAGCCCCTTAAATTTTTCCTAAACATATTTGGAAATGTCTAATAATCTGAAAATCTATACTATTATATAAAGAGGAAACGGTGACTGACTGACTGACTGACTGGGTGACTCATCATCGCCCAGCCGAAACTACTAAAGTCAGGGTCATGCAATTTGGACTGTAGATTGCTGTTATGGCCTAGGCAAGCAATAAGAAGGGATTTTTGAAAATTCTCCCCCGAAGGGGGTTAAAGGGGGGTACGAATGTTTTAGGTCATTTTGCCATATCTCAGCAGCAGTTATAGGTAGGAGCTTGAAATTCCAGAAAACAAATCTACTAAAAAAATTATTAAACACCTATTTCAGCGATTTTAGAAATTCCACCCAGAAGGGGGTTAAAGGGGGGTTGTCGAATGTTTTAGATCATTTCGCCATATATCAGCAGCAGTTATAGGTAGGAACGCAAAAATCAGGAAAACAAATCTACTAAAAAAATGATTAAACACCTATTTCAGCGATTTTAGAAATTTCACCCAGAAGGGGGTTAAAGGGGCGTGGTCGAATGTTTTAGATCATTTCGCCATATCTCAGCAGCAGTTATAGGTAGGAGCTTGAAATTCCAGAAAACAAATCTACTAAAAAAAATGATTAAACACCTATTTTAGCGATTTTAGAAATTCCACCCAGATGGGGGTTAAAGGGGGGGCATGTTTTAGGTCATTTTGCCATATCTCAGCAGCAGTTATAGGTAGGAGCTTGAAATTCCAGAAAACAAATCTACTAAAAAAATTTTTAAACACCTATTTCAGCGATTTTAGAAATTCCACCCAGAAGGGGGTTAAAGGGGGATGGTCGAATGTTTTAGGTCATTTCGCCATATCTCAGCAGCAGTTATAGGTAGGAGCGCGAAAATCAGGAAAACAGATCTACTAAAAAATGATTAAACATGTATTTCAGCAATTTTAGAAATTCCCTTCCCGGAGAGGGTTAAGGGGGGGGTCGAATGTTTTAGGTCATTTCGCCATATCTCAGCAGCAGTTATAGGTAGAAGCGCGAAAATCAGGAAAACAAATCTACTAAAAAAATGATTAAACATGTATTTCAGCGATTTTAGAAATCCCCCCCGAAGGGGTTAAAGGGGGGGTGGTCGAATGTTTTAGGTCATTTCGTCATATCTCAGCAGCAGTTATAGGTAGGAGCGCGAAAATCAGGAAAACAGATATACTAAAAAATGATTAAACATGTATTTCAGCAATTTTAGAAATTCTCCTCCCGGAGGGGGTTAAGGGGGGGGGTCGAATGTTTTAGGTCATTTTGCCGTATCTCAGCAGCAATTTTAGTTAATAGCACACAAATCAGGAAAACAAATCAGGAAAACAAATCTACTAAAAACATGATTAAACATGTATTTCGGGGATTTTAGAATTTCCCCTCCCGGAGGGGGTTAAAGGGTGGTGGTCGAATGTCTTAGATCATTTCGACGTATCTCTGCAGCAGTTTTAGATAGAAGTGCGAAAATCAGGAAAACAAATCTACTAAAAATGAATAGAACACATATTTCAGCAATTTTGGAAATTTCCCCCAGAAGGTGGTTAAATGGGGGGGGGGGTCGAATTTTTTAGGTTATTTCGCCATATCTTAGCTTTTATGTAGGAGGGCGAAATTAATTAAAACAAATCTACTAAAAAATTGGTTAAACACGTATTTCGGCGATTTTGGAAACTTCCCCCAGAAGGTGGCTAAAGGGGTTTTCAAAAGTTTCGGGTCATTTCGCCATATCTCAGCAGCGGATTTAGGTAGGAGCGGGAAATTCAGGAAAACACATCTACTTAAAAATGGATAAACACGCATTTCAGTGAGTTTAGAAATCCCCCCCCCCCCTCCCCGAAGTGTTTTAAAGGGGTGGTTTTGAAAATTTTAGGACATTTCGCCATATCTCAGCAGCTGTTTTATGTAGGTGCGCGAAATTCAGGTAAACAAATCTACTAAACAAATGATTAAACACGTATTTCAGTGAATTTAGAAATCCCACCCCCCCCTAGAAGGTGGTTAAAGGGGGATTCGAAAGTTTTAGGTCATTTCGCCATATCTCAGCAACAGTTTTAGGTTGGAGCGCGAAATTCAGGAAAACGAATGTAATAAAAAAATTACATTGTCTACCCGTGCAAAGCGGGGACGGGCCGCTAGTATGTGTATAAAAAGAATTTATAAGTTTGATCTTTCCCAAGTATGCACTTTTAACATCCCATAGTTTACGAGAAAATGGGCTGTGAAATACGGACGGACAGACGCAGCAGTGATGTTATAATGGTTCCGTTTTTACTTTTTAAGTATGGAACCTTAAAAATGAATAAATTGACCTTCCATCTTCCCCTATTCTACCTAAAATATCTACGATAAAAGTTGAAAAGCCTGATATATTTTTTTAATACACAGGGTAATGTGTTAATCGTCAATCAACAGAACGCTTTATTTAAAGCACATATGAATTATTATTTACATTCTCTGTGTGACTATATATGCCATGATATAAAAATAAATTTCATGCGACAATACGTAATAGATGAACAGAACTTTAAAGTATTTCATTTCTAATTCTACAGTTTTTTATCATTATTTGTGTTACAAGTATTAAAAAAAATTATGCTTAAAAAAGTAATGATGAGTAAAAAAAAATTACTATAAAATTACTTGGAAACATAGCAATGGATAGTGGACACTTTATTCCAGGTGTAATATTTTATACGTTTTAAGGAAAAAAAATTCCGGTAATCGCTGCCACAAACATACAATAAATATGACAGGTACATATGTTTTATTACTAACATCTACTAATTAATGCTAAATTTTCCTTAGGGAGTCGTTTATATGCATGAATTGTAAAAACTTCTGACAACTTCAATAACAACATCTGATTTTTACATTATAAGTTAAGTGTTTTGTATCATGTACTTTTAGACATTGAGAGGAGAGTATTTTTATCAAGAAGTTTAGGAATTATTCCGGTTTAAAGACCTATTGTGAAATTAAAGTTTAATAGTTTTTAATACTAAATTTTCCTTAAGGGGTCTTCTACATACATAAATTGTAAAAACTTTAATATTTTAAAACTAACATATGATTTTTACTCTATAATTTAAGTGTTTTGTATCTTGTACCTTTAAACATTAAGAGGGGAGTCTTTGTATCAAGACGTTTAGGAATTATTTTGTTTTAAGGACTAAAGTGAAATTAAAGTTTACTCGTTGTGAAAATCGATTTTGGGTAGATTCAAATATGCGAAACCAAAATTGCAGCTCATTCCACTAAGTGGTTTTTCAGTTATTCTTAAAAACATTCCAACATTTCAGTCTACTTTGCAACGGTTAAAAATTAATTTAACAAAAGGAATTCAAACCCTTCAAAACTCATAATTCTTAGATTACTTGACCAAATGATTTCCCGATTTATGTCTGAAGAAATAAGTTACTGAAAAATTGATGTCAAAATCAGGTGTTGGTATTAAATATTCTAAAGTTTGTTGCAATTCATATATGTAGACAACTCCTAAGCGTAAATTAAATACAGCAAATATTAGTAGGCGTTATTACTGATTGATTTCTAAAAGTCTCGTTTTATACGATGGTTTTCCGCAAAGTTAATAAGGGTTTTGTATGGGTTTATTAGTTGCGTTCGTAATTATATAAATACGTAGCACCTATAGTCGTCGTCTGGTCCGTCCGTCTGTCCTTCTGTCCACGTATAACAGCGTAAAAACTACCCAACCGAATAGTTTGTAATTTAATACATATAATCGTTGAAGAATTTTGTCTAGTCATTTCAAATTTTATGAAAATCGAACAAAAATTTAAAAAGATACTAATAAAAGGTTTATTTATTCTATTACATCCTATCATACTCGCAAGTCATGTGACGGAGGAAAACAAATACGGGCTAACCATATTTTTTTCCATATGCCAAGAGGCTATTTTCATTCAATATTATTTTTTTCGAATAAAGTTGCATAAAGTTACGTTTTTTGAAAGATCGTTCAAAAAAATTCTTTTATTGAGAGATGAGTTACATTAAAAAATGTATAGATTCTGAGATAACTTCAGTGAAAATTTGGTTAACAGCCGAATATCTCAATCCATTAAACAAATAAACAAAGATTCATTCATCGTGAGTCATAGAAATATTAAACCATGGTGTCGAAAAAATATTCGCATCTGTAAACATGACATGCATAATAAGGAAAAAAAATGCATCCACATTTTGCTTATAGCTGACGATATAAATTATTTCACTGAAATAATAACGATGTTTTTTTTTACATTGTAAAACTAGTTATAGTACTCAGCGAACACACCTCATTTGTCACGTTTAACGTACTATGATTGACGTAAAAATATTTTATCCAGGATTCTACAACTATATTTAGCTTAAATGAAGTTTTTTTGCAATATGAAGATGAAATAAAAATATTTATTTTTCCCCTGAGCAAATGAATATTTTGCTCAATCAGAAAAAAAAACAGGGTTTATCCTACCTCATGTAAAAAATAAAACAAGAACGAAAAATCATACGTCAAGCATAGATTATGTAACACTTTCCAAAGCTTCCAAAATAATTTTACAAATCATCACCGTTTAATAAGCTGAAAGATAACATCTAAGTAAACAATTTTGGAAAATGCTTAACATATTTAAAAAAGTAATTTCAGGAATTTCCAACATATATTTCCAACATATACAATATTCGGAAAAATATCCGAATACGTTTATTCAGCCCTGTATATGATCTAGAGATTTGTATATATACTACATAGGATGTTAAATTTTAATTTAGTTAGGAAACGCGTAGCACAGTTTAAAATTCTCCTTCTGGAGTTTCTGTCAATAAACGGAAATGTGTTCGCGAACTTTTGTGCTGCCTTGTATAAGAAATACAGAATTTATACACACCAAGTAACAGACAAAAAGTGAGTTAAATTTAAAATCGCGTTCAACAACTTAAAACGCACTTCCAGGAATTATTGTTAACAGACAGTATACAATTCTTTTGTGTGCCCCTGTAAATAAACGATGACTGTTATACACACAATATTCTGTAGTAAGTCTCTTGTAATGCACCTTAGTGATATATATAAATTTCAATGCGTTTAAAATAGTGAAACATTATTTAATTAAACCGCAAACGATTTTTCTCCATAGACGTAATGTAACGCAATACTTTTGACTGGCCCTGTAAAGTAACTATAAGTGCTATGCACACCATATTCTAAATTAAGCTTCTTGTAATACACCTTAGTGATATATATCACTTACAATGAGTTTGAAATTATTTACATCATTAAAATAAAGCGCAAATGATTTTTCCCCATAGGCCGTAATGTAACGGAATTCTTTTGAGTGTCCCTGTAAAAAAACTATAAGTGCTACACACTTCAGTTGAAATAGGGAATATTCTATAGATAACGACAATAACATATAAAAATTGCAGGACAATCCGAGCATATTTACGGGAGTTAGAGCACGGACAGACGGACAGACGGCAGACGGCCAGACAAACCGAAGTGATAAACACTTTTCAACTAGGTTGGAAAGTGTTAAAAAGGAGAGAAAATAACTACATACTAATTCTAATATACAAATGATTTATTAAAATGAATTCGCAGAATTACTTCTTTATTCGTTGAGGCACTTTTATATAGATGTGTAATAAAATATATAAGTATCACTCTACCATTTAAAAATAAATGTTGATCCGTTTTAAAAATCAGACTTTTATTCCCCTTGAAACATTTCGATAAGTCATGTTGAAATCTCAATAATACACTAATGGATCCTGGAAGAAATAATAGTGCTTTCAAAAAAGTAGGTAGATACATGTAATATTATAAATGCGACTTATAGAAAAATAGACTAAATAAATGGCTTATACATTTAAAAAAACATATTTCTGGGAAAATAGTAATACAGATAGATTTTTCTTAAAGTTAAAATCGTTAAACTCTCAACGTATTATATTAATGCATCATAAAATTTTCATTTCTCGTTAATTTTTGAAAAATGTTCTCAATCCTAAAGATTTTTGAAAAAGGCTTTTTGTGAAAGCTTTAGTTTGCAACCATTGATTTAGTTTTAGATAAAAATCTTAAATTTACATTTAATTTTTTTAAAACACAAGAATTAAAGACTACACTGCTATTATTTTCGTTTCAGCTATTTCAATTGAGATCGTCTTATAGGTTTAATGGTTTTATTTTTCAAGTGCCCTATGGACTTAGCTAAAATGTAATTTTTTTGGCATAATGAATCTTATCCTTTTGAGACTTAACAATTATTTATAGAATTTAGACGATGTTTTAAAAGCTATTTTAACATAAAGATTCATTCCGATGATGTTAATGTTCACTCGAATTTCTTTCAAAGTTTTATTTAATTTTAATAGAAAGTTTTTGTGGCAGCACGTGTTGGAGTACAGAAACTATTATTAATCGAATTTTAACTTTATTTCAAACTATTCAGGAAAAAGTTAATGCTTTGATATTAATTACCGCACCCTGTCAAAACTACCTGGATGTTATTCTATAAACGTCATCTACATGTATATATCGTATGTAAGCGGCCAAAATATACAATTTTACACCCCTTAATATATCCCCCTTTTTTAAGGGGAATAAAAAATATTGTAAACATAACGTACTAAAATTTCCATTATCACGAAAACAAAGAGAAAAATAGAAAATCAAAGCGAAAATTTAGAAATATTTTCCAAATTTCAGAAACTCTTCTCAAATTCTTACTTATGCCCAAGTCCTGTTTCGAACATTAATCAACAACCTCCGCTGCAACAACAATATTACTGTAAATGAAGAAGTCAGTCCTGATTTTCTTCTTTTTTATATGTTTTTTTTTCTTTTGTAATTGATTGAAGTAATTGAACATGATATTTTTTACATTAAAACAAAACTAGATAGGGAAAGATCGGGTAGCCCCGGACACTTGGATAAATTGCAAATAAAAAACAAATGAATGAAATTTCCGTCTTTGTTTTATACTTAAAATAAAATTACGAACTTCTGTAATGATTTTAATTAAACATTGCTAATAATATCGAATTATTTAGCGAAATATACTGAAAATAGTTTGGCCTTATTTTTTTGGTGTCACAAGAAACGGCGGGTAGCCCCGGACATATTAATCAATGGTGTCTCAACCGTTTTTTGGCCTTTCAAACATCACAATTATAATAAAAATCTGATGCATCTATATAAACACAATCTTCATGAGCCCAGTCTTTGCATTTCTGGCACTGAATCCAGTCTTCTTCAAATGTTTCTCCGCATATGATGCATTCTTTTTCGTTTTTTTCAAAATTTTTGACGAAAACAAAACACTCACTTACGACTAACTTACTCGGCGCCCACGTAGCAATTAATCTGTATTTGTTTCGACTCCAGAGGGCGTTCATTTGCAATAAATCTTTATTTACGCAACACTTTGAATTTCTTAGAAATTGAAATGTTCGCGGCTACCCGAATTTCCCCTACAATTAAAAACAATCTTATTCTAAAGTAAATTTATACAAGAAATTTTTGAGTTAATGCTTGGGGATGGAAAAGGGAAAACTTGAAAAAATTATGAAGAAAATCATTTAATGTCATATTTAAATTATACAATAATAGACGTTACATGATACCTCGTACACGTAACATGTAAAGATGAATCCATGCATAATTAAGCAAAACTCATCACTGACTACGATTAATAACATGTAAAATAAAAAAAAAAATTATCACTTTTTATAGTAGAAAATACTTCAGATGATTCCAATTTACATATTTATGTTTCAATATATAAGATCGTTTAAAATTATTTCATGGACTTTAAATTTCATACGATTTCTCTAAGAATAAATGTCTTGAGTAAATGTAGTTCATTTTATTCAATTTTATCATTTCTATTTAATCTACTTTATATTTATTGCGTTCATGGATACCCATTTAATTTATGTTTTTGTAACAAAGAATGATTTTTAATATGATTACATTTGTAGACGTTTTTGAGCAAATTTGTTAATTAACACATCATTGCAAACATGATAATTATAGTAATAAAAAAATCAAGAGGCGACGCGACATTGATTTTCTATACATAACATTAAACATTTTGTACCAAATGGAGATATATGATTTTAAAAAAGGAAATAAAACGAGGTAAAGCATAAAATATTAAAAATAAAGTATAAAAACCGAACAATATTTTAAACCCTCATATATATTTTTTCAATTTTATTTTACAGTGTCATATTGTTTACAGCTTTACAACTACCAACAGTGTCAAAATGTTTATCAAGTTCAAAGTACTCCCAAAGCTTAAATGCTTTCTTTTTCAGCTAACAAACAGCTAACAAGCTAACTGTCAGCTAACAGCTGACAGCTTCGCTGTCATTTATAGAAACGGATCACAAATTACGGATAATCATTGCCTTATCTTCTGTGTTGTAATTCAGAAATTGTGTTGTATTTATGGTAGTTTCGAAATTTGGTTTGTATAAAAGATTATGACGCAGAGATATTTTCAATTATATATTTAGATAATTTAAAATTTAAAGCAATTATGAGATAGTCGATCTCACGAATCGGAGCAGCAGAATAGATTAATACGACGTTTTTTTATGTTTTTTCTCTCGCGTTTTCCATAATTAAGGTGCCATTAAAAAATAGGCGGGTCAGACAGAAGAAGAATTTCCTCCTTAATTGGTGCCATCGGCACTTGTTTTAATCAATCATAAATCATAATCATCATAATGTTTTAATGATGTCACATTTAATCCGTAATCCATAATGAAAATAAATCGTTAAGAAATTTTACACCAACTTTATTAATTTTAACTTTATTATTTATTAATTTTAATGAAAACAGAACTCTGGGAAATTGTACGGTAAAAGGACATTAAACTTATGTACTTGTAGCACTTTGTGTAATTGCAATAACAAACTTTTTTTCCCAATGAAAATTAGCGCATGGTTTAAAATATGACGCCACTTTTGCCAGAAACAGTTTATCAAACGGACTAATAATTTTTTCAAAATTCACCTCCTGAATCGTGTCCAGATATACATTTCTATTTATTTCAAACACGAAAACGTTTAAAAATTAAGATTTTATATAAGTATTAAACCGTATTTGTTAATTAAGCCTAAATAACTATAATTTTGATTAAAAAGCAATTGAAAGAGATTTGGTGTTTTATACAGGAAGATGCACTCATCACGCCACTTTCTCATTTAAAAACAATAAATTAAAAGTTAAAATAATGATTTTCCAAATTACCATTTGATATAAAAATATGGCAAAAGGCAAGAAAAGAAAGTATTAAATTTATAATAAAGATATATAATGGCAATGTCAAACATTAAAATAAATATTAAAATAATTTTAAGAATTTAAATGTGCTATCAAAATATTGTTAAAATCAACATTATCTGACAATCGTAATGTCCTTTTTGCCACTAAAAAAGTTCCATTTCTTATTGATATTCACGCTCTTTATATTGTTAAAAAAATCAAAATGTTCTCTTTATTTCAAATATGTCGTTAGTTTTTCCCCAGCAAAATTATTTTTCGGTAATATAATTGTTGTTATTTTTTTCCTATTAATCATGACGCCATTTGCTTCGCTGACGTCAAAGAAAACCTCTTTTGTACGTAACTGTTATTAGTACTTGTGTCACTGTGTCAAAATTTTTTTGTTGTTGTTTTAAATAACATATCATATTGGCCTCCTTTTTTATCATGCCTGCTTTATTGAGACTTGCTTTATTTTTTAAAAAAATTGAAAATGCCGTTTTCATTTGAATTATGATGTAATTTTTCCCCAAGCGAAATGTTTTCTTAATATAAATCTTGTTCATTTTCTTTTTCTGTTAATCATGACGTAAATATACACAAAAATAACCTCTTGTGTACTTAAATTACATCCATGCTTTTTTTATAAGTAAAAAAAATCCATTTTTCGTTTCAAATATCACATTATATTCACCTGATTTTGAATTCATCAAAATTTTTATTTCATTTTCATTTTTTACGTGAAAGGGGTTTCAATCGAAAATTAATTGCTCTGGAACTAAATAGAAGATTTTATATGAAAAATGTCCATTCATATGAAAATAACGAAATTTGGAATTAATTAAGAATATATTTGAAAGAAGTAACTAAAAATAGCTTATATTCTATTCTAGATTAAAATCCTCCTACACGCAAATATACAAAGGGTTTAGTTCATCTGTTTTTACACTGACTCTTCACGAAATTCCACATACACTTTCACATTTAATATATTATTAGGATGACTTCATAGTTACTTGCTTTCGGTACATGCTAATATTCATGCTCCTTTTATTATTCACAAATAATTAAATATGTTGGATTAATTTCAAATATAATTTTTTGAAAGCGAGATCTTTTCTGAATAATAAAATGCTACATAATCACAAAATAAGATCACTAAATATAATTAAAATCTAGAGAAATGCTTAAGTGGTACTAAAAGAAACAACAAAAGGCTTATAAAAAACCTTTCTAATGATCAACATACGTTTCAACGCTCACTACGGAATCATTTTCAAGAAATATAATGATAAACAAAGTATTCTTGCAAATTTTGAAAAATAACCTTAAAAACACGAATCACGAGATCCAAATATGTAAAAAAAGAGAAAAACAGGTGCTTGAAGTAGCCAACTGTAATCGTGAAAATTATATCATTATATTATAGCACGAGGTACTTTTCCGTTTTAAAAAGCAATAACGAAATATAATTTTCACGATTACAGTTGGCTACTTCAAGCACCTGTTTTTCTCTTTTTTTACATATTTGGATCTCGTGATTCGTGTTTTCAAGGTTATTTTTCAAAATTTGCAAGAATACTTTGTTTATAATTATATTTCGTGAAAATGACGCCGTAGTGAACGTTGAAACGTATGTTGATCATTAAAAAGGTTTTTTATAAGCCTTTTGTTGTTTCTTTTAGTATCACTTAAGCATTTCTCTAGATTTTAATAAAATGTTGTTCATTTTTTCTTGCTAACTATGACGTCATTTTAGACATTAAACCACTTCTCAACGTAGCACACATTGCTGCTTCATGTATAGCAAAAATATTTCAATTTTTTGTTTTACATATGACAGCAAAATTACTTTTTTAAATTCTGGAAGATTTATATTCCATCCTCTTTTTGTACTGTAAATCGTTCAACTGAAAATTGATTTCTGCGGAAAAATTATTCTTCCAAGTTTTGAATTTTTGGCAACGATAATGAAATATTGCTAACTTTTATAGAAAAAAATGTTAGAGAAAAAATTATAGAAATGTTGATTCTCTATGAAAATAATACAATTATCAATTATTTTAAAACATATTTGAATGAAGTAAATAAAAATTAGTCTAAAAACTTTCCTGTGCTAAAATCCACGTAAGTGCAAAGATACAAAGCCATTAATTCATCTACAGAGTGGTTATAATATAAGTAACTCGATTTGGAGCTGTCTGTAGCTTGAAGAAATAACCAGAACGAAACCAAAATCGGTACACTTACTATTTGAAAAGGGGGAAGAAGAATGGAACAATAACAAAAATTAATTGTAATAATCGCCGACAGATGGCGATTTTGAGTGTGACAAGTAATGTGTAATATTGTATACCGTGGAGGACAAAACGTGTGGCGCAAACCACAATGTCTTTACCACATATCACAACATGTTCGAAGCATCACTCCTGATATGTTACATTCTGCAGTCGAGCACATCGTGCACCACCTGGATTGTGTCCTCTAGCACCATGGCCATATGGAATCTGAACAAGATCGGTACCGCCATGCGAAAGCGTAATCACATTCACTGTGACATTTTCCAATAAATTAGGTATGCCATCCGGTTTTACGCATTAATTCTTTGTCATCGATACCTATATATATTCGCTATCAATCATGGCCCTTTCCCGGCTTATTTAATTAAATTTAATAAAGTTTTGTCTTCAAGATGCACTTGTGGTGCAAGAGGGGATTTGCTACATTACGTTCTCACATGCTCATTGACAGCTACTCTACATTTGAGGAAAACAGACATCATCTCTCTGTCGAATTGGTTCAAATCAATCTCGGCGAATTCCTCATTGCTTCAAAAGATAATTTGTTGCATGTCCTTAATAGAAAAAAACCAATTGTTATTCCAAATGTCACCAGTACACATCATTGGTGGTGATGATGATGATGATGCTTTTCCTGATGATGGACTTTTCTGCTGAAATGACTTTTGATTATGACTTTTTGAGTATGACTTTTTTTTTTTTTTGCAAATTAAGCTGGGCTGCTTTGTCAAATATGTAAAAATATGTATTTTTTTTTAATAAACTTGCCAAGCAGGGCTTGCAGGGGCTAAAGCCATATGGTAGGCCTCCCTGCTTGGTTGAATCTGAAAAATCTTAAATCTGTATTACACATTACATTTCACACTCAATATCGCCATCTGTCGGTGATTATTGCAATTATTTTTTTTCTATTGTTCCATTCTTCTTCCCCCTTTGCGAATAGTAAGTGTGCCGATTTTGGTTTCATTCGTGTTATTCCTTCAAGCTACAGAGAACTCCAAATAGATATACTTATATTACAACCACCCGGTACTTTGACGCTGACTTTCGCCAAACCATCACACACACTTTCATGTTTATAATATTATTAGGATATTGTTTGTTGTTGTTGTTGTTGTTGTTGTTGTTTTTTAACTACACTTTATATGAAATTTATGTTAATTTTATTCGGACAACGAAAAATTTAGATACATTTTAAGAAGCGAGATTGCACCTTTGATTTGGAAAATATTGTTTTGGAAGAATCCAATGCGTTACTTAACTGAATATTCATATTTATGTTACACATATACCAATTAGCATTACGAATTTTAAATATATAAATGCTATTATTTTTTTCCTTATTTCACGTAGTTAAAGTGTTTTTCGTATATAGTTTTATGCAAAATTAATGTTTTAATTCAGTAACATAATTCTTGTGCTTTTTCTTTTCCTGTTAGTCATGACGTAAATTTAGACAAAATGTATAGATATATATATATATATGTTTTTAGAAAGAAAGAGGACGATTCACTTGATAATGTTTTTTAATATCCAGAATTGTATAAAACTTATGATTTTTTCATTTATTAATGTCCTAATAATTTTGAACCAGGGTTGTAATGACGTGATGATCATGGCATAAAATAATAATAACACTGTTCGACAAAAATATATATATATATATGTTTTTTCTTCCTGCAAAAAATGAGTAATCTTTATGACTTTAACATCCTTGATACTAAATATGCCATTGAAATTGCTCAATCACGTACTGTTTTTAAGAGAGACAGTTTTAAAATTACATTGCCAAATGAAAAATTAATACATTAATCCGCCATGTTACAAAACTATGAAAACGTAAAATAAATAATTATTTATTTTGCCATAGTTAAGAAGTAAATAACGTACAACATGAAAAGTAATTGCGTTGACATTTTTCTATTGTATTGCTTTGTTGTTGTTGTTGTTGTTGTGTTGTCTTTTGTACAAGATTCCAGTAGTTATGTGCTAACATATTTTCTTTCTTTTTGCCACTGTTTTTCTTTTCTATTTCAGCTACATCCTTGTGGAACATTTCTCCATGTTCACCAGAAAAAGCTTTCATATTATCGGGAAAATAGTCCAGAATGTAAGAAGTGCAGATTTAGAGACATATTGCATTTCAATACTAAATGAAGAGAGCACACTCTCCACAATTTTTTTATAATTTTGAGACTTTCTGTTTGCCAAAACATTTTTACATAGTTGTTCAAAAGTGCCTTTCATGCTATTTTCTCTACAGTATCCAATTGATATTTTTAAGTAGGATCTTGAAAAAGTTGCTATGTTTGATGTCCAACAAAATTACCTTGCTCATACATGGAAATTTGTGTATGAGATATTCGAATTCTTAACAGTCTTATTTCATCGTTTTAACAAATTGTTTTATAAGTCTAAGATGCATATGGAGAGTAGGTAAATATTTTTCCGTCTTGTTAACGTGACACGACGGAAAAATGTAACGGATATAATACCTGGAGTGCAAAATGTTTCGTGTCTTTTGTACTTTCTTTTCGGAGAGGCCATGTTTTCACACAAACGTGCTTATCACTTGCTCGACTTCGATTCACATACAAAACAATTTTGAACCGTCAATTGAAACCTTGTTATAATTCATTTAGGAATGTTAATTAGTTATTTATTTAGTTTTTTAGATAGTTAGTAAATTAAACAAAATACTATGTGTGTTCCTCTCTGCATTGGAGCTACGCAAATTCCCTCAGTGAGTAATATATAGTGTCATTTGAGTTTCAATATACGCAAATTCAGATCATTGAATTGCAGAAGACATCCGAGATATTTTGTTTAAGTGAGTGAAAAAATACAAAGTGCATGAAAATTAAAAAATAAAAGTATAGCACGCGTTTATATCTAATGTTTTAGCAAGGGGAAACTATTTTAATTTTAAAGACGACGCCAAACGAAAAAAAATACTTGATGGATCAATTTAATTGCCAAATTTGAACATTGTATGGTGAAATTTCACAGAAACAATTATTATTACTTTCTTCTATCTTTACAAGAAGAAAGTATTGGATTCATGAAAATCTTCGACTTCCGGTTTTGATGGATTTATACGTTTTAGAAGGTCCTAAACACGATTTGACTGTATTTAGAAAATGTCTGTCCGTTAGTCTGTGAGTCTGTCTGTCTGTCTGTATGTGACACAAATTTTGTGGGCGCTCTATCTCATAAAATAATGCTCGTAATTTAATAAAACTTTATATTCAGTTAGTCCCTGATATACATTGGTGCTGATTAGTTTTTGGTAAAAATCACACAGCAGGTGAAGCTGCTATGTAGCATTTTTCGCGATTTACACGATTTTAGCGATAGTCATGTCTCAAGAAATAATGCACGGAATTTAATAAAAGTTGAGTTTCAGTCAGACCTTGATATAAATTGGTGCTGATTCTTTTTAGTGTATGCGAAACCTGTGTGAGATAGAAGAAAGTTTTGGGAATGACACATCCGACTAGTTTTTAAATGGAGGATTTTGATGCCGACCAGTGTAATCAGGTGCGAAATTAAAATTAAAGATGACCAAAATTATGTTTTAGACAAATAGACGTTATTGCATTTTTTTGCAGATATTTGCAAGTAAAATGTTTCTCAATAAACTACTGCAAGTCAAGGAAAACTAAAAAACATGCAGTTTTATTCATTTGCAAAATTCAGTTTTATTCACTTTTTAAGTTCACAAGTCAGACAGTGTATTTGGGAAACTTAAAGAATATATACTTTTTAGATTATTTCTTTTATATATTGTAAATGCAAAACTATAATTTTTTTTATTTTACTTTTTTATTCTGTTTAATATATATATGGTTTTAATTTACGTATTAATGATGTACTGAATGATAATTTTTAAGAAAGTTGAAGCATGTAAAATTAGCAGTTATCGTTTAATTTCCATGTACTATACTTGACTTATAAAATATATTGCATCTGTTTATAAAATATATTTTTATGTTACTTACCGACAAACGTTTTGCACGAGATAAAAGTGACTATCCGACAGTTATATATATTTTCCAACATTTATCTCTTTAACACAATTTATTCACTCTTCCTTGAATAGCATCTCTTTTATTTGTCACATCCGCTTAAATTTAGGGTAATGTAATATTTCTCTTGAGAAAAAACAGAGTGAAATTCCTTTAATTTATCAGCCACACCTACACTTTGTATCTCCAGAGGTTTATTGTAAATAAATCTTTTTTTAGGTTGTTGCAGAAGATGAAAAAGATAGATCTAGTAAAAAAAGAAATACGTACATATTGTACTTTCTGGGCAATATAAATATATGGTTAACAAATTGACAAAATATGAAATGCATATTTTTTTCTGTTAATTGTTCTTATTAAATGTAAATATATATTTATGCTTTTCAATTAAACGTTAAGCATTTTTGTTACATATATTACTAAAACACAAAAAAACAGCAACCGCAAAATATAAATAAATAAATATATACAACGCAGATATGCAACGTTTTTGACACGAAGACACCATAACATAATATTCTGAGTACCGTTTATCGCAATGAAAAAAAATAATATTGTCAAACAGATAATAATGTATTTCATTAACAGAAATATAATTTGTCGACTGTCTATATAATAAATAACTAGTAATTATTAAATTTACAATTGTAAAATTTTTGAAATAATTGTTTTGAATTTATACAAAAATCTTTTCCCAAAGACCGCAACTTTCGTGTGCTTTCGACAAAAAGTTAAGAATTACAATTAATCGATTTTTCTACCGTATACTGTTAAATAGATTTTATCCGGTTGTCGATTTTTTTTTATTTAATCTATAGAAATGTTTTTGATTTGTTATCATGGTAACTATGATAAGTTGGTAACTATGATACGTTTATGGTCTAAAAATTCATTTGCATCGTTTAATTCTTTATACGTTTAGTCATTCCTCCATTTATTTACTCACTAGCATTAGGAATGAACACCAAGTACATACTGCAGTTGCATAAAGCATAATTGTATAACTTTCAAGAAATGAAAATACCCAACGTATTCAAATTTGGCAGAAATTACATATATGATTCGGAAATAACCTCCTATCAAATTCCCAAGTATGTAAATGAGACAAGGTGTTGGAAAATAGCCGTGAAGAGAATGACATAATTCGATCCGGTTTCGAATATAATACAAGAAGAAAAACGGTTCTGGTGAAACAAAATTTGAAAAAGTTTCGTTGCCACTAAATTGTTTGTGATTTACAGGATATTTTGTAAGGAAAGTTTTTCATGTGCGACGTATATATAACTTAGAATAATAATCCTAATTTTGAAGAAGATTAAAGCTGCACATTGATCTTAAAATGTTATAATCTGAATGTTCATATTTTCTAGAAAATTACGATACTTATACAATAGGCGTAATAAAATAAAACGGTCACTGTAAATCACCTAACCAAATAGTCCTAACCAATTATCTTCTGACTAACATTTATTTTGATTCCATTGAAAATGCGTTTGGAGGAACAATATTTCCATCAGTATAATAGAGTCAAAGAATGTTTCTGCAACATATATTCTTATAAGTACTAATTATTTTTATTATAAAAAATAACTAGCAATATATTTAAGTGAGTACATGTTAAAAAATTATATCTAAAAAATTACATTGGTACAAAAAATTACTTTGGATTTGATAAAGTTCATGTTTTCTGGAAAATTGCGATACTTATACAATAAGCGTTATCAAACAAAACGGTCACTGTAAATCCCTCGATTACATTTCTTATAGTCCTAACCTATTATCTTCTAACTAACATTTATTTTGGTTCTATTGAAGATGCGTTTGGAGGAGCAAGATTTTCATCAGATGATAAAGTCAAAGAATGTTTCTGTAGCATATATTCATATAAGTAATAAGTATTTCTATCATAAAGAAAATTAACTAGCAACATATTCAAGTGAGTACATGTTAAAAAATGCTATTTAAAAAAATACATTGGTACAAAAAATTTACATCGGATTTGATAAATAATATTTTAAAAATAATCGATTAAGTCTTTTTTATATTTGATCCAATCTCGTACATTTAATATTCTAATGATACCTTATACTTATCACGGCGATTTTTGTGTAAATACGCTACTTTAAAAAAACACATATATAAATTCGTATTTAATTCGTATTTAATAAATTCGTAATGTAATTTTCATAACTGTTGAAATGGGGAGTATGATTTATTAAATTAATAATAGCATGAAATATCGATTATAACCTATCAAATGTTTGTGGTATTCGACTGATTCAACAATTCATTTGATTCAATAATTCCTACAATGCGTAAATATAATTTATCTTTATTATCCGAATGATATCATTAAAATTCCATAATGAAACGTACTCACGGGATAATGAGATATACTCGATGATTGTATACTGGATATAATTAACCATATTACAATTTTTTGGAGAAACTCGGACACCATCTCTTTATAAAATAATTAATAATTCTTAAACTAATCGTAGAAACATCGCGAAAGGTTTTATTTGTGTTACGTAACGCTGCAAATAGTATCAAATCAATACAGTTTATGTTCGTTTAAATATGCAAGTATCCCCTAAAATATATTTAAAAATAGCATATCATCGTTATTTCCGTTCAATTTGCGCCCTCTTTTCTGTTACAAACGAAGCTAAGGAAAATCAAAAGTTGATTCGTTTATTTTCCGCGACTGTACTTAATACTCGATATAAAATTTTTATACATGATAAATAGATATTACCAACATGTACGCTAATGGCGCCCGGTGTATGTAAAATTCGTCCCGGGGTAAAATTCCTCCAAGCTCCTTATACCTTTGGAAGGGCCTATTCAGCTGACGTTCTCGTCACATGATCAAGGTTCTAAATTACGAGACCAACTCGCGTGGCGATAACATGATGGATGGGTGTGCGATGCAGCGTGAAGTTAGTAAATATTCCAGCGTCTCACATCCGTCCGGCATGACTTCGCTACACGATGCAGTGCTGATTCGACTTATCCAAACATCAATTAGTAACCGGCCAACTAATGAAAAGCAACTTAGGCAACACGATGCACTGAAGCCACGTCGTCCTAGAGGCTTATCAAACAGATCTTCCCCACGCGGATATGATATCTGGCGAATTATCCCCCCTTTGCCAGGCATCAACCCGTTAAGCTGGGAAAAAGCTCGGCAGCTAGGGGCCTGGTCAATGGTCTGAAAAAAGAGATTTTACCAAGGGCATGCACCACTAACACATCCTTTATATGCCATATATACGTGCATTACATCTAGCTTTATACTTATATTGCATCGGTATCTTTTCACGTGCCTTATATGCAAGTATTTTACTTACATCTATGCTTTTTGTATGCAACTCTCTTACATTACGTGCTTCTTACATACACATACTTACTTCCGTCTTACACCCTTCTATCATATTATTATTATTTAATAAAACACATACCCAACAACTTATTATTCTTTATTTTATCATAAGAAATGCATTTCAATATAACAAATTTAATCATGTATGTCCATAACCGAACTTTAAAACCAACCACAGATAAAGTTATGAAGAAAATATCTAAAAGTTTATAGAAACGTCTTTTTTTAGATAATTTTCAGGAACAATTCGTAAATTTCTATTAGAGGACAAAGGTAAATTTGGAAAACGTGATTATAAAATAAGTTAAATTGTAGTAGAATATTTAACTTTACTTATTTTTTTTACGTTCTATCTTTAAAATGGAAAATAATTTTGTATAGGTTTAAAAAGGTGAATATAGAAATAGTAGTAATTTCCACAAAATAAGAAAAAAAAAATCTCAGGCTTGAAATTATGTTTCGAACATTCATCATTTGTAGTTTAACCTAAATTATTTTTTTTTTAAAAGTTTGAATAAAATATTCGGTATATTAAACAAAGTGTAATATTTCTTTGTCGTTTATACTAACAAATGGCTCTATTTTCGTCACATTTTGAAATATACAAAAGCATTTTTAACATTTTATTTGTTCTCTATCCTTTAACACAATTTATTAGGGATGTGAAAAAAAAAATATCATATTTATTATTTTTTGTGAATTACGGTTACGAAGTTTATGTTATTTTTGTCTTAAAATACTATACTTAACTTGAAATTTAAGTTTGAGAATAAATACACCCGTAAATTATGACACACTTGCAAAAATAAATTCATAAAGCAAGTTGCTGTTAAATACATTTATTATTTATTTTAATTTTCCGAAATTTACTTATTTAAATTATATGTTATAACTTTATTTTAAAATTAGTTAGACATTTACGTAGAACATTTTATTACATTTTGTGTAGAATATTTTAGTATATATATATATTTGTCTTGTTTTGAAAATTTCTACGTTTGTTCTGTACCTGGTTTCAATGGAATATGATATGGTAGTTGGGGCAATAATATATTATCGTAATAAAACGAATAAAATGGATTTGACTTTATTTTTTGTTGAAATATTTATAATCTATTTTAGTAATTTAATTATTTATGCTTTTCTGATAAATTAAATGTTGAAAATTAAAAATCTGAAAAAATTGCCATTTTTGTTTGTGTGCGTGTCTGTCTGAGTTTCCACACTCTAACTGTCATAATTTTCGTCAAGAAATTTATATATTAAACAAAGTGTAATATTTCTTTGTCGTTTATACTAACAAATGGCTCTATTTTCGTCACATTTTGAAATATACAAAAGCATTTTTAACATTTTATTTGTTCTCTATCCTTTAACACAATTTATTAGGGATGTGAAAAAAAAAAATCATATTTATTATTTTTTGTGAATTACGGTTACGAAGTTTATGTTATTTTTGTCTTAAAATACTATACTTAACTTGAAATTTAAGTTTGAGAATAAATACACCCGTAAATTATGACACACTTGCAAAAATAAATTCATAAAGCAAGTTGCTGTTAAATACATTTATTATTTATTTTAATTTTCCGAAATTTACTTATTTAAATTATATGTTATAACTTTATTTTAAAATTAGTTAGACATTTACGTAGAACATTTTATTACATTTTGTGTAGAATATTTTAGTATATATATATATTTGTCTTGTTTTGAAAATTTCTACGTTTGTTCTGTACCTGGTTTCAATGGAATATGATATGGTAGTTGGGGCAATAATATATTATCGTAATAAAACGAATAAAATGGATTTGACTTTATTTTTTGTTGAAATATTTATAATCTATTTTAGTAATTTAATTATTTATGCTTTTCTGATAAATTAAATGTTGAAAATTAAAAATCTGAAAAAATTGCCATTTTTGTTTGTGTGCGTGTCTGTCTGAGTTTCCACACTCTAACTGTCATAATTTTCGTCAAGAAATTTATATATATTTATACATATTTCGCCACGAAATTTATATATATATATATATATATATATATATATATATATATATATATATATTATGTATAAAACAGAATGTTATGTATATAGAATGTGAAACGTCGAACTTTTTGTATGCAGCATTTGTTCGTCTGCAACCTCACTCAAATTCTGTTATATTATGATCTCTCTGTGGCAGCAGTTTCAAGTCAGTTTTATTAATGTAATGCTACATGAAAATTAAACAAAATTAATATACAGTATCAGTATGAAATATTTAAATACAAACATATGCATGAGACATTTTTGATATATGTTAACGCAATGAGAAACATCGAACGTTCTGTGTGCAGCATTCTTTGTTCGTCTGCAACCTCACTCAAATTCTTCTTTGTTATGATCTCTGTATGGCAGCAAATTGAAGTCTGTTTTATTAATGCTACATGAAAATTAAACAAAAGTGATATACAGTATCAGTATGAAATATTTAAATAGAAACATGTGCATGAGACATTTTTGATGTATGTCAACACATTGAAATTTGCGTACAATACTGTCTATGGTCAATATGGGTAATAGCTACATATCGTACATAGAACCATACTTATACATTACGTTCTATAAACAGTTATTCATTAAAATGTTTCGGCTGGATGGTATACCTTTTTATACAAGAGTAAATTTACAAGAACAAAATGCGAAATCGCTCACATGTTATTGTTGGTGTAACAGTCATCCAATCTTTTATTGTTAACGTATTATTCTCTAAAATGTATTATTGTTGCTGTAAAAGGAATCTTGCGGGCATTTAAAAGTAATGAGCAAAATGTTTCGGACAGTTAATAATGAGTATAATTACATAATGTATGATATAATATGAAATATTAATATAATATGAATATGATATGTTGATATCATATGATATGGATATATGATATGATATGATATATATGATATAATAATTAATGATAATGATGAAAAATAAATAGTAATGAATGATATGATAATAATAGATATGATATGATATGATATATGATATGATATGATATATATGATATAATAATTAATGATAATGATGAAAAATAAATAGTAATGAATGATATGATAATAATAGATATGATATGATATGATATGAATAGGATATAATATGAATAATCATAATAATTATATAATGTATGATACTATATGAGCAAAGAAATTGGGCATTTGATGAGTTTCACGAAATTTTTAAACTTTCATGATGATTCGAATATGTTGACAAAATTTACTGCCAAATATTTTGTAATGTTCTAGATGTACTGTTTGTATGACACACTGAACCTCAAGCATGTATATTTCATAATATATGTGATATGCAATTCAAAAATAATGTAAAAATAATAATGTACTGCATAAATATTTTCTGTATGCGTTGTGCAAGATTCTCCTTTCTTGTTTAAATTTAATGAAATTTTATGGCAACAATTACTCTGATAAAAATTCAGCGTTTTTAATATTACACTGTTAAAAATTTTCTGGAAACTGTCCAGTCATTCAACCGTTTTTATAGTGAACGGTTATATAACAGTAATTTAATTCTATTATGACAATAATATAGGCAATAATATGGTAATTATAGAGTTAAATTAATGTTAATCAACCGTTTTTGTAGAAAACGGTTGAATGACTGGACAGTTTGCAGCAAATGTTTAACAGTGTACGTATTATTGTATATATATCTCACCCTTATAACGTTATAATTTAATTAGGGTGTTAAAATTATTCTTCATTTCACTTAATCTTTAATTCAGCATACACGTTAAACTAAAATCAAATTTTATCTCATCGAAAGACCCACTGTCTATAATAAATATTTCGATGAATATTTGTATTAATATAAATCTCAAAAAACAACGTGTCAAATTTTACATTTTTTGTTTCTTTTACATGGGAAGGGTGTTTTTAACAACTCCCTTTATATGATTTTAACGAAAATTAATTAAATTCCACATTACATTGAATGAAATAATTAATTATTTCTGAAAAAAGCTAAACTTTTCTCAGAATCAAAAGCTGAAACACATTATGAAAATAAATTTTTTTTTCCATGTTCAGATTATGCATGAATTATACATGTATAGTAATCAAGATAAAGTATTTTTTAATAGCAAAAATTTCTTAGTTACTTCTGTGTCAAAATATCTAGAAATAAAGAAAAAAACAATTCCATTGGCAGAAAGATATCATCAATTGTCCGAAAAAGCATCATCAAAATATCTTGAAACTAGGTATTAATCACAAATGTCGATGTCAACAATAACTCAACTACAACTGGCGTCAAGTGTATTTCTTTTCTAATATAAAAAATAATTTATTATTTAGTTCATTCTGCTAACATGACTAAAAATGTCATCCATAAAAATATAAAGGCTTGTTTTATCTCTGAAATTAATCACTGATGAACACTACAATTTTTTTACAGATTCATAAGAATATTTTTTTTAGATTTTGGAAACAAAGTGTGAATAAGAACTATTGTCCCATGTTATATACGGATGTAAGGATCCGTCTTCCAATAAATCCTAATAAACTAATAAAAAAACAATGTGAAAATCAAAAGTAAAACTGCAGTTATTTCATTATTGTTGTATATTGTTATTTAATAATGTACTTTAGCCAAAAAAACGATGTGTTATAGTTATATTTAGGTAAAACACATTTTAATTTCTCTATTTTTTCAAATTTTATTTTATTTATGCTGAATTCAACTAACTTGTTTTTTTCTATTTCCCTATATCAATATTCAATTGTTTCTAGGCCTGATATCTTAGGTTTCAAGTATCAAAATTCAATCTATTAGAATATTGTATTTATAGTGAAAGCCTAGTTTTGATTTCCAAAGGAACGCGTTCGAGATTTTCCGAGACGAAATTAATGTCGTATTACATAATTGTTTTCCCATACGCCACTAAGAATTTTTTTCCGGGAGCATTGGTTTGTTTAAGGTATCCACACACCTTTAAACCATCATGTTTGATAAAAATATCGATTTTTCGTTTTTGCAATAATATTCAAATCCGATTTTTATCTATCGAATTATGCTTTAAATGTGTCTGTATCGGAATTAGAACCCGAGTTACAACCGTTTAAAGTTACATCTGTTAGAATTTGCCGAAGAATTTTACAACCCAAAATATCGTTCTGCAAACAGGAAGTAAGCTAAAATGTATGTTTATATTCTTCCCTTTCGAGATTTAGAATTTAAATTGGATTATATGTCCAAGAAAATACATGGAGTATATAATTAAACCTTTGAATAATATATATTTTTTATAGCAGGATTTGCGTTTAAAAGTTATTTTTAGCTTTACTCAAAATATTTTTTTTCTTACTTTTACTGTACGCAAAACATCCAACTAAAAATTATGCATGAAATGCCTTGATTTTTTTTTACTTATTTTACAAATGCTTATTGGGGGAATAGACTACAATCATTATAATATATTAATTATTTTTATGTTTACACCTGTATAAGCTAGAAAGTTGCACGAAATTTTATGAATTTGTCATTACATTAATACATTAAATGCCATAGCAACAGCGATAGAGATGCGGTTATAATGTTATAATGTGGCTAGTCTATGCCCTAGAGAACGTTATTCTCTTTAATATTCAATTTGCAAAATGTGAATGTATTGATTTGATTTTGAATTTTCATGTTTCGCGCAAATGTCAATTTTTCACATAATTTTGATTATTTTTCACATTTAAAAAATCATTTCTGTGTAATTTATAAAATGTTTATATATTTTTCAAAGTTTTAACTTACATCTCGTTAGAAAAAATTGTTATAAAGAGAAACTTTGAAAAAATTCAAAAAATCACCTCCGAAGGTGTGTGGATACACTCTCAGAAAAAACTGTAAATTTATGAGTGTTTGCCCTTCACTTTTCACGGGCAACAGTCTTATTTGATGAAAAGTGATCTGATCCACTAAATAAGCGGCCTTATCCCTTAGATACTTAGAAAATTAGAAGCAATCTACATATTCTGACAGTTCTAGCCAATATGTTAGCAAAAATACGTTACGACCCCATACATTGTCTTCCGGTAGGGTGTAACCCTTTATTTTGCTCGTGTTTCGAAAATTTAAACTCGCCAAAACAGCGATTCTGTGATTGTTATCTAACGTGCTACGTGCTACGGAACAGTAAGTAAAGTGTTATTGTGTTTTAAAATTCATTACATCCTGTGCATTATAATGCTGTATTACTTTGCCCTGTAAAATTACGGGCTGCACAAAATGATGGGCATGGATTTTTATTTATTTATTTATTTATTTATTTATTTTTTACGGGGTATGACTGGAATTTCTGCTGCCGGCCTCTGCCCGTAATTTTACAGCAATTTTTTTCTGTGTGTACCTTAAAAAGTTTCTCGCAGTGCTGAAATTCATAGTTCTGTGTTCATTCTACTGGATCGATAAAATATGATGTACGCAGTTAAAAGAGAAAAATTTCGTTGTTTATAATTGTCATTTAACTTGACGTGAAATTCAGAGAACGATCGAATATTATTAAACATGGAAATACAGTAGAACTCCAATTATCCGAATCAATTGGGACCGGACCCCATTCGGATAATCAAAAATTCGGATAACTGGATTTTTTTTCGAAAAAAGGGTCTATTTTAATTAATTACTGTATGTATGTTGAAAACGAGAGAAAAAAAAACTATTTTTAAAGAAAAAGATCTTTTAATTAATTAAATGAAAATGCAACACTTTTACATGTTAAGCGTACTTACAAGTGCTGTACATTAGTAAAGTATGTACGTATCGTACTGTATATGAAAGTCATTGCTTGCTGAACATCTCGGTGAAAGTAAGCTGTTTGATAGTCTTCATCTGTTTTCGGCAGCCAAGTCGCGCATCCGCTTGACTGTGAGAAGTTGCATGTCATCACACTCAGGCTGACGCTCCATCCACTTCAACGCAGTTTCAAGGCCGGCAAATGCTTCACTAGCTGATGGTCCCGTGTCTGCTTCAACTTTGACACTAAGGTCATCTTCTTCCTCGACACTTTCTTCTCTCACACTTTCAATAAGTTCATCATCATTTAGAATCTGAAAACCAGGTGGGCCGGGGTGGCCACCTGGCGACGGACAACAGCCAATAATCGAACTGCACTATGAGACGGTGAATCATCATCCCAATAATGTTGGCGCTGCGAATACACTAGATTCGCGGAGGGAAGGACAATAGCGCGCGTAGACAGAATCCTTATTTTGCGAATCGCAGTACGTTTCCGTCTTAATATTTTTTTCTGAAATTCTGAAAGCGATTCGGATAATCAGCGATTCGGACAGTCGGAGTTCGGATAATTGGTGTTCTATTGTAGTTATGTATCTGATTAATCTTCGAATTTGATTATGAAAATAGTTATGGAGTTCGAAGAAGTTTTTAATATTTTTATATGTTGAGTAAACTAGTTTATTTTTATGGACGTGGAGTCTCTTTACTAATCCTTTAAATCTGAATCTGCAAATAAAAAGGCTTCAGAAGAAAGCATTTGCTGTGTCCTATCGGTCAATTTTCCAGTGGATCAAGCATAGTCCTTACCAGCCTATCACGATCTGTTGATTTAAATCAAGATTGCAATATACCCATCATAGGCACGATTTCTCACTTGGCCCTAAAAAAAAGTTCACATAATTAGCATGATTAGCTATACAGCATACATTTATACACATTTTTTAGCGATGAGAGTATTTTTGTTTCGTGGCTGTTATCTTTTAAATTAATATTATTCCTCAGTTTTCGTCTACAAGTAAACAAATGTGAAAATTGTGTTTTCTTCTCATATATGTATGTGTACATAGATATGTTATTATTGATTACTAATTGCTCTTCACTTTTATACACCCTTTAATATGAGAATGAATCATGAAGTTTTGAAACAAATTATACAATTACAATGTTATTGCAATTAAAATAACATTTGAAAATATGAGACAAATATTGTACCCTTGTTTTAACAATCAGAGAATGTAACAATCATATAATAAAATAACTAGTATTATGAAATTATATAATTTGAAAAACATATATATATATTTTAAATACCAAACATGTTTTATTTAAAATATTGTATAGATACTTGTCTTGTTATTTATTATAGAAATTTTACGTGCAGTAAATAATAAACATGTAAACATTTTTTATATAATGTCATTAAAGATAAAGCTTCCTTGATTACTCTGCATGTAGTACAAAAAGTCATATTACAATAAAAAAATCTCTTTAAGAACATTATTAAATATTTTATAAAATTTAAAAGAAAATGAACTCCAAAAAAAGGAAAACTTGTTATTTTTTTATTTACCAAGATTCAATGCTACAAATTTCCCATATTCAATTTTTAACTTAAGGCATTTAGTCTAAAATATATTTAAAAATTTTACAGAAGTATGTTAAATATTGCACTCGTGAACTTAAGAAATAGTAAACCTATGGCCTAACTCCCATTCTTAAAATTGGACAAAATATCTGTGGAAATCGAGTGTAACTTTCCCCATTGAAATTTTAAAATTTGATGACGCTAAACATGTTTTAAATTCTGCATTCCATATATTTACATATGTTGATGCAATAAAAGAAATTTTATTATAATCCTTTTATTAATAGAAATGTAAAATAGGCTTTTTCTCATTACAAAGAATTAAATGATATAATAAATACTTTAAAAAAGTCACATTGATTCATTTTAACATCAGTTAAACGAACTTTGATCTTTCGTTTTTATTGTAACTAGCAAATAGATCGTGAAATATTCATCAGTCGTCTTTGCATTTCAGTGCATTGGACGTGACTATTGCAAACATAAATCAATGTGGATGACAAACGTTTATGATTATGCGACAAACAGATTTCGTTTTACGAAACGTTTTCGAGATGTCTCTAATAATGTAACGTCGCATATGGATAATCATAAATGAGTTAAATCATACATCACATTATATCATTTTGTCGGTACGGAAACGCTTTAGCTAAATACTAACCAATTAATAACAATAATATATTAATTAAGTTAGCAAATACGCGTTAGCTAATGCAAAAATTTAATATTATAGTTGATTTAAGATTCCTCAAAAACACTTTGAAATAAACATTGTATTAAATTATAAATTTGTGCGCTTTTTGAAAATGTATATGTTTTTGTTTTTAATATTAATTGCTAATCTCACACGGAAAGTCAGCATTACTTTGATATGCATTGTTGGAATAATTTTATATCAACCTAAATGCATATATTAATGTAAAAAAAAAAAAAAAAAAAAAAAAAAAAAAAAAAACATTTTTAATACATTTTTGTTTTAATATGTTTGTAAGTGTCTGATAAAAAAAAACAGTCTAGCATTAAATTTTTTATTGAATTATTAATTTACACTATGTAAAGACTCTTCGTTCTATAAATACACTGGTGGAAATTGAATTTTGAAAACACGGTTTTTTGATCAAAACATTTATAATATTAACTAAAAATGAATGAATTTTCATACATTATATATGCTATGTACAACAAATAATTTAGAAAAATAAAATTTCATACAAATTAATAAACTAAAACACAGCATCAAAAATTAGATTTTAGTAACATAAAAATATGGAAAATGATTTATGAAATGTCACATTTAATTGAAATTAATAATTAGGAAAGCCGCCTTTATTCATTAGAGTTTCTTTATTTTCTAGATGGCATTGATAAAACAAGATTTTGGATGTATTTCTAATCAACTAGTTTCCAGTTTTGACTGATTGAAGCTTTCAAATCTACAAGTGATGTGTATTGCATCCCATTTGCATAAACCATTCGAACAAGCTGTCCCCAAACGTTTTTGATGGGGTTCAGATCAGGACTAATAAGTGGATGATCTAAAAGAACAATATTCTGTTTGTCAAACCAATCTTTCATTGTATTTGAAATGTGAATACTTGCATTATCTTCCATGAAGATATAATCTAAACCATAATATTGCCATGCAAATGGAAGAAGTGAATTTTCTAAAACTAAACTATAATCAAAAGCGTTCTGGCGACTGTTTAAAAACACAATTTCAGTTTTTCCATCATCAGCAATCGCTGCCCAAATCATCAAACTTCCGCCACCAAATTTTCTGCTGAATGTAGATTTCGGTTCTTTTCGGAGATCTCTCCAATAAAACCTCAAACCATCTGGGCCATCCAAATTAAATCTTTTTCCGTCAGAGAAAATGACTTTCTTCCAATTATCACCCATTGCCATGTACTTCTCGCAATACTGCAAACGTATCTGCTTGTGACGCAGAAGTAACTTTAAACACGGCTTCATTTTCGACCATTTCAAGCTCCTTGAAGAATGTAAAATTTGCCTAACCCTTCTAAAAGTAACAGGCAGGGATAGATCTGCACAAATCTGCTTTGAACTGTGACCAACTTTCGATCCTAGTTGAAGAATCCCCCCTTTTCTGGCTCTTGCTTAAACGTGGATTACCTTTTTTGTTAAAATTGTTGCCATAATTTGCTGGATCTTTTCTATAGTTATATATCACACCAACAGATCTTTTAATTAATTTATTAATTTCCGGGACAGACTTTCCACATTCTAAATATGCGTCGACTTTACCTCTTTCTTCCTCAGACAAAATCTTTCGTTTACCCATCGCGAAAATGGTAAATGAAACGTATTGCTTTCACTGTACAACGCTTTTTATGTCTACTTTGAAGGCCACGTTACCTTGTTTTATGCATTTTTTGTAAGATTGCTTAGGAATAACCAATGAAATGTGATATTTCATAAATCAATTTCAATGTTCGCATATTACGAAAATTTCATTTTTGACATTTTGTGTATGTTTAATATTATGTGTGAAAATTTATTTTTGTAACAGATTTGTCATACGCACTATGTATATCCCATGAAATTTCATTCATTTTTAATGAGTATTATAGAAGTTTTTGTCAAAAAACCGTTTTTTCCTAAATCAATTTCCATCAGTGTATTATTATTGTCATAAATAGAGTATATAGAGTAGTAAGAGAGATTATATTCGTAGAGTATTGTATTTCAATGAAATATAAAAAAAAAAAAAAAAAAAAAAAAAAAAAAAAAAAAAAAAACACGAAAAATGTATTCTATTATATCTATACGCTTACTAAACCTGCATCATACATCCGTAACTAGAGAATTTTGTTTTATTTAAAACAATTTCAACTGTAATGTTATGTTAATTAAAAATTCATGTCGTTTGTAGAATATTCGTTCGGTCAAAGATACTCAAGTACAGCTCACCTGCAAGAATAGTGGCATAACTCCAATATTCTACATTTTACAAAAGAAGCTGAGAAAGATTTGTCTTTTTTTACTGGAACATAAAAGACAATCAACAGGAAACCCATTTCAAGTTTCCTAACTTGAAAAAGACTTACAAAATGTAACCTTATCGTATTTATTTTTTTATTTATCGAATATTTGGTATTTTGCATTAATTATGAAAAATGAAGTCCGGCAAATAGTCGCCTCTTAATTTTCTGCAGCAGGTGATTCGTTCCAGGTAATTTTGGATGACCTTTTTGTAAGTTTCCTTGGTTAACTCTGCTATAATTTGGCGGAAGTTAGTTATTGAGTGCTCCAACGTTGCAGGTTTGTTGGAGTATACGCGTCTGTTAGTTAAACACTGCAAAAAACTCCAACAGCGCTTAAATGGCATGATTTTGGTGGCCACTTTCACATTATCGCAACGTGAAATAACGCAACAGCATTCTTTCATTATTTGTAAAATGTGATAACGTCCCGAGAAATGTAGGAAGTAGCTGCCATTCGCTTGCGAACTATACAAACCATTATTATGTATGTAAGGCACAGTACACACGATTTCGCTGAAGGAAGTGCTACGAGGTGTTTTCGAAAAGTAAAGATACACCCCAGACAGCAGGAAGGAAAAAGTTTTAATGAGCACTTTGGCAACACATATTGTAACATTCAACATTTTACCTTTTCCTAGCAATCATTCGTTGCGGTGTACGGTGAGTCTGTTTCGTGCAGCCCGTGTTTACAATGACTGTGTCTATTCAGAATCCCGCCAAATATGAAGTACGTTCCGTCATACGTTTTCTTCATGCAAAAGGAGAGCAACAAGCGGATATTCACAAAGAAATTGTTTCCGTCTATGGGAACAGTATGAATAGACAAAAATGTAATGAAACATTCTTGTGCTTTCTCTGAGGGTAGAACTAATGTTTATGAAGAACTGAGAACAGGTAGGCCATCTGTGATCTTTGATGCCCCCAGAGACTACCACTTATTCCTTTACCTGAAATAAACACCTTGCAGGGCAAAACTTCCACGACGATGATGAGACTAAAATAGAAGATGAAATGTGCTTTCGACAACAGGCGGGGAACTTCTATGACTGTGGGATACAAAAGCTTGTACCCAGACTTAAACAAATGCTTGGACAATGACTGCAACTATGTCGAAAAAAAAGTCATAGACCAGTAAGTATATTTATAATGGGCATTTTATGATTTTTTTTTTTTTTGAATGAGTATGCGGCATTGAATCTTTACTTTTCGAAAACATCTCGTACATTAGCATGTCTTGTGATGTATCTCACTACAAACTTAAGAAAGTTAATGAGTCAAAAATTTATTTGAAATATCTCCATTTTTGGTAATATTATAAACAAAAATCTGAAATCGGGGTACAACGAAACACCTCCTTTTTTAACTGGTGAAGCGTATTTAAGCACTAAATTTTATTTTGAAAATTGTTTATTTCGTTAATTTTTATCATTGCTCTTATTTTGTTGAAAGTGTTTACTATTAACATATATACAGCTTTTTTATTAAAGTCATGGTACGATGCAACGGAAAATAACTTTATTTTATTACAAAGAAATTTTGACTCAGTAACATATTGGGCAAGTTTTAGCATTCGAGAAAAAAAGTAATTTATAGCAACTCTATGAGAAAGGTTACAATGTTGCGTTTTATAAATAACAAATATGTACATTTTTTTAAGAAAAACTTTTTCTCAAAAACTTAAAATTCTCAAGTGCTTATTTGACATAAAAAACAAATTGAAATTCATGTTGAAGAAGTTTGAAGAACACCACTTTAAAATTCATAAAGTATTACATATTCAACTCACATCTCTGACTGACAGCGGTACTAAAATGTTAGCTTCTTCGCAACCGTTTTAGAGAAACTGTTCGAAAATATTTCAAAAATAAGGCAAATGTTGATGCTGAACATAAAAATGAATTGTATAGATTAAAAGATGTTTAGTGAATAGATATATGCATGGAATGCAAAATTTATACAATGATCATTATAATTTATATTTATTAAATATTTTTGATTGTATAACTAAAACTTGTCATACCATATTAAAAACAGCTATGTCTAAATTAATTGATTTTTTTTCATGTTAAGTGATATATGATAGTTTAATCACAATTCTCATTTAATTAAAAAGATTTCAATATCAGAAATAATCATTTTATTTATTTATTTATTACGCTAAAAAAGAATTAAGAGCAAAATATTAAGAACACAATATTTAATTTTATTACAACAGTGCATACTAATATAGTAACATCCTGAATCATATTATATAAAATCATCAATTTATATAAAATTATTGACATATTATACGAAAATTACATCAAATTCTCTCATTATAAAAGAATAAAAATAACATTTTTACACTGCATATTTCCTTTGTTATTAAAATAAATATCTCATTTTACTTTTGGCTATATTTTTAACCTAAAAAAAATTATTTTTAAATTATAACACAGTTTACAGATCCATCATGTACCGTATAAGATAATACTTTTACTGTTTCTATAATATTTATAATAATGTAACGAGTACCAAATATTTCTTCTGATATATGAATAAATTATTAAGATAAACACTATTTCCGAACTACAGTGGAACTTCCCTTTAACGAAGTTTTCTACTTAACAAAACTTTTTGCAGAACTTTGACTCTGAACGCCATTAGCATATAAATTAATCTCCATATTACGAAAAATATATTCTATATAACGAAGTTTATTCCATTTTTGTACTAGAACAGAATTCAAACTAAGAGGTTGCTCTTGCGATGGATATGCGAATTTATTTCAGCGTATTGTAAGAAAATGAACACATATAAATAATTTTCATTCTGATTGATGCTAAATAAAACATTTTTATTCACACTAAGAAAAACACTTGGTTTCATTACTCTCCCACACCGAGCGCTGACAATTGGAGAAATTCAAATTTCCCTTTTTGCATTGAATGATATAGAAGTTGCAGTGACGCAATGGCGTCGGATGCATTGAAGCCAAAAATATCAATTAAAGTTAGACAGTTACCATATGACATTCTTTTGTTGATAAACAACTGGTTTGTACATCTACAATAATGTGCTTCAAAATGCAAACTGAAGAACATCAAAGTTATTTGTGTTCCTGCCAATACAACTCCCAAACTTCAGCCATTATTCTAAGGAATAATAAAAAATCTTGAAGTACATTATCGAAAAAGACAATGTAGTGAAAACATTAATTTGAGAGCCTGTGTATCAGAGCTGATTAAAGGTCCGGAATTTGATGTGATTCCATCGACCATACACAACTGTTTTGTAAAAGAAGACTTCATAATTGAAACTAAATTAAACGCTTCTGAATCCAACACCTGTTTGTCATATCTGATGGAAGAAATTCATGAATTTAAGTTGATTTCTATTTAACGAATTTTTTTCATAACGAAATTTTTAAGTGTAACGATGAGACTTTGTTAAATTAAAAGTTTCACTGTATTTCATTTATTATGTATGTATATATATATACATATATTATGTATATACATATGTATATGTGTATATACATATTTATATAAGTATATACATATATTATGTATATATGTATACACATATGTATATAAGTATATACATATATTATGTATATATGTATACACATATGTATATAAGTATATACATATATTATGTATGGGCTGTTTAATAGCCTCTGCTTGTTAACTAGGAGAAGACCCTTTAAATGCCTCAGAGGAGGACTTAAAGGAATCAACTGGGAGCAGAGACTTAATGTCCAATCCGCACCTTCCATCGGTGCAGCCTGTTAGTACTCTTGCCTAGTGCATGGGGAACGAACGCGGATGGGCTTCCTCCAACCCGCTTGGCCAGCGTGGAGGAATTTGGCCACCTCCCCTCTTATTTTACCATGAATTCACAAAACAAATCACGGCCCTCAATTCCCGGCAGTCTGCATGTTCCTGATTACGGCAGCGATCAGAAAAGCATGAAGACAGAGGGTGCTAAGAATCACCGGGCTCGGCTTGGCTGCCATAAGTTGATGACCTTGGCTACGTATAATGGACGATCCTTATCTTCTGAAAGTCGTTTACAGGAACTTGAAGAAGAATTAGAAAGAATCAACTGGGACATTCTAGGATTATGCGAAGTAAGAAGAAAAGGTGAAGAGAAGATTGATCTTGCCAGTGGACATGTATTGTACTACAGAGGTACAGAAGATGGAAAAACAAGTGGTGTAGGATTTCTGATTCATAAAAGGTGGAAGAATCAAATCGTAGAATATGATAGTGCATCAGATAGAGTTGCAAGGTTAGTTATACAAGTGTCAAAAAGATACAAGCTGCAAATTACCCAAGTTTATGCACCAACAATTAGCTATACTGATGAAGAAATTGAGGATTTCTATGAAGAAGTAGCTTCAATGCATCAAAAAGGAAAATGCTACATAAAATTAATAATGGGAGACTGGAATGCTAGAATTGGGGAAAAAAAGAAAGGTGAATTCTCAGTAGGAAATCATGGATATGGGGTGCGTAATGAAAGAGGAAACAGATTGATTGAATTTGCAGAATGTGAACAGATGTATATCATGAATTCATTTTTCAAGAAAAAGCCACAAAGAAAATGGACATGGCGTAGTGCAAATGGCTCAACAAGTGAAATCGACTACATCTTGACAAACAAAAAGCATCTTATTCAGGATTGCAGCGTTCTCAATAACTTCAATACAGGAAGCGATCACAGGTTAGTTAGATGCAAACTGCTTTTAAATACTAAAGTGGAAAGAATGAAGCTTTTGCAATGCTCAAAGAAATCAGTCGATATTATAAATCTCCAGAAACATAAAGAAGAATTTAATTTAGAACTTAAAAATCGTTTTCAAGTACTTCAATCAATCTTAGAAGAAGAACAAGATGTTACAGTAGTGAACAAGAAAATAACAAATACTCTACAAGAAATTGCAAGGACGATAGCTGGTGAAGCACAAGTAAAGCAAACAAAGAAAATAACAGAAGAAACAAGAAGACTGATGAAGAAACGCAGAGAATTTAAAATGAAGAAAAACTATCCTAAATCAAGAGTTGAATATGCAGAATTATGTAAAACGGTAAGAAAATGTGTTACAGAAGATATCAGAAAATTTAACTGTGATCTTGTCAAAAAAGTTCTAGAAGATAACAAAAGTTTAAAATCAGCTAAGCGCAAACTGTGTGTTGGAAGAAAAGGTATTTTTGCACTGAAGACAGCAGATGGAACAATCACCAAAATCAATAATGAAATAGTACACATTGTCGAAAAATTCTATAACGATCTATATAAATGTGAAGATCAAAGGGAAATCAACCTACGTGATCCACTAGTAAACATAACAGAAACTGAAGAGATAATCCCAGTGATGACAGATGAAGTTGTACAAGCCATTAGAGGCATGAAAAGAGGTAAATGCCCTGGCGAAGATGGAATTACAATTGACCTTATCAAAGAAGCAGGAGAAGAATTTGCAAAAATGCTAGCCATACTGTTTTCCAAATGTCTCGAGAAATCAGATGTACCAGAAGATTGGAATAATGCTGTGATGGTGTTACTTTATAAGAAAGGAGAAAAGGAAAACATTAAAAACTACCGTCCAATCAGCTTACTGTCAGTGATTTATAAAATTTTCACCAAAGTTTTAACGACAAGACTTGAATCAGCTCTGGACTCAGCTCAACCTAGAGAACAAGCAGGATTTCGAAGTGGATTTAGCACAATGGATCATATTCAAACAGTAAGGGAAGTTATAGAAAAACATAAAGAATATAATTTACCTCTCTGCCTTGCCTTTATTGATTATGAAAAAGCATTTGATTCGGTCTACACATCTGCAGTAATTACTTCTCTGGAGGACATTGGTATAGACAAACCTTATATCAATATCATAAAGAAGATCTACAAGAAAGCAACAGCCACCATCCGTTTGCACAAAGGAAAAGCGAAGATCAAGCTTGGAAGAGGAGTAAGACAGGGAGACACCATTTCGCCTAAGCTTTTTACTGCTGTCTTAGAAAGTATTTTCAAGAAGCTGGATTGGGAAAACAAAGGGATTAGAATAAATGGGGAATATTTAAGCCATCTCCGGTTTGCTGATGACATTTTAATTTTCAGTAATAGCCCTGAAGAATTGCAAAATATGCTAAAAGATTTGGCAGAAGCTAGCATTAATGTGGGATTAAAAATAAATTTGGAAAAGACTAAGGTGATGTTCAATTCATTTGCATCAAAAAAGAAAATCGTCTACAACAACACTGAGATTAAAGATGTTGAAAGTTATGTGTACCTTGGACAAGAAATATCATCAGACAACAGTATCATGAATGAAATCAATAGAAGAATAAGAAATGGATGGAGTGCTTTTGGGAAGAACAATATTATTCTGAAGAGTAACATGCCTCTTTGTTTGAAAAGAAAGGTGTTTAACCAATGTGTTTTGCCTGCACTAACTTATGGAGCAGAAACTTGGACACTAACAAAACGGATGGTACAAAGATTACAAACAACACAGCGAAGTATGGAAAGATGTATGCTAGGCATAACCAGAAGAGACCGAAAGAGAATAACGTGGATAAGAAGTCAGACGAAAGTTTTTGACATCATCGAGAGAATTAAACGGCTAAAATGGATATGGGCTGGGCACATTGCAAGAAGACAAGACAATAGATGGAGCACAAACACCCTACAGTGGTATCCCAGAGATGTAAAACGACCAAGAAGACGACCTCAAGTAAGATGGAGTGACGAAATCAGAAAAGTGGCCGGTGTTAATTGGATGACTAAAGCACTAGACAGGCAACAATGGAAAAATCTGGGGGAGACCTACATCCAGCAGTGGATTGAAAACGGTTGATGATGATGATGATGATGATGATATATTATGTATATATGTATACACATATGTATATAAGTATATACATATATTATGTATATATGTATATACATACAGATTTAGAGAGGAAAAACGATAGTTACAAACTTATAGTTGTCGTTATTTTTATTACTAATGTGGATATTAAGTATGCGTCTCTATTTGTGTCAGATTCTATTCAAAAGAATACATTCATATTTTTGCCGCTAAACGCAACGACAAAAAATGCCGCTCAAACATAATTTTGCTGCTCATATTATTGCTATGAAACGTTGTATACCCCCTAAGCTAATTGTGTGAACTCTAACCTAAAACATCACAGAAATGCGCAATCGTCGTTTTTCACTCTGACCTTTAATATAACTAGAACAACCAAATCGGGCTTTCCGGGATAGAGAATATACGTGAAAGCCATTTACTTATTTATTATTTATTTATTTATTTATTTATTTGAAAACGAATCGATTTTTTTACGTTTAATAAACATAATTTTTTAAATAAACATTTAAAATTTTAAATTGTGTCCTAACAACATGAAAGAGCATTTTCATATGAAATATATCAATTATATATTCAAAAAAATTTTGAAATTTATTAATTTCGTATTGGCCTTGTTCCAGAAGTTAATAGCCGAAGGAATCGCTAGAAATTTCTTTATCTACAAAAGTGTTTTTTTTTTATTATTATTATTTTATTCTGATAATTTCAACGTTTTTAAGAGCTTATTTCAATTACATGTCTGTTAAATTTGTGTTTTATTTATGCTATTTTATTTACTGCTTAATTAAGTTTAAATTTCGTTACTGAATATTAGCTGGAAACAAATGCTGAACTTTTTCTATTGTTTAAAGGGCAAACGGATTAATATTTTGTAATCGTCTGCAAGCGATATAGATTTTTTTTTTTTTTTAACATGCTTGAAATTGAATTTAAATACTATAATAAATGAGTAAATTGTGATACAGTTTTCAAAGAAAATGTATTTGAAAGTAGATTCCCCCCCCCCCCTATATAATGGTGTAAAAATTGAAAATATGCAATGTTTAGGGAAAAAAAATTGCAGTAGCAATAATCTCAAAATCCAAATTTCATATTCAAGTGTTGCCATTCGCAAAATGACGTCAGCGTTCCGCACGGACACGTTTGTACTTTATAACATAGATAGATACTGCTTTTTCTGACTGTGTTCCAAAAGGGACTTTGAGCTATTAAACCCTAATCAACCAACCTACCAACCGTTTGTGTATGAAGTACTGAATGTAAATTGATTAAACTTAAATAAACTTAGCAGTTGGTGTGAAAAATAATATCGCCATTTTTGATATAGAATGACGTATCACTAATAAGAAGTGAAGAATTCTTGTGGTATTTAAATCTACTTCTAATTTGATTTCTTCTCAAATGGCTTTTCTTATATAAATTTCATTTTTTTAAATCTGATTTTTGACCGATTGTAAAAAAGAAGTTCTTGGTGTATATGAATGAAATCTATCTTACCCTTTAAAGACAGTGTACTCAGTGCGCCATTCAGTAAAAAAAATCAATTGAGAATTCCATACTAATTACAAGATTAACTTCTGCGTTTTATTTACCCTCTTCTCAAAAATGATTGCAATATTCTACCATCATTTAAAAGTTGACATTCGCAATTTTTTCTGCTGTCTTTCATTATTTTATTGGTGAGTCACTACTGGTGTACGGAATACACCGCACTTTTATTTGTGTAATTAAGTCTAATTTCTTTCTTAAGTATTTTTTTTATAAATGTGAGGTCTATTACTTTTTTACTACAGGGTGTTTTTTTTTAACTGACGCTATTCAGAGCCGCCTGTAACTCATTCTAATAACTGGATTGATACAAAATTTTGTGAATGGACTAAGAAAACCATGGGAAAAAAGATTCCAACAAAAAAAAAATTAGTTCAAATCACCACCGATAGGGGAAATGTGGCGCTGTGGTAATTTTTGCAACTGAGAATTAGCAGAAAATACGAGCAATAAATGAAAATGCAAATTTTTACTTACGCAAGCGACAGTAGCGCTAATAGTTTAAGTTATAAATGCATGCGAAAAACACCGAGAAACAATTTCAGCTCAAATTGAAAATGAATCTCACGTTACCGCAGCGCGCGTTACTTGTGAAGTTCTATTACTGTAACCAGTGCAATGCACCAGCTGCTCTTCGTTTACTTAGAACACGCCATAAACTGCGCAAAGGCCCTTTATCCGTTAATGTATTGAAAGCAATGATTCTGAAATTCGAAGAAACAGGCTCGCTAGCAGTTCGGTCAGGCAGAGGACGTAAACCGGTGGCAGAAAAAGTGATAATGGATGTTTCAACTGCAATCAACGAAAGGGAAAGTGTAAATGATGAATAAAACATGGCATTTTATCCAAATTATTAATTTTGTCTGTTTCTGATGTTTTTTTTTAATGTACAGCGCCACATTTCCCCCTATCGGCGGTGATTGGAACTAATTTTTTTTTCTGTTGGAATCTTTTTCCCATGGTTTTCTTAGTCCATTCACAAAATTTTGTATCAATCCAGTTATTAGAACGAGCTACAGGCGGCTCGGAATAGCGTCAGTTTAAAAAAAACAAGAACGAAAAATCATGCGTCAAGCATAGATTATGTAGCACTTTCCAACGCTTCTAAAATAATTTTACAAATCATTACCGTTTAATAAGCTGAAAGATGACATCTAAGTAAACAATTTGGAAAACGCATAACATATTTAAAAACGTAATTTCAGGAATTTTCAATATATACAATATACGGAAAAATATCCGAATACTTTTATGTAGCCCTGTATATGATCTATAGATTTGTATATATACATAGGATGCTAAATTTTAGTTTAGTTAGGAAACGCGTAGCACCGTTTAAATTCTCCTTCTGGAGTTTCTGTCAATAAACGGAAATGTGTTCGCGAACTTTTGTGCTGCCCTGTATAGGATCTACAGAATTTATACACACCACGTAATAGACAAAAAGCTAGTTAAGATTAAAATCGCGTTTAGTAACTTAAAACGCACTTCCAGGAATTATTGTTAACAGACAGTAGAGAATTCTTTTGTGTGTCCCTGTAAATGAACGATGACTGCTATACACACACTATTCTGTAGTAAGCCTCTTGTAATGCACCTTAGTAATATATATAAACTTCAATGCGTTTAAAATAGTGGAACATTATTTAAATAAGCCGCAGACGATTTTTCTCCATAGACGTAATGTAACGGAATTATTTTGACTGTCCCTGTAAAGTAACTCTAAGTGCTATACACCTACTATTCCATATTAAGCTTCTTCTAATGCATCTTAGTGATCTATATAAATTTCAATGCGTTTACAATAGTGAAACATTTTTAAAATAAACCGCAAATGATTTTTCCCCATAGACCGCAATGTAACGGAATTCTTTTGAGTGTCCCTGTAAGAAAACTATAAGTGCTACACACTTCAGTTGAAATAGGGAACGTGCCATGGATAACGACAATAACATATAAAAATTGCAGAGCAATCCGAGCATATTTACGGGAGTTAGAGCACGGACAGACGGCCAGACGGCCATCCGGCCATACGGCCAGACAAACCGAAGTCATAAGCACTTTTCAACTAGGTTGGAAAGTGCTAAAAACACCCTGTATTACTAGGCATTAGACGCTAGTCTCCTTTAGCAACAAAAGTTGATATTTAGGCTCTAAAGTACAGTGCCTAGAATAAATAGTGTGCCGTCCGTTGATTACCAACGCTTTTTTCTTTGGCCTTGAAAGGAAGGATGCCACAAGATGGCGCTCATGTTATCACCGACTGGGAATTTTGAAAGCTTTTACGCCGCGACAGTGAGGCATATTGTAAACAAACGCGAGTTCTTCCCATAAAGTTATAATTATATCTGTTTAAGACACAAAATATGAGTGAAAAAACTAAGAAGAAATATCAGCAAAGGTATTGTTTTGTGCCTGGATTGTCGTACGGGATATTCTGTAGCTAAGAATAGCCCTAAATAGTGCTTTCATAAAGAAAATTATAAAATTTTTTGTCATAACTCGATTGCACTTTTATGTAAAACAAATAAATAAAAATCGCCCAGCAAAAAGACAAAAAGCTAAATGCTTAAAGATGCGACGCATGCAGTAAGTGCATATCAACTTTTCCCATAGTTATATTGCTTGGCCCATTTTTAATAATATTGTTCTTTTTTCATGCAAAATACGCAGAAATTGATTTTAAAATAACCATATATGTTTGGATGTACAATCAGTCTGTACTTTGTTTTGAATTGGGAATATATGTAATTTTTAAACCTATGTTGCTTTTGCGTACATAATACAAAGAGGTAAAAGTACATAATACAAAGAGGTAAAAGAATTTTTTTTAATAATCTTTTTAATAATTTTTTTTTATCAACAGTTGTTGATATTTGTATATAAAGCTAAAGTAAATTTAACCTTTGAATTTATTTTTGAAATTATTTGCTTTTCATACATAATTCATAAAGAAAAATTTTTTTATAATTTTTCTTAAGAATTTTAATATGTGATTTCCAGTGTGAGAAAGATTTGTTTAACAAATGGGACTTTGTTTTAAAAATAACACAAAGTAAATATTGCTATTGGGAGTGTATTTTTAAATATTCATTGTATGTTTGCACAGTTTTAGAAGTAGTGAATAGTTGTTAATATTTGTAAATAAAGCTAAAGCAAATTTAACATTTGTATTTATTTACTTTTCATACATAATTTTCATTTTAAAAATGTGTCTCTGTTCAAAAATAACAGTTTGTAAATAATATATTTATTATTGAAATATTTCAGACATGTTTTCATCTAAATATCAATTCCTATAGTTAAATGTCTTCTTATATAATATCAAAATAAGTATCTAAAAAGCATTAATTTATCCGATTACTAGATCTGTTTTCGGAAATTTTCAGTCAGTAGTGCAGTAAGCGCCATCTATTGGAGGCTTACTTTCGCGTGCATTTTTTTAGCATCGAACGGTACACTATTTATTCTAGGCACTGTACTCTAAAGTGCGTAGGCGAATGGGGTAAGCCGCACGTGTCTTAATATTAGATTATCAGCATTAAATAATGAAGAATTTACAATTTGTAAAATTTGGTGTAGATCAAACAAAAGAAGTATAAAAGTTCATCGTCGTGAAGGAGTTAACTTTTGATATTTTTGACCGAAAGTTATGAAATTATGACGCATTTTCGAAAATAACAATAATAGTTTCATACATTTCAAAAATATTTCTACATTTTTATAAAAGGGATTTGTCTCGTAACTGTTGTTTCATCTTTCATGGCATTTTTGCAACTTATTAGCAGAGGGAAGCTAATGTAGGACAATAGATTACGGTAAAAAGTTGAATGGCGCACAGCGCACTGTGGGAGATTTGCCAATTCCAGCTGGCCAAAATTATTTTTCAACTTCTATTTGATGAAATCTATTTTTCGTTTATATAAACGATATATTAGGCTGATTTAAAGAAAATATATGAAATTTTAAACGGTAGTTTAAAAAGAAATCATTATATTTAATTAAAAATTATTAATATAGTACATTAGATGTGCAGGGTGGCTAGTGGTCAGTGAAAAATACGGTCAAAAAAAGTTATAAACACCAATATATTTTTATAGAAAAATTCATATTAATTATTTGATCGAATAATCGACAAGAATTTTTCTATGAGAATATACTGGTGAATATCACTTTTTTTTACTGTATTTTACCTTGACCACTAGCCACCCTGATGTGAATTTTTTTATTATATTACTATGATGTATCATTCAGTTAAATATTTAAATTATTTAAAGCTTTAAAACATGTAATGAATGAGTTAATCTTTTACTTGATAACTAAAAAGGACAATATTTATGAACTTTTATAATATTATTAAGTTTTAATCGATAGAATTATATTCATTATATGATACCAAATTATAAAAGTAATTTTTTATAATAATCTACTAGAAATTGGGATACAAAATAAATATTAAAGAGTAATACATAATGTTATATATACAAAGGAATAGGAAAATTGCGTAGAAATTTTCTGACAATTCACCATCTAATAGTTCTTCATTCTGGCTTTCCTCAGTAAGTTACGAGTACTCATTCAACGAGGTATTTCAAAACTGCTTTGCAGCCAAGTTTCATATTTTTTCAGAAATTTCTCATGTGCTCTATGTACAGCAGTCCACTTTTGTCTAAACTGGGTCTTCTGTATAATCATTTCCTGCTTGAAAACTTTCATTTGTACTTCGTTATAATTTTCATTTGTCAACAAAACATATTAAGCCAATTCGATTTTTTCGTTAAATGTGGATGCTTGTTGCTGCTGTATAATATTATAAAAGCTTATTCGTGTGATTGGTTTACATTCTGATGACCCGGGTAAAAAAAAAGTGTTCTTAGAATAAAAAATATAATAACAACATTAGACTTCGTATAATAAAAACAACTTTAAAATCTACGGAAGCAGATAGAAGCAGACAAGTAAACGTTTATCCAATATCTAAGACTCTAAACTACTAAAATTAAAAGTTGAGATTTATCTAGCTTTATCATATAACTTTTTGAATTTTCAAAATGAAATTTATTAAAAATACATAAAGTCATTAAAAACATTAAAGGTGAAATATCTATTGACAAAAGAAAAAATGATGCTTATAAATAAAAAAAAAAATAAAGTACATGCCTTGTTCTAAAGCACTCATAATGTACAATTTCTTTCAATTTCTTCAACATTCACATATTAAAACAATATACTAGAAATCATCGATTTATTCTCCTCTAATAAACGCCAACTTCATACTCACCTACTGGCAGTACGGTTGCATTTATATCAAAAACATCTGCAGTGCCCACCACCTGCACATATAAGGTACATGTGGTAAAAAAAAAAAATCCAGTTGGATAAACTTTGAAAAATCGACTTTTGGCCAGCTAGAATCAGCAAATCGTCCACCGTGCAGCGGGGCGTTTTGACGATTTAGATATGGACAAAATTATTGCGTTGAAGTTTAATTAAGTTTTGCTGTTGTTTCGAATGTATCAATAATAAAATACCTAAACAGTGATAAATATCTGATTTATTTAATATTTTATATTATTATTACTATTATTTATATTATTATTATTATGATTTTTTGTATTAGCATATATGAATATTATAATATTGTATTGTCATTGAAACTACACATGTATTCAACATTTCAGCTCAATCGAATAATTAAAAGTGGTTCAAAATTGACTTGCAAGATTTGAACTAAACATTCTTATATACACTTCAAGTTAATATAAATTAATAATTCGAAAATTTTTGCAGGAGTTTTCTTCAGTTTCCAATACGTTAGGAGTGACACTTTGATTTAAAAAAAATATTATTGCTTAATAATGCTTAATACTGTGTTAAAAGTTGAGATAAAAATTTTAAACATGATGGCGCTTATTTTCAAGCAATAATGGGTTACCTCTTGTGACAAACATGTGACATATGTCTAGTAAACTCGTGCTTTCAAATAAAAGAGTGTTGTCACGGCGTGCTTTCGAACTTACAAAAAAACTAGTGCAACCATTGAAACTCCCTCAAACCAACAGCCTTCTATGGTTGTAGTTAATCTACACCGCGGATTTTTCCAACAAAACACGTACGGAGCTCGACAAAAGAGACATCCAGCTACAAATATATGCGGTCTTCTTAAATTACGGGATAATCGGAAAAATGAATTTGTCCACCTAAATAACCAAATGGAAATATATTAAATATTTTACAAATACAATAATTTCTTTCAATTGAAAATATCACGATAAAATGAATAAAGCGTCTTTGTCTCTCATTGCATCAACAACTTTAATCTTCGATCACATGGCATTTCCGGTTTTTATTAGATGAGGGTTGATGATTTCCAAAAATACAGTTACTATAACAAGACTATCCGGATTGAATCATTTTCTTTTTTTTTTCCTTTTAATGAAAAATATTGACTATAATATTTATCTCAATATTTGATTGTATTTCTTTTCAATTCATTCATATTTTCAGGGTAATTTATTATAAATTAATAAATTTCTCATCTTATTCATATTCAATCTAAGTTATTCTGCATCTGATAAATTCCTTTAAAATATGTCCTTGGAAATTTATTAAATATTTTTTAATGCAATTATTTCTTGCATTCAAAAATATCACGATAAAATAAGTAAAGCGTCTTTGTCTCTCATTACATGAATAACTTTAATCTTCGGTCGCATGGCATTTCTGGTTTTTATTAGATGAGGGGAGATGATGTCCAAAAATAAAGTTACTATAACAAGACTATCCGGATTGAATCATTTGGATTTATTTCCTTATAAATCACTTTTTGTGCAGCCTAGTGTTTTATCTCATTCTCTGAAAGTAGTTCTTATATATATAATATGCACTGAAAAAAAGAATTGCTTGACTACAATTGGAGATGTTATATTGGATTTACTCAAAATATTTGGTTGAAAGATGTGAAAAACCTGATAATTGATTTTATAATTTTATAATATGTTCTTTTTAACACTCTCCAAATTTAGTTTACTAAAACTAAAGTTTTCCCTATTTCAAAGTATTGATGTAGTAAAACTTTTACATGTATATAAATTAAATAATTAAGTGAAAATATTATTCTAATCATTAAATAATGCATGTGACAGAAAATCATAACTGTACATGACTTTTAAAAACAGTATAATCATTAATCAGTAATTAAATAACAAAAGGATTGAATGTTATCATTGTTGAATGTTATCAGCGCACTTCGCCATTTTACATGAATAGCGATCGGCCAACATTATTGCACACCGTACATTGATTACCAATAAAAATGTCGGTTTTATACTGTAAATATAACAAAATATCAGTTAAAGAACTCAATACTTGTAACAGTTTAGTTTCTGATTTCAGATATTATAAATGATACAAATACATTTGGTGCATAGATTTTAACGCAACATGGCTGAGAGAAGAAACTGCTAAGGAGTTAACTATGGACTTATCTTTAGCAGTTACTTTAATTGTTATCGGCAATTAATCTATGTTGCTAAATATCACTTTGTACTTCCCATTTCTATATAGAGTCATTCCATGCTAAACGAGCAAATCAGCTGTGGCTGACATGTCATAGATTTTAATGAAAATCAGCATATAAGTAGATCATATATATTTATGAGTAAATGTAAAATAATAGATTTCAGGATTGTTTATTTAAGTATTAAAACTTACAATAAAAGTTGATATAAGATCGAGGTTTTGTCTACATGCTTGAATTTCCAATTTTATTATTAGCCGTAGGAGTGGAAATACTTTATCAAAAATTATTTATAATTAAGAATGAATAATAAGTAACAGATTGGAGTGATTTAGTAACTGTCCTTTTATTCCATAATGAGAAAAAAAAATAATAGTGAAAATTTTTGAGAGGAAAATGCAACATTTATATTACTTGTTTGAACATGAAGGAAAGGTCTTAAGATTTTAAAATTGTTTGACGTTATAGATAAAAGTATATATTTTAAATATAGAAACTTTCTTTCTTGCCTTTTTATTCCTTAAAGAGAAAAAAATAAATAATGAAAAATTTTGAGGGAAAAATGCAATATTTCTATTACTTGTTTATACTTGTAAATTTTTAATTATTTGACGTTATAGATAAAAGTGTACATTTTAAATATAGAAACTTTCATTCTGGCCTTCAGTTTATTTTTCCTCAACAATATTTTAAATTAGAGCAGAATAAATTATTGATTTTAGCAGTGGTTTAACAAACAATTATATAGTAATCAAAGCTCTATATAGATGGCCGCACTACATTTTTTTTTTTTTTTTTTTTTTTTTTTTTTTTTTTTTTGCAAGATGGCAGAGAAGGCGCTCAAATTTGAAGTGAAATAGCCCATAGAACGTAACAAATATTACCTTTTTGAACTCAATTAAGTTCTGTTAGGAATCAAAAGGCAATCTTGAATTCTTTTCAGCATATCATGGGCTTTGGAACTTTATGCTTCTTTTGAACTTCATGCAATATTGTTAATGTCAGGTTTTTCCTTCATTTGATTTTTTAAGTATACATAAGAGGAAAAATTGTGATTTTGTAATTTTTTTAAAAGTTTGTAAGCTATTTTGAAGATGAAGAAAATAAATGGCAACTTCTAAACTTGAGAAATTTGGTTTTCATATGTAACATTACATCATACATCAATTTCACATATGTTTTTAAAATCCTTTGATTTTTATAAGGCTTTTAATTCTCTCAAAATTTTCAATTTTTCAATTTTTACAACCTATTTAAGGTCAACCATGGTGTTACGAAATTATTATTACTAAATAAATAAGATAATAACTGTCCACGGGTTACAATATTATGAACATTTTTTATTTATGTTAAATAGTTTTCCAGATATGGAACTTTAAACTTGCAACTTTGAACGATTCCATACAAGCCATTCTATGTCACAAGTTTTTTAAATGTCCAGAACGTCCAGAATTTCCAAAATATTTTATTTTTTGTCAAGATATTTTGAATATCTCTATTTAAATATGAATTGAATCAGTGTACCAAATTTTATTAAAATCGGTTACTATGTGGCCACGACTTTTTTTTAAATTTTTGCTCATTTTGCATGGAATGACCCTATATTGCAAATAAATATTGATTTTGCAATCCTTACTTCTGCTAATAATGAAATTCTTAGCTCATGTTCATTGTCTCCACTATGCAGTTTTAATCTTAGCTCATGTTCATTGTCTCCACTATGCAGTTTTAATCTATACTATTATATAAAGAGGAAACGGTGACTGACTGACTGACTGACTGACTCATCAACGCCCAGCCGAAACTACTAATGTCAGGGTCACGCAGTTTGGACGTTAATTTGGACTGCTGTTATGGCCTAGGCAAGCAATAAGAAGGGATTTTTGAAAATCCCCCCCCCCGAAGGGGGTTAAAGGGGGGTTCGAATGTTTTAGGTCATTTTGCCATATCTTAGCAGCAGTTATAGGTAGGAACTTGAAATTCCAGAAATCAAATCTACTAAAACAAATTATTCAACACCTATTTCAGCGATTTCAGAAATTCCCCCCAGAAGGGGGTTAAAGGGGGGTTCGAATGTTTTAGGTCATTTTGCCATATCTCAGCAGCAGTTATAGGTAGGAACTTGAAATTCCAGAAATCAAATCTACTAAAAAAATGATTAAACACCTATTTCAGCGATTTTAGAAACTCCCCCCAGAAGGGGTTAAAGGGGGTGGTCGAATGTTTTAGGTCATTTCGCCATATCTCAGCAGCAGTAATTGGTAGGAGCTTGAAAATCCAGAAAACAAATCTACTAAAAATGATTAAACACCTATTTCAGAGATTTTAGAAATTCCCCCCAGAAGGGGGTTAAAGGGGGTGGTCGAATGTTTTAGGTCATTTCGCCACATCTCAGCAGCAGTTATAGGTAGGAGCTTGAAGTTCCAGAAAACAAATCTACTAAAAAATTATTAAACACGTATTTCAGAGATTTTAAGAATTCCCCCCAGAAGGGGGTTAAAGGGGGTGGTCAAATGTTTTAGGTCATTTCGCCATATCTCAGCAGCAGTTATAGGTAGGAGCTTGCAATTCCAGAAAACAAATCTACTAAAAATGATTAAACACCTATTTCAGAGATTTTAGAAATTCCCCCCAGAAGGGGGTTAAAGGGGGTGGTCGAATGTTTTAGGTCATTTCGCAATATCTCAGCAGCAGTTATAGGTAGGAGCTTGAAATTCCAGAAAACAAATCTACTAAAAAAATGATTAAACACCTATTTCAGCGACTTCAGAAATTCACCCCAGAAGGGGGTTAAAGGGGGGTGGTCGAATGTTTTAGGTCATTTCGCCATATCTCAGCAGCAGTTATAGGTAGGAGCACGAAAATCAGGAAAACAAATCTACTAAAAAAATTATTAAACACCTATTTCAGCGATTTCAGAAACTCCCCAGAAGGAGGTTAAAGGGGGGTGGTCGAATATTTTAGGTCATTTCGCCATATCTCAGCAGCAGTTATAGGTAGGAGCACGAAAATCAGCAAAACAATGCTACTAAAAACTGATTAAACACGTATTTCAGCGATTTCAGAAATCCCCCCCCCCCCGAAAGGAGTTAAAGGGGGTGGTCGAATGTTTTAGGTCATTTCGCCATATCTCAGCAGCAGTTATGGGTAGGAGCACGAAAATCAGGAAAACATTTCTACTAAAAAAATGATTAAACACCTATTCCAGCGATTTAAAAATTCCCCCCAGAAGGGGGTTAAAGGGGTGTGGTCGAATGTTTTGGGTCATTTCGCCATATCTCAACTGCAGTTATAGCTAGGAGCGCATAAATCAGGAAAAAAATCTACTAAAAATGATTAAACATATATTTCAACGAATATAGAAATTCCCCACCCGAGGGGTTAAAAGGGGGTGGTCGAATGTTTTAGGTCATTTCGCCATATCGCAGCAGCAGTTATAGGTAGGAGCGTGAAAATCAGGAAAACAAATCTACTAAAAAAATGATTAAACCTGTATTTCAGCTATTTTAGAAATTCCCCTCCCGGAAGGGGTTAAAGGGAGGGGGTCGAATGTTTTAGGTCATTTCGCCATATCTCAGCAGCAGTTACAGGTAGGAGCGCGAAAATCAGGAAAACAAATCTACTGAAAAATGAATAAAACACATATTTCAGCAATTTTGGAAATTCCTTCCAGAAGGTGGTTAAATTTGGGGGGTCGAATTTTTTAGGTCATTTCGCCATATCTCAGCTTTTATGTAGGAGGGCGAAATTAATTAAAACAAATCTACTAAAAAATTGGTTAAACACATATTTCGGCGATTTTTTAACTTCCCCCCAGAAGGTGGTTAAAGGGGTTTTTAAAAGTTTTGGGTCATTTCGGCAGATTTAGGTAGAAGCATGAAATTCAGGAAAACACATCTACTAAAGAATGGATAAACACGAATTTCAGTGATTTTAGAAATTTCCCCCGAAGGGTTTTAAAAGGGTGGTTTCGAAAATTTCAGGATATTTCGCCATATCTCAGCATTTGTTTTATGTAGGTGCGCGAAATTCAGGAAAACAAATGATTAAACACGTATTTCAGTGAATTTAGAAATCTCCCCCCCCCCCCGCAGGTGGTTAAAGGGGGATTCGAAAGTTTTAGGTCATTTTGCCATATCTCATCAACAGTTTTTGGTAGGAGCGCGAAATTCAGGAAAACAAATGCACTAAAAAAATTACATTGTCTACCCGTGCAAAGCCGAGACGGGCCGCTAGTATAATAATAAAATTATTATTTAGTAATAATTTAATATATATATATATATATATATATATATATATATATATATAATTGTGACTCATAATACATGTTAAGGTACGAATCCTATAATTATAAAAATATTAATTTATCAAGTAAGCAGTGTATTTAATAACCTGTTTTGCTATTCCTTAATTTATACATTTGAAGCCCGCATAATTTGATTGAAACATTAATTTTGTTATAGTGCGTAAACATTTTAGACAGATGGTACTTATTTATTTCATGAAAAGTCTTTTAAATTTACCTTATTTTATGCTTATTATGTAAATAATATTCGTGATTATTATTATTAACTTTAATGTTTTTATCGCAGAGGTTAAATTGCATTTAACCATATTTTTACATTCTGCTTACTGCAGGCTGTTGCAATATGTTACAATTTCTTTTTCAACTACCTTACATTGAAAGAATATGCATTTTTATATATATTGTAATTTTGCAGTTATTTGATTTATCATTACTATTTTGCGGTTTAACTCTATAACATAAAAGTTTTTGCATATTTTTATATTTTGCTTATAGCTGACTGTATCAACGTGTAAATATTTCCCTTTCAATTTCTTTACTTTCAGATATATGCATTTTTTTAATTACCATAATTTTACAGCTACTTATTTCATTTTAAGGTAAAGCTAGGAGAGTCGGCGCACAATTCAATAGAATAATAATACAATATATAACTATTAATTTTTGGTAAACTATCCATGAACAACTTTGAATTCCTTTCCTTTTTATGCTTTCATATTGCAATTCTGTAGTTATGCTTAATTTAATTAAACAGCTGTAATAAAACTAAGAAATATATTTTGCGCAGTCTGACGTTAAAGGGTTGGTGTGGTTGCACACGTGGGTAGGAGAGATTGTTATTAATAAAAACTAAAATTAAATTGTTAACAATAATATGTACACTTAAATGACATTGTTGCAATTTTTTGTGAACAAATATTATTGTATAAAGAGTGAATATTTTAACCTAATAATTAAATAATCAGAAAAAGGAAAGACGTTTAAGAACAAATAATGTCATTTAATTAAAAAATAAAGAATCAGAAAAAGCAAGTCCAGATAACATTATAAAAAATACTAAGTTACTTGATCAGGGTTCATACGCTTTTAACACTCATTTTAATAGTATTTTTCTATTTAATATTTAAATAACACAAATCGTAGACACTCGTTTAATTCCAGGATTTGTAATATTTTGTCCATTTAAATAAGGTGATAAATTCTATTACATTTTTTTTAAAGCGTACAACCCCTGTTGCTGACACGTTTAATTTAAAATTAGTCCATTTTAATTTCCACAATTTCAGTGTTTTCCTGTTTGCTGACCGAAGTTGGCAACGTCCACAATAGATGCACTTATTGTTGTTAATTGTGCAGCTTTCGTTCAGCCACCCGCCACAAGTAATACGTTGAATACTGGTAGAAGTGGAAGAAGTCTCCTGGTACAGTTCCTAGCATTCAATGCACTCATCTTCAATGTCCTTCGGTTTCTTTTATTTTATTTTTTTGGGAATCCCACTTTTTACTAGATTATTTTTTAACACAATTATTTCAAATTGGTAAAGTAATTAGACAAGTTGTAAATTTCCAACTGGACGAAAAATGTCCGGGCCAGGATTCAAACCTGGGATCGCTTGGCTGAAGCCGCCACGCTATACCACTGAGCTATCCCGGTCGAATCTATAGGGCATACTGGATGAATTATGCCCTCCAGATTCGACCGGGATAGCTCAGTGGTAGAGCGTGGCGGCTTCAGCCAAGCGATCCCAGGTTCGAAACCTGGCCCGGACATTTTTCATCCAGTTGGAAATTTACAACTTGTCCAATCCCACTTTTTCTTGTTGTTGTAGCTGCTTCTTTCTTAAGTCTTTATTCATGTATATTTCATGAATCAGTAATGTTCGTTGCACTCTGTTGTCTTTTTGATTTCGATGGCATTAAACTACTTGGAATGAGTGGAAGCTTTTCCAAAAGTGTCGTAGGTGTATTTCTGACAGTAACATTAGACTCACCAGAAGTTGACTCACCTAGCTGCTGCAATGGGAAACGAGGATCGGCCTAGAATAGAAGAAGTTTGTGTTTTAGTGGTCGTAACTAAGTACTGTTGTTGAAACGGATTGGTGAACTGTAGACTATGATGTTAACTAATCGGTTTTATTTATGCCTTGAGCACAGCCTAGCAAATATGCGTGTTCTGAAATCACTTGAATATCTAAAGGGCAAATGCCAGGTTTCAATAATTATGTGTTTCTCAAAAATTATTTAAAAAATGATTCATTTATTTGTTTTACATGTAATTTGCAATTTTTGAAAATTTACCAGTAAACCCAGCAATTTATTTACCAGCAAATTTACCAGCAAATATTTTTCTATTAGGAGTGAATATTTCAACCTAATGATTAAAGAATCAGAAAAAGGAAATAATTTTAAAAACGATTAAAACATTTTAATTAAAGGAAAAAAAATAAAGAATCAGAAAAAGGAATTTAAAAACGCTTAAAACATTTTAATTAAAGGAAAAAAAATAAAGAATCAGAAAAAGCAAGTCCAGATAAGATTATAAAATAACATTAAGTTACTTGATAACACGTTTAACTTAAAATTAGACCATTTTAATTTTTCATTTTTTTACGGAAATTTACTAATAAGCTGCGTAATTTCTCCTAGTATGGAAACTGATGGGAACAATGCACCATCTCTCCTAAGTATCAGATGCGCAAACACTTCAATTTCAGTATGAGAGATTGCGCGGTCTTTTATTTAAACATGGCCACTTCTAAAACGAACCGTTGGTGTTCGCACTATTAGTCTACGTTAGTAGCTTATGATAAATAGTTTAAGTTAAAAATATTTTGTACTACTGACTTTCTAAGGAATTCTGACGAGCAGTTATGAAAGTTCAAGCACTTACCTTGGGAAAATAAAACAAAATTGCAATATTCTAGATTCTAGAAACAGTCAACATGTACATTTAAGTACACGCTCCACTACTGCCGTTGTACAACTACATGGAAGTGCCTGCGTGCCCACTCTAGTCCTTACCCCCAACCCTCTTTGTGCGAAATCTGTCCGACCACGCCATCTGACCTGGCTTTACCTTACATATTTAGGCCAATAAAATTATTTATCTGGAACTACATCAGACGTACAAACATACTTGTAGGGGCCACATTATGTTTATCAAGTAGTGCGGAGGGTATATTGTGAATATGACCTGAACCTTAAAAATAGGATGCAATGTATGCAACCGTACCTTTCTTCAACTTGACGCAACTTGTATTATATACACAATCAAAAAATATATAGATTAAGCAACAAGCGCGGGAGTCTATGACGCAGTTGGAATATTTGTTGCTTTCTCCTGCAAACATTTCTATTTCTTGTTCTTTTAACTTGCAGCTACTGAAATGATTTAAATTTCTTTAATGGAGGGGGTGACTGTGTTTAAAGTTAATTTTTTTAAAGATAAATAAAACGAAAAAAAAAGTTACTCCTGCTATAGAAGTAATGTTTTACTTTGTTTCTCGCTTACACCATTTTTACCAGATTTAGTTAAATATAAAGCTTTATCCGCAAAGATATGGACCTACTGGGTCAAGTAACAAATTTATATAAATGCCTACTAGGTCAAAAAACATATTTTTGTCAAACACGCATTTATATACACTAAAAACACTTTTTATTTTGCTTAAAAGACGTCAACATTAAAGATGTTAAAATTTAAAATTTACATGTTTCGATTTGTTCATCAAATCGTCATCAGGTTATATTTTTAGTGTATATTTAAAAGTTAATTCTAATGGACGTATTTTGACTCTCCACTTTATTTGAAATATAATAACAGTTGAACGCATTTACATGTTTTGTAAGAATTGCTGACGCTTCAGCCCAGCTAAAAATGAACTGCAGTTTTTCTACAGAAGTGAAGTATTTTTAAAGTTTTTCTACAGGCAACTGTAGATTTTCTGTAGTGCAATCTTGACTGTAAAAATACTTCAGTTATTTTGCAGTTAATGTGAAGTAATTTTGCAGTAATTTATTTCAAAAATACTGTGAGCTTTTATCTGCAAAAATACTGCAGTTTACGTGAATTTATGTTATAATCATAAATTAAAAAAATAATGAGACTTTACATCTGTAGTAAAACTGTAGTAAATTTGAAGTATTTTTACAGTCATTATTTCAGTATTATATTTTCTGATGTATCTGCAGTATAACTGCAGTTACTTTAAGGTAATTTTACAGAACTTAATTTTAGTAAGTTTGTGAGATATTTTCTGCAATTTATCTGCAGTTTTAAAAGCTAAGCAATATTAAAGTATTTCAGTTTTTGACAATATTGCGTATTTACTCTGTTATTAATAATTAACACTGTTTTCAAGACTTTTAGTTTAATGGGACTAAATTGAACAAAAATCAAAATCCTGAGGGGGGGGGGCGAACACTGCTTTGAACCACCCATTTTGAGATAAATTTTTAACACATAAATATATATATAATAAAAATAACTTTCATGGGGAATTTAAGGGGGAAAGTCCGCCCTTCCGCCCAACCGGAAATTTGTACTTTCTCTTAGTGTTTAATTACTTTAAATTACTCGGAAAAAGAATAAATTTACTGTTTTACAAAATCGGTCAAAATAAAAAATTAAATAAAATTTTAAAATCCAGGGAGGGTTAATGACGCAACCCCCCCCCCCCCTCCCGCCTCCAACGGAAAATTCTTAGTTCCTCTTTTAAGTTAAGCGAGGAACAGCGAGTTAAGCAGCGGACACTGCTTTGAACCACCCCTTTTGAGATAAATTTTTAACACATAAATATAAAAAATAACAAATAAATAACTTTCATGGGAAATTTAAGGGGGGAAAGTCCGCCCTTCCCCCCAACGGGAAATTTGTACTTTCTCTTAGTGTTTAATTACTTTAAATTACTCGAAAAAAGAATAAATTTACTGTTTTACAAAATCGGTCAAAATAAAAAATTAAATAAAATTTCAAAATCCAGGGAGGGTTAATGACGCCCCCCCTCCTCCAACGGAAAATTTTTAGTTCCTTTTTTAAGTTACTCAAAAGAACCAATTTTATTATGCTGTTCAAAAACGGAGAAAACGTAATTTTAGTTACTTAAACTTTAAAATTCAGGAAGAAAGTAGTAATTGAACACCCCCCCCCCCACACACACACATATACACCCTACACACAACGAAAAATTCTTAGTTCTTTTATTTTAAGTTTATTATTATTATTATTATTATTTATTTTAGTTATTTTAATTATTTAGTTATTTAAATTTCAAAATCGAGGGAGGGGGAAATTGCCTTTCCACTTATTAACTACAGGCATGATGACTTCCAGTTTTTAAGAAAATTTTACTTCAAAAAACAAGTGAAAAATGTAAATCTTCTTTTGAACATTTGATTTTTTTTTCGTAACTGACTATGTGAAGAAACGCTACATCTCAACTCAACTCAAATTCTGATCGTTCTGTTTACATTTTGACGGCGACGGGACGGCGGTAAGCGGTAAGTGCAAGCGTTTGTATATTATTTTTCTTATTCGCTAGCTTTGTTAATATAATAATTAATGCCGTAATTTTTTAAATGTTTATATATAGCCATAAGATGGCTATAAATATGTACCGACAGACACCTCTACAAATCTAGATGGATTAAAGAATTAGATAGATTAAAAAATTAGATACATTCACCGTATTTATAAAGTACCACGTTGTCTTGCCAAAAAAAATATTTCGGAGGAGATTTGTATTGTCAATGTGTCGTCCATATTGTCTTATTTTAGACTTTTTTTTTAAATACTGTAATAGCGATGGAGTTAATTTAAAGTTTGTTGCCCCTACAATTACGATTATGCCAAGGTTGCAGCTATGATTTTATCAAAATCATCGCCAAGCTTACATATGCATCGGATATATGAATATATATATATTACACACCAAACACTCATATTATGCGTAATTAATACGTCATTATATATATATATTATTTGCATCATATGACTATAACTTTCGGCCACATAAATCACGAAATGTTGAACACATATAGTATTATTATAATGTCATATATGCTTTATAATTTGATAAATTTTGGGCACTAGATGTTTTTTCTTATATTAATTTTACATTATTTTGTAATAAAAAATGCAAAAAATGAATCCTGAAATGTGTTTTATGGTGTTCAATGGATAAATAAGTTTAAAAAAAATTATTTTCTTTAAATCCAAAGTTTTTATTATTACAAACAAGTAACAGCATCCAAAATTTTAAAATAAGCTATCAAGCTGGGGTGTAAAAATCTAGGAGTCAATGGGCCAATTCTCACCACTAAATTTTATTAGTATTCTTCAGCTAAATTTTATTATTATACTTCACCTAAATTTTATCAGTATTCTTATTAGTCGAAGAATATTAAAAATTTAGTGATAGTAATCTACCCATTGGCGACTAGATTTTTACACCCCTGCTATCAAGTATAAAAATATAGCAACAAATATTTTGTTATTAATTGAAAAATGTTAACTGACACCTGTAACATACCAATTTGGCAAACTATCTTGGAAAAAGAAGAAAAAGCTTTTAATCACATTTCATGTAACATATCATTCAGGAGGACAATATTTAAAATAGCATTACTTTAAATTAAATTATAATTTTTATAAAGCTATTTTCCTCCTGGTATATTATTTGTAAACTTTGATTAAAAGCAATTGAAAATATATGTAAAAACCTTGAGAAACCATTAATTGTATTGACACACAGGCTAAGTACAGTCAAGATCAACCCAAACAATATTATAAATTTCATTGTAACGATAAAAGGCTCAAATATTTAATTTAATTTTGTAATAAATATGAGTTATTTGAATTCACAATAACAAACTCTAAATTAACTCCATCACTATTAAAGAAAAGTTTAAAATAAGATAATATGAACAAAACTTTGAAAATACAAATATCCTATGAAATATTTTTTCTAGTAAGGCTTTTATAAATACGTTGAATCTATCTAATTTTTTTTAAAGAGAAACCAGTTTTGAAGAAGTGTCTGTCGGTACATATTTTTAGCTATCTTATGCCTATGTATAAACATTTAAAAAATGAATTAAGGTGTTAATTATTATATTAACAAAGTTAGTGAATTACAGAAAATAATGGACGAACGCTGTCACTTATTGCTCAATGCCGAGAGTCGCATGTAAAATGTAAACAGGTTTAGAATTTAGCTATAGGTGAAAATTAGCAGTAGCTATTCACCACATAGCAATTAAAGTTGTAAAACGGCAATTAAAACATTGTCATTGTTTACCACCTCTGCTTTCAGGTAACACATTCCATGGCAATCCTTGAGCGACTAATTTTGCAATTCCCCCCACTAAAGGTGAAAATAAGCAGTCGCCAGTTGTTGATTAAACTTTAAAAACTGGCGATTAAAAATGTGGAAAGCACAAGCCAAATGCAGGATTTCCCAATTACCATTTTCTCCTAAATTTCAAGATTTTTCAGCGTCCATTCGACGAAATTCATAATTTTTATGCGTCCGTTTGAAGAAATTCATGGCTTTTACGCACCCGTTTGAAGAAATTTACGATTTTGCGTGCATAATCGAAGAAATTCATGATTTTTACGTGGCGGTCCATAAAATTCATGATTTTTATGCGTTTGATCGACGAAATTCAGAAATTTTACGCTGCCGAATGACGAAATTTGATTTTTACGTAGCCAATCGACAAAATTCATTATTTCTCTCCGGCCGATCGAAGAAATTCATTATTTTTATGCACACGATCGACAAAATTCAAGATTTTTACACTGCCGAATGACGAAATTTGATTTTTACGTAGCCAATCGACAAAATACATGATTTTTACACGCCGATCGATAAAATTCATGATTTTTATGCACTCAGTCGCTAAAAATCATGATTTTTACATGCCCGATCGACGAGATTCGTGATTTTTATGCATTTGATCGATGAAATTCAGGATTTTTACACTCCCGAATGGCGAAGTTTTTTTACGTAGCCGATCGACAAAATTCATTACTTTTTCTGAGCATGATCGACAAACTTCATTATTTTTGCGCACACGATTGAGAAAATTCATGATTTTACACGCACTATCGATGAAATTCAGGATTTTTGCACTCTTGAATGGTGAAATTTGTAATTTTTCTTCCGAAATTCAATTTGTGGGTTTTTTTTTTCGGTTATTGTGCGTGAAGTGTACATATATATATGAGTTACTAACCGCTGTTTGAAGGAATTTCATGCATTCTAGAGATTGCTGCATTGTGAGTTTCGTGCATCCAGGAGTGTTTTTTTTTTTTGGGGGGGGGGGGGAGTTATTGTAGGCGAAGCGTACATATATATATGTTACTAACTGCTGTTTGAATGAATTTCATGCATTCTCAAGATTGCTGCATGGTGAGTTTCATACATCCACGTTTTTTTTTTTTTTCAGTTAATGGGTTGGGTTTGGTTGATTATTGACGGCCAGTTATCCACACTAGGGATATAGACCCGGGGGGGAGTGCCCTTCGTGGGGGTCTTTCTAAGGGAACCTAACCCGTATTTACGCATGGATAAATCCATGGCTCGAAGAAAACCATGAAAACTCCAAACGATTAGGCCGACGGGCACGATTGGGATCGAACCCAGCACCTCCCATCTACCAGCTTCGAGAGCAGAACCTCTCAGCCACTGGTGGGGCTTTTCAGTTAATATATGCGAAGCATACATATATATGTTACTAACTGCTGTTTGAATGAATTTTATGCATTCTAGAGATTGCTGCATGGTGAGTTTCATGCATCCAGGGTTTTTTTTTTCAGTTAATGTTCGGTTAATGTACCTGCTTAATCCGGTAACGGATAATTGCATATATTTGCATTTATATAAGTGTTTTCGCGGTCTCCTCTGGTAATGGGATCCAGGATAATGGATATTCAGGGCCATGTTGCCTGCAAGTTTGTTGTAAATATATCACTTGTACGTGCCACTATTCGAAACAAGCTAAATTCGGCAGCAAAGGCTGTGAAATGTGAGAAGAATTTGTAAATACATTTGGTATTTAAATACGATGTAAATTATAAAGCATAAACATCAAATGTTAATAAAATGGTTTTTTTTTAATTTAAACCTTATTTGCACCATAATTGTATACAAGATAAAATTGGAAGGACAAATCAGGACGCAGGTAAGAGTAATTTTTGTAAATTTTAGCATTTTTTTAGAAAAACAGAAAAGCATATATTTGTTTTGCTTTTAATATGAATTTTATGCAGTTATTTTTTATTAGGTGTAATCTATGTAATACATTTTATTTCATAGTAAATGGTATATAATTTAGAAATTTACATATATGTATGTATCCTTTCATATAATTTATTTTATATATTCAAAATTATATAAATATTCAATGCACATATAGATAATTTCTTTAAGAGATGCAAAAATATTCAAATTTGAAATTTACATTGTGGAAAAATTAGTTGCAATTAAAATTAATTTTTGCATTTAAATTTCGTGTAGGGGAGACCGGTACACACTGGACCTATGGGCACAGTGGACCACCCCCTAATATTTTATTTATTTAAACTTTTTAAAAGCTTCTCTTATATCCTAATAGACAACAGCACTGCACTGATTATTTATAGCCTTCAGAAAATATGTTTAGCTCAGATTGAACTATTTTATCCTGATTGGTTGTTTTGAGCTTCTAAAAGTAAAATTTTTCATCATATTTGAAATTTTTTAGTAATTAAAGGTTGTAGATAAATAAGATAAAACAGCTTTTTTGTAAAGATAAGATACTTGCTTTTATTTAACTTTAAAGTTAATATGTTTAAAAGGAAGCTATAAACAATATTAATACGATTATTTATTGAACTTCAACATGGGTCACAGTGGACCACCCACTCCTGGGCACAGTGGTCCACAATCCACTCTGCTCCTGTAATGCAGAATGTTCAAAATATTTAATAATTGCTTATTTACTATAAAGAAATATTGTTTAAAAGTAGTTATTTAACTGTAAAATAAAGTAAACAAAGAAAAATGACAATTTATTTAATATAGTAAGAAATATTTTGTTTTGTATTTACTGCCTTTGATAAATATAACTGTAGTCTAAATTGGTGATTATTCTATTCAAGTATGATTCGTGAGATGCAAATTGAATGGAAATCAGTTTATTTTTCCCGAAACTGTAGATGAATCTATTGTTGATGTCAATGATTTCATAATATTGCTCTCAGACCCAAAAGTATTTCAGGAAAGTTCCAGGCTCAATCATATTCATAAGTATTTTGGAATTTCACTTGCAAATTGTAATGTGCGCTGATTGTTTTGTACTTAAGTAAACTTCAACTAAATTGAAATTGTTCCTGTATTAATCTGTTATTATTTTCAAAATATAATTCATTTTGTTTTTGTTTCAAAATGTTACTCGGAAATTTATATTACTATGTTATTTCGTGGGTAAAGGGAAAATAAAAAAGACTTAGATTAATGAAAAATAGACATATTGTATATTTCAGATAATACCTAACAGCGGTCCACTGTGGTCCACTTTACGGATGCATATAAAAAAATTTCTTTTGAAAAATATATTGAAAACTATGTTATGATAAATGTATAAAGGTTTAAGGAATATTCAAAAATATTTTTTATGCAGATCGGTTTGTCCATTAAAGAGAAAAAAAAGTTTAACTGAAAAAGTGGTCAACTGTGTACCAGTCTCCCCTACATTTAATATTTAAAATTATCATCTAAATCTGCCACAATAGACTTCATTATGAATTGCTTATGAGATTAAAAATTTGTAATCCCTTTCGCACAATATATATATTCTCACAAGCTTCGTAATATATATTCTCACAAGCTACAAAGAAAATCATTTTTTTTGTGGGGGGGGGGAGGCAGTGAGTACATATTGAATAATCAAACAGTTACAGCAATTAAAAAAACAAGGATATTTTATAAAAATGTTTAAATGTTTGGGTAACAAAATTACAATGGACAAAGAAAAAGTTATGTCCACTCTGATTTAAATTCTTGTGCATCTATTTGCTTTATCAATTTGAAATTTCTGTAGAGGATTGAAAAGATATGCCCTTATATAAAGAATTATAATTTAATTTTTTAAAATTCATATACAATTATTTTTAATTGCAATTTTTATTGTTGCAATGGAATTACTAATTACACATTATCAATTTTCTTCTTCACATTGAATTTATTTATAAAATTGCACTTTTTATTACAAAATTTTAAAAGTAAGATTTTAATTTTTAGCCAATAACCATGTGTCCTTGATTTCAAAGAAATTGCCCAGTAATGAAACTATTGAAAAAATAAAAACAATTCAATACCATAAAAAAAATCATTGCTTGAAGATTGAAGTACTATGATTATTATGAATACTTCACTCATCTTTCAATATTATTATTTTGAGTAAAGTCGTTCATACAATTTCTTGAATTCTTTCATTTTTCAAAAGGTAACCATAATAATTGAATAAGTCAGCCATGATCAAAAAATATTTTTCAGTGATGATTAATCGTTGTATGCATGATATATTTTATGCACAGATTGGATATGAAAAAAAATATTTAATTAGATTTTAGTGCTGATTTTTTCATACAGAAAAATTAATATTTTATATATATACATATTTTGTAATAAATTTCTAAAAGGCTGCAGTGAAACTGCAAAAAAATGCAGTTGAAAGACCGCAGTGATTTGTCACAAATCATTGCAGTTTTTTTGAAGTCGACATAACTACACATTTACTGCAGTAAGTGTGTAGTTAAAATGCAGTTGGAAGTCTGCGGTGATTTGGCACAAATCCCTACAGTTTTTTTGAAGTCAACATAACTACAAATTTACTGCAGTAAGTGTGCAGTTAAAATGCAGTTGGAAAACTGCGGTGATTTGGCACAAATCTCTGCAGTTTTTTTGAAGTCGACATAACTACAAATTTACTGCAGTAAATTTGTAGTTATGTCGACTTAAAAAAAACTGCAGGGATTTGTGCCAAATCACCGCAGTTTTCCAACTGCATTTTTTTTGTAGTTTCACTGCAGTTCATTTTTAGCTGGGAGCAGACACTACAAACAAAGACTAAACAATGACTACAAACAATTTGTTGATTACCGAGAAAAACGACGCACAGGGACGAGACAAAATTTTCAGGATTCTTGATTAAAACTTGAATAATTTTGTGGTGTTTTTCAGTCTTCTTCGTAAACATGTTAATAGTCAAAATGGAGAACGGCGTTACTAAATAACAAGGTGTCTCTATTCAAGGGAGTGCAATGTTTAAATAGTAAAACAACGTTTTTCCTAAGAAAAACAAAGAGAAAGCAAATAACTCATTTTACTGAAGTAACGTTATAATTCGTTTTTCTCTTTCACTATTTTTACCAGATGTAATGAAATATAAAGATTTATCCACAAAGATATATATAAACTTACGAGGTAAAAAATCCAGGTCATCTATTGCTCAATTTTTGGACTTTTTTACATGTATTAAATAGCGCTGAACTAAATGCTTCATATTTCCGAATGTAATAGGAAGTACGTATTGTACCAATTTTTTAAATAAAACCTTAAGCATTTCCAACATTATTTATGATGATGAAATTAAAAATATTTTTTACATTTGTTAAGTTATGAACAAGAGTAATGTTCGGAGACTCCCTGTATTTCTGACTGAGAAAATAGATTGTGACTCTAGCTTCCTATGCAAGAATTGCTTGTTGTAATGTGCTTTACCACTCCTTAAAATTTGTACGTGAAATTTTGAACAACCTTGTACACATATCTTTATACTTGTGTATCTGCAGCATTTTCTCGAAATTTGAAACATGAATATGTACTGCTTTCATTCATTTCTGAAATGTACATCTCTTTTTAAGTCGTATGGAGATGTTAGATACAAAGATAATGTTAAATTTAATCAATAAATTCTTTCTTTTTAATGATTAATTGTGAGTTATATATTATACATACAGCTCATTATTATCTTTCTTGACAGTTTCAAAAAGCTCCTTTTCCAACTATCAGATATTCTCTCCTCACAAGCAATCACATATTATATACATTTTCTCACATATTCATCTTTCATGTTATCACATATTCTATGAAAACTATGATTATTTCAGAATGGTAGAGGGAAAATATCACTTCATTTTCATTTCTAGATACTCAGAGCGTGTCGTTGTTATGCAAATTAAAATCTCCACTTTAGCTTGAGTCGTTATTTTTAGATCGAGCATTCGTTAACTTCAACTATTATGGTAACAGTCAAATTACTTAATGTAAAAATGTATAGACTAGAAATTTCGATACATTATATATCTGTACAATTTTTTAAACATATCAACTTTATATTAATTAGTCAATATTTTTATGCATGTTCTTATTATTGTATTGACATTTTCAAGAGAAATACCATTGAGATGTTTGGAATATTGTTTTTTTTTATTAGATTCATCTTAGATATTTCCTCTTTAATGCTTAATAATAACATTAGTATATGGTTTAAGTTTTCAAAACCATTACATGTAATTATTGTAAACATATTGAACTAACTTTTCTTTTTAAAAACTCTTACTTCGTTGTCTATAATGCTTTTTCAGATTTTTTATAGAATACCAAAAAGTACATTAGCTGTATATATTTATATGAAGGAAATAAAATGTACTTTTTATGATTTAAAATTCTAGTATTTTGAAGGGATATTTTAAAATTGGTCTGATATTTTCTGAAAAAAAGTTGAAAAACTCATTTTAAATTTTGTATGCTCCTATAAATGTTCGCAAATAAGCTTTTAAAATAAATCTTTTCTATTCATGAGCTTTTATTGCTAAAAACAGGAAAAACGAAAAAAAGTAATTTCAACTTTCAAGTAGAATATTTCATTAATGCTCCATATAGATTTTATTTCATCTTAATTCAAAAAAGTTTTTAATCCCTCAACGAGTTTCACAAAAGATTTTTAGTGAAAGCTTAAGGCATTTTTAAGTCATTAACTTAAAAAATAGCTTCAGTTAAAATTTTATATTTCAAATTACTTAAAACTTAAGATTCCAAAAATTAGAAATTGAAAAATATAAAGCAAGCATTAACAGTAGATGAAAATTATTTTTTTCGACTTTTCAGATATTTTATTCAAATAACTTTTATTATATATATATATATATATATATATTAGCTTTTTAAGCAAAGCTTTAAAGAATTTTCTACGAATACAGGGTTCGAATTAAAAAAATGTTGCTGTTAAATTTAGAATTTACAAAAATAAAGGAGGAATTAAACAGGAAAAAAACATACAGGTACTTATTATATAACAAACTGATATGCGAAGCTAGATAGTGAAAAGGAAATATATATATATATTTCTATTTATTTTTGTTTAAAACAGTAAAAATGAGGTATTGCATTATTCATAAATTACTTTATTTAAACAGGTATAGCGTAAAGGTTAGTAAAACATTTTAAATTATATTATGTTCATCAACATTTTTCAAAATATATAAGCATAACAATAAAATATGCAACAATGCATTTTGATTCAATCTTGCAATAAACTTAATTGATGTATTTGTATGATTTAATTTTTGTCTGACACCATTTGATTGCTAGCGTTGATTTTATTTTTTGGTGGGGGTGGGAGGCGATGCACACATGATGATTGTTTAATAGAGTATTTTTGATAGGAAAATTGTAATTCCTTAACGCAGTCAAAACATTGCTTTGTAGGATAATTGCGTATATTGCAAGTAGGGGATGAAGTAGCTGTAGTGCAGGTAAAGCCATCTGTCTGGGGAGTGAAATACTTAGTACTTAAACTGTGAAAGCATCATGTGCCCTTGCGTCCTACTGGTTCATTGTTAACATTAGGATTTCCTTTGTGTGTGTGTGTGTGTTTGTGGATTGGGGGTCGGACACAAGATCATTGATTAACATACCCTCAATTTCTTTATCATAAATTTTCGCAACCAAAACATTGGTATTTACCGAATTGCATCTGGTGCAAGTAATATTAATAATGGATAAAAACCTTCTGAAGCGTGGATTACTGATTTTTGTGGTATTAATAGAGGGAGGCTCGTGTGATCTGTACAGGAAAACAAATTCCGAGTCCGCTTAAGGACAAATCAGTCATCAGTTGTAAATGGCATGAATTGTTCCTTTCTAAATGGACCTTGTTCCCTCCGCCTAGCGACTTTTAGAGTTTTTCAAATTTATTGCCACATAACAGTATTTTTTTCGGAAAATGATTTATTATGTTATACATATTCTTACGTATTTTAAATTAATTGTAATTGGTGTTCAAAGGCAGAGGATTTTTAAAGATTTGTTTCAATATTTTCATTTATAAAATAAAAATCGCACTACTCGATTTAGATCTATATTTTGGCATGGATGAAAATATATTTTGCTTTATATTTTCGATAAAAAAATGCGAAATCGGTAAAAAAATGTTTTAAATGTAATTGAAAAAAACAATTTTATACATCTATTTTGATTTTAATTTAAATTTTGTTTTAAGCTAAGCAAAGCCATATCATTAATTTGTCTTTTATGTGTAAAAAATTATTAAATAATAATAATAATAGTAAACTAGATTTTTCACTGTAAACTATATTTCTCCAGATTTGCCTATATGATTTTGTTTTCGGCGTATAACTAGACCCTTATTACAAAGAATAATTTCAGAAAAAACATATTCTCGTAGACTCAAAATATGGTAACTTTCCATGATAAAACTGTGGAGTAACTGAAGGTACTGTGCAAATAAGAGAACTGAAAATTTGAATTGAGTCAGATACATCTCAAGGCATAAAAATGAGACTACTTTAAGAATAATACTATATTAACTGCATACAACGTAAAAACAAAAACCACGATACTCATGATATTTCTGATAATAATATCAATATTAATTTCTGTGTTCTTGTATATAAGACTTACACAATATTATGACTATGAATATTATGAAGTTGACTCTATACCTCAACTCAGCATTGGCTCCAAGCATTGGGGTCTGCCACTGGGTTCGAGTGGAACACTTGGGAATTACCCCAATACAATACGATGACTTTGGGAAAGGACATTTTATTGGAGAACCAATTGCGTTATCCCAGAGACCATAGATTTCTATGCTCCTGGAGAGGTCCTTACAGTCCATACTGTAAATTCGCATCAAATAAAAGTGTCAACTTCTATTCAATTTTAAGAAGAACTTGTCGTCTTGTTGGCGCATCCGTTAAAATAATAATTTTTGTCAATAACGCAGCGAATCTAAAGGAAACATGAAATAAATCAAAAACATATATATATACACATAATTAATCGTAATTATACATAAATAAACCCCAAAATAAAAAATATATATATGATGCATAAATAATTACGAGACGTTAATTAGCATTACTATTTACATTAATTATTCTAATATATATATATATATATATATATATATATATACACTATATTTCCAAAGGTGACCGGTCACTTGCGATTTTAGACGTTTTGTTAACTATCTAGAAAAATACATGAGGCATTAACCTGAAACTGCAGGTGTGTAAACAGTATAGTATAGGTTATATATTTCCGGGAAGATTTTTTTCATGAAATCCCATAGGGGACTGTCAACAAATTGAAAAGGAACGAATATCTTTTGGATAACCCTGTAAAAACTAATGTAGCAAAGGCGTTCAAACTCGAGATTATTAATAAGTGGCTTACTGTAATGTACTCTGTTCATTTTTATGAGGATATCATGTATACTCGTTGCGAAATTAAGGTTTTTATAAAAACAGTCCCAAATTTCGCCTAGTTTTTTACTTATAATTTGCAGAGTTCTTAATATAAAAAAAAGTTATTTTCAGAAAATATGACAAACAACATTGTACATAACACTCTGCAATCAGAATTAAAAAATAATAAAAATTGGATGAAAAATGAGCAGGTTTACTGCGCATGCGCGAATGCAATCAAAATATAATATGCATAATGTTTTAGCTAAGTATATAGAGCAACTTTCGTGAAAGCCTCAAAATCATAGCTTGAAAATTCTGAAAATTATCGTCGATAGAATAAGTTCAAAATCCGTTGTTCCCAAAAAGAAGCAAAAAGATGAGGGTTTGTATCAAATATCTGTTGATTAGTGCCAAGATAGCGTACACAATATTGCACGTACTACTATATTAAATACAACCCCTCAAATTTTTGCTTCCTTTTGAGAACAGCGGATTTCGAGCTTATTCTATCGACGATAATTTTCAGAATTTTCAAGCTATGATTTTAAGACTTTCACAAAAGTTGCTCTATATACGTAGCTAATACATTATGCATATTATATTTTGATTGCATTCGCGCATGCGCAGTGAAACATTTTTTAGTAAACCGGCTCATTTTTCATTCAATTTTTATTATTTTTTAATTGTGATTGCAGAGTATTATGTACAATTTTGTTTGTGATATTTTCTGAAAATAACTTTTTTTTATATTAAGAACTTTGCAAATTATAAGCAAAAAACTAGGCGAAATTTGGGACTGTTTTTATAAAAACTTTAATTTCTCTACGAGTATACATGCTATTCTCATAAAAATGAACACAGTATATTACGATAAGCCACTTATTAATAATCTCGAGTTTGAACGCCTTTGCTAAATTAGTTTTTACAGGGTTATCCAAAATATATTCGTTTTTTTCAATTTGTTGACAGTCCCCAGTGGGGTTTCGTGAAAAAAATCTCCCCGAAAATATATAACCTATACTATACTGTTTACACACATGCAGTTTCAGGCTAATTTCTCACGTATTTTTCTAGATATTTAACAAAACGTCTAAAATCGCAAGTGACCGGTCACCTTTGGCAATATAGTGTATATATATATATATATATACAAAAACAATACATAATAACATAATTAAAACTTATTTAATTAAACTAATTACATAATTAAACTAATTTACTGCTATCTGTCAGAACTTTTCATTTTGACATTTTTTCGGTTACTGTTTATTGATATTATTTACGAACATTATTACTTGTTTTATCAACTTCAATTGTTTTTCTCATAATAAATATTTATTTTAAAATATTTTTTCTTACAACTTAAAATTTGAGATTTTTCAGAAATTAATTTTACTATTTTGAGAATTTTACAAAATCACCATCTGAATTAAATATTTACGTATTACAATGAGAACCCTACCCTTTGACAAAATAACAACCTTTAACATATAACATAAAATAATAAAGTTGGAAAGTTCCATTTAAAAAGTTCCATTTAAATTTAAAAATTGAATATATATTTTTTTAATGTTGGTCCATAGATCTAAACAGTATTGATGCTATTCGGTAAAATATGTACCTTTATAAAAGTTGAAAAAATATCTTTAAATGCTAAGTAAAATTGGTTTCAACGATTCGCTACATCCTAACACATACATAAAGTCACATTCTTTGGAAAAAAAATCGGAAAAATATTGAAATTTTAATGGAAACTGGTTGCTTATACAATTTCCTAATTTAGTGAAATTTCTTGAAAGTGCATTAGTTTATATGATGTTTAAAGATTTTGTTGTTTTTATAAGTAATTTTTTAATATTATACTAAATGTCAAAACTTATACTATAAAGAATCAGACATTTTCAAACACAAATAAAAGTACAGCGTTCATTATATACCAAGTTTTTTTAATTTCTTTATAGAAAATAAAGTACATGCTCATTATGAATTTCTAGAAGATTTCTGATAAATCCAACATGAAATCTCTGATTTTTAACAGTACATATTTTGGAAATCACGAAGTAACGATTTCGAAGAACATTGCATTAAAATTCCTGAGATTCTCAATCATCCTGTTGTTGGAGAAATATTAAAGAACACCAATGACCAAAATACGCATCTTGCAAATGCTCTTTTAGAAATTGTTTTGCTGATAATGAAAAGCACATAGAATCAAGTAGGTAAAATAAACCGATCACCGTTTATAAATTTGATTGTGAGAAGTGCAAAAAAGAAAATAAACATACAGATTTATAAAAGGTTATATATACCGGGTGATTATAATTAAAGTTACGATTTCAAAAATCGATAATTTTAAAACTACTGGTCAGAATGACTTGATATTTTAGCAGAACAATCGTGAGGCAATGGAATTTTGTTTGGCGAAGGAAAAAAAATAGTTCCAAATTGTGCCGATAGATGGCGTTGTCAGCGTAATGTCAGGGGAAAGACCAAAAATGTATTCTTGAACCCTTTCCGGCGCGGTGTAAATTTGTTTGCAAAATGATGAAATAATAGACTGACACCGGAATTTACAAACGAATCCATTAGTAAAAAGAAACTTGCTTATTTTCTGGTTCTTAATGAAAGGAAAATTTTAATTAAATATTCTTGTTGCCGTTTGTCAGTTTTAGAATTAAAATTGGGTGTCCTTTTTTGTGACCACCGCCCGTTAAAGGGTTAAACATAGGAATGATGTTGCCAAAAGGAAAAAAAATAGAGTTCAGAGATTTACTAAAAATTTATTAGCGAAAAGACAAGACTACGTGTTTACAGCGACGACAGACAGACAAACAGCGTCCACCCTAGGGACCAGCTTTTGGCTAATGGCCAGGACGAACCCCTAAGCCTAGGGAGGGAAAAATATTACTATCCGGCGCTAGCTACAATAATTACAAGTTAAACTACAATTTTTACAAAGTATAAACGTTACCCAATTTTGCTACAAGGCTGGGCGAACGTTAAAATTATTACAATAATTGATATTTTACATAAACTTTAATTTTAGTTATTTATATAGCATTTTGAGATTAACATTATAATGACAATTATTTGTAGTCGTACATTTTGAATGCATTAGTACGTATACAATAACCTTTAGAGGTATAATATATTTTTAAATATGATTACAATATATAATTACAATATAAAATTCAAACAATTTTATTTACACACAATAACATTTTGAAATACACTATATACAGTGGCCCCTCACCTACACGCGACACACGGCAAACAAACCTCATCACCAGAAACCCCCCCCCCAAAAAAGTAACACCCGTACTCAAATGTAAAAATAAAAACTTATCCTTTTTTTCCCCCTAAAATCCTCTATACTGTTTAAAACAGTGGTACGAAAAAGCAACCACCGAACATCGCGCATAAGTGAGAGGCCAGTGTATTTACAATTTGGTACTGATACAATACATAAAACAAACTTTTATTTATTTATTTATTTATTTATTTTTACTATAAGAGGAATTTGTATTTAATAAATGAATATTTTTGATTTAAGATATTATGATTTTCGTAAAGTTGAAATAGTTGCTTTTTATCAGATAGTATATCTAGAATATTGTCAAGAGTTGTTTTAGTTTCATTATATGTGAATTTATACTTCATAAATTTACATTTGTCAAATAAATAATGTAGTGGGTCACCTTTCTGACCACACTGACATAAGTCATCATCTCTTTTGCCAATTCTATGTAAGAATGTAGGAAAACTTCCACATCCACTGAGGAAGTAGAGTGAGACTTTATTTTTACATATAAGTGAGCATTGAACCTTTGGAATAATACTATGAGTAAACCTGCCGCACCCTGAGGAGTACCAGTTGTACTGCCACCTGTCCAGCAATTGCAATTTAATAAGCTTATTAAGTAAAGAGCATGGAAGTTTAACTTCCTTGCTTACTGGCAAGTTGCAGCACTGTGCGGCCTGGTACGCCAGCTTGTCCGCCAGTTCTTTAATTTTAATTTGATCTTTAAAGGCCACATAAGCATATGCTGTTTTGTTATCTGTTTTAGAACCATCAGTATAGATCTGTGTTATGTTAGGTTTGTTTATGTTTACATCCGTCAAAATTAAATTGTTAATATATATTTCAGGATTTGTTTGAAATTTATAGACTTGTTTTTCAATTTTGTTACATTCTAATATTTGATTATTAAATATTAAGATGTCTTTATTATTTTTAATTTTGTATTTAAGATTTTTTGCTTCTAATGTAAATAATAACGGTGGAATGCCCAGGAGCACCTGAAGTGTGTGCGTCGATACATTCTTATAACATTTTGTTATTGATGTTAAGCAAATTCTTTGTATTGATTGTAAGTTTCTTTTATCAATTATTCTCAGATTATTGTACCAAACCTCCGAGCCGTAATCGATAATTTTCTCGAGGACAGTAAGGTACCATTCTCGAAGAAAATCTCGTCTTACCCCCCATGTCGTTGAAAAAACTCTTTTAATGGATGATGTTAATGATAAAATTTTACTTTTGATATTTAATATATGTGTATGCCAAGTTAGATTACTTTGATAGTGGATACCTAATAATTTAAGTGTTTCAACACGTTTAATTTTAATGTTATTTAGTTTAATTTGAGGTTCTCTGTTCCTTAAAATGTTTTTACCCAGCATTATATATACCGTTTTGTCTGTCGATATTTTAAGTTTTAGTTTTGTACAGATATTACTAAACAGCGATATCATTTTATTTGATTTATCTTCAAGTTCTCGTCGGCTATTTGCCGCTATGATCATATTAAAATCATCACAAAAAGCTTAAGTTATGGAATTTTTCAGAATATGTGATTAATATTATGTTCGCTATAAGCAGCCAGAGCAGGGGACCAAGACATGAACCCTTCGGACAACCTTGGTATGTTTCTCTTTGTGTGTTAATATTCTGTTAGTCTATTATAATTTTTCTATTAGTTAAAAATGTAATATATTTTTCAGGTATTGTGGAATGGGTAGTTTTTGTATTGTTTTGTCGAGGATAGTCCAATTTATATTGTCAAATGCACCCTGTATATCAAAAGATACCAAGATGCAATATTTGTTATACTGTATTTTTTTATGAATTTCATCGTTTACGGCTTGTAATAATTGAATAGTGTTTCGTCCCTCTCTGAAGCCAAATTGTTGTTCATGGAAGTGATTGTTAATTTCAAGGTAATGGATTATTCTGTGTTTAATTAATCTCTCCATTATCTTTCCCAGCATCGGGAGAAGGCAAATTGGACGATAGGATGAATGGAGCTTTGGGCCTTTATTGTTTTTTACAAAGAAGATAACCTGGGCAATTTTCCAATTTGCTGGGGAATAATTTAAAGATAGACATTTATTAAAAGGATCGCGAATAAGACTTTTGTAGTTTTTGAATAAGTTTTTGATTAAAAATGCATCAATTTTGTCATAGCCCGGAGCTTTCAGATTATTCTGTTCTGATAGTGCATAATTTATTTCTTTAGTTGAGAAAAGTGGTGGGGTGGGAGAATTTTGTGTTTCCCTTACAAAGTTAGATAAAGGAGGATCAGGATTTTCTTGTGTGGTAAAATGGTGATTTAGCAAGTTTGTAAATGTACCTGAGATTGTGGAATATATATTAGAGCCAGTAAATGTCGTATGTAAAAAATGTTGGTTTGTTGTATTTTTTGCTGTTGCAATTTGGAATGTTTTTCCAAATTTATCAATAGTCTGTGTACAAAATTTTTGCCAAGATTTGGCCTTTTCTGATTTGATATGTTTTTTATATAGTGCTCTTTCTTTCTTTAGTAGTATTTTCCATTTAGTATCACCTGTTCGTTTAAATATCCTATTTAATGCGGCTATTTTGTTTCTGTGGGACTTCAGAGAGGCGTTCCACCATGTAAATGTTGGATATAGTTTTAATTGTTTCTTTTTGAGAGTGGAATTACATGTTTCTAAAATATTATTGTTAAATGTATCTAGCCAGTTGTGTAATTCTTGCGTTGTTGTTATAATGTCAAGTTCATTTTGTAAGTCAGATACATATTTTTTAAAATTTTTGTTAAATTTTTTAAAAGTTGTATATTTGGTTTTAAATCTACCTAATTTTATGTAGTTAATTGAAAGTGCTATAGAAAATCGAATGTACCTGTGGTCTGACTTACTCATATTTTCTACGTCCACATACCACGTCTGGATTCTTTCAGAAATGTCCTGAGAGCACAACGTCACATCCGGATTAGTGGCACAGGGATTGTCAATTTGTCCAATGAAAGATGCTGGTGCTTCAGAATCATTTATAAGAATCAGTTCTCTTGCCAATAGCAGGTATGTCAATATTGATCCCCTCTCATCCTCTTTTTGATAACCCAGGAGTGCCAAGTGGGCGTTAAGGTCTGCACCCAGTATCAGGTTTGTCATTGGGTTAAACTGATCTAACCATTTCATATCCTCAAGCAGGTTATTTTTTGGTTTAGAGTACAATGATCCCACTGTGAGTCTTCCTGTTGTTGTAGTAATATTGACGAACACTGCATTTTCATCTGAGTAAGTGTGGATGGCTGGAACATCCGGTCTAGTTATCACAACTGCAGCTGTTTGATTTTTGGATGTAAAGACTTTGCATGCTGTTGATGGAATACCCCAAACTTTGTTTTTGATGTAGTAATAGTCTTGGATGAGTAATATTGTAATTTTATTTTCATTGGCAAAGCCCCAGAGATGGTCTGTAGCTGCTCGACTGTTTTGTAGATTAATTTGTAGACATTCTAAATTTTCACTAAAAGGTGCTATTGTTGGTGTATGTTGAGATTGTATATCTTCTTTATTTAAAATATTGAATTGGAAACGCTATTTTTAACGAAGTTATTTCTATTGTAGAGATGATATTGATATATGGGACATTGACTTGTGTTCGCTGCATGATGAAAGTCATTTTCTCTATCTTTACAGTTTACACATATGTGTTCTGTTGGATTGTGTTTTACTTTACACTTGTCAGAATTGTGAGACTTCGTGCAGTACGTACATGCTCTTGGATATTGACATCTATTTGATACATGGCCATATCTCTGACAGTATCCACAACCCAATGACAGTATCCAACGTATTACTGGGCGATATTGTTCAATCCTACACGAGTTGAAACCAATAAGGAGTTTTCCTTTATTCAGTAGGTAATTGGCTATGTTGGCTTCCACACTTAGAACAAGTTGATATGTTTTAGATGTTTTTCTTTGAATGACTTTAAAAATAGTTATTGGTGTATCCATGTTTAGATCTTCTATTATTGCTTGTGTTATTTCTTCTTGTTCTGTAATGTTAGGAATGCCAAGTATTATAATTTTCTTCGTGTTATATGGAGTATATTGAGTTTCTATAACATCTTTCAATGCTTCAACTTTGTCAATGAAGGTCCAAAGTGCTTTTGTTTCTTCTGGGCTGTCAGATTGTATTATCAGAAGATTTTTATCACGTGCTGGACTGCATACAATATGTGGAAAATCTTTATTTTCTTTAACTTTTCTATTCAAAATATCTTTTATTGTTGCCATTGACATTGTCGTGTTTGGCTTCTTGTGTAATAATACTGCAGCTTTAGGGATGCCTATGTTATTCTTTTTTGGGATATTTTCCTTCATTGACTGCTGCAATACTTCTGAGTAACTAGTTTGGGATATATCTATTTTTGCTTGTTCTATAAGTGAGTACTCTCCCGTCTGGTCCATTTTTTCCAATATTTTGTTCGTCTTTGTTTCTATGTTTTCCAAAGTTTTTTGAAGTTCTTCTATTGATGCAATGCCCGTACTTATTGTTAACCTCTGTGGTTTTGGTTTTTCTGATTTTAATTCCTGAATTTCGCAGAGTAGTTGCTGTATCGTTTGATCTCTTTCTTTTACTAACTTTTGAAGATCTTTCCCTACCTGCTCAAGGAGTTTTACATCTGTTAAGAGATTGTTTATTTTCGTATTTTCTTGGATGAGTTTAGCTATTTGTTCATCTTTTGAGATCAATGATTCTTTTAATTTTTTATTTTCTTCTTGTGTCTTTCTGATTCCTTCTAATTGTTGATTTATTACTTGAGCCTCGTTTTCGGTTTTATCCTGTTGATTCTGCCTTTGTGTTGTAGTGTCCTGTTTTAATTTTTCCAGTTTTTCTTCTAGTTCTTTCTTCTCTTTTTCTAAGCTTAAGATCTTTTCTTTCTGGAATGTCCTTTCCTTTGCTGTTTTTTCTGTGAAGTTGAATCTTTCTTCATATTTTTCCAGTCTTTTGTTAATTTCTTCTTTGTATTTACTCGCCTCGTCTGCGTCACCTTTTTTCATTCTTCGTAGGAAGTCGTTGTATTGGTTTATCAATGCTGTTAAGTCCATTCTTATTGCGTTTTTCTCTGTGAATTTTTGATACTTTATACTTGGGTTTTGTGTGTTATAGCGTCTGGATCTTCGTTTTAATACTGTTCGTGAAGTATTAAAAGCCGTAGTTGCTTCTGAACTTGAATGTGCAATTTTGTATTCAGACTCCGTTGTTTTCGAGTCATCTGAGTCATGTGAGTCCTGAGGTTGAATTGGCGAACTTTTTAGTTCGTCTTCCATGATGTTTTATTTTTGTCCAGTACTATAATTTGTTATCAAATGCGTATTTAGAAGTATTTAACGTAACTAAATGATATAGATTACAACTTATTTTTTTTTAACTTTTCCAACTATAAGTTGAGGAATTTGATTAATTTGAGGTAATGTTTTTTGCCATTTAACAATATATCTTTATGTATCTGAATAATTACTATATTTTGTTACTTTTACACTTATATTAAACTTTTCATTTATTAAACTAGGCATCACTGGAGTCTAATCATGTTTAATGAAGGAAAGGGTAAATAGGAAAGGTCATAGTAAAAATCAGTGATCTAAATCACTGGAAATGACTAAGATAAAAACTTAATGTTATATGTGGGGCAAATTTCGAGATTATAATAATAATAAAAGAATAAAAATAAAATAAAATAAAATAAAAATGATAGAATGAAAAAAAAGGGGGTGAGAGAAGAAATTTTTTGAAGAATCCTCATCAGAAAAACATTAGTGACCAATGCTTATGAGCGTCGCTGCACCCGGAGTAAAAGAGATTTTATTAATCATACAAAACCTAATATTATAGTTTAAATTTAAGATTAGGCCATTTGGATTACTATTGCTATGCAAAGACATTCACCAGATAAGACATATTATGGAGAGTCTATATTCTAAAAACCTTTTATTTACAAAATCTATATTATTTACCCGCCATGTGGAAAGAGAGAGAAAAAAAAATAAATAAACTGAAATTGATGAATTTAACGAATTTATTGAAAATTCTGACTCTATAACAGGTAAATAGACAACAACTCGAGAAGTTTAGTATTAAAAGTGTGCCAGAGAAGGGAAAAAAAAGTTTTCACTCGCCTGTAAGAAGGAACGAGATCGACGCTGCACTTGAAAATGTATAAACCCTTGAACATTTGTAAATATGGAGGGAGGAGGGGGGGGGGAGAGGGTGGTAAAAAATAAATTAGCGAATGAAAATAAGTTAATATACTGAGAAGCATAAGAGATGTAATAGAGACGGGAATTATAAAACGCCCTCTAGCGACACTAAATAAGTGTAGATGAAAATGCTTATTCAAAAATAATATGTCACATCAAAACCTTCAAAATGACATGCAACACGGAATGAAAAGAATAAAATTGAAAGATAATGAAAATATTTAATAAGACGCCCTCTAGTGGCACCCGGAATAAAACCAACACAATATTTAATAAAAAGTGACCCTAAAAATAATAAAGAAGCAAAATGCTACAACTTAGCTTAAAAAAAAAAAAAAAAAAAAAAAAACATTAAGAATTTTGAAAAAGCGCCCTCTACCGGACACAAAAAGGTATAGAAAAACATAAAAGAAATGAAAACTGGAAGTGTGTAAAAATACCTAAAAGTAGACACCAAACACGACTAACATGAAAAAAAAAAAAAAAGCACGATTGGTATAAAAAAGCTGAGGAAAAAACAATTGTGGTTAACTCCTTACATATGAAAATTACACCCACTGTGAACTTATCGAAAGGCCAAGGAAAAAAAAAAGGGGGGGACCAAAACCGTGCCATGACAAAACTATATCCCCTCCCTCTAACGGCCAAATGATGTTTCATTGATTTGCTATATTGCAGTACTAAATTGCAAAAAAAAAAAAAAAAAAAAAAAAAAAAAAAGTGTTAAAGTGTCTCTGATATACCATACCCACAAACATTAATTGAAAAAAAAAATCATTACCTGTATTCCCTTTTAATCCCTCCTTCTTTCCCCTTTTTATTTATTTCCCCTTTCCCTTCCCATCTTCTTTAACAATAATTAAAATAAGGAATGAAATACGGAGGTAAACTGACACTAAAATTTTTAACAGAACCAATATTACAAAATTAACATAAGAGTTTTCATAACTTACAAACCGACAATAATAATATTTTATAAGATTATACCCATCCCATACAGGACCAAGAAAACATTAATAAACAAAATTCTTATGCGAAGCTGAAAATTATACCTCAACTCTGACTTCATATGAACAAGAATGCAAACCGTAACCAAAACTAGCGCCATATTGAATGAGAATAAAAACGAAAAAACAGCAATTTTAAAGTAGACATTTATCACACTTCATTACAAGATAATTTAATAAAAAAATATGGCAGAGAAAATCTTGGAATGTCTATCAAGCATACTTTTATATATTATTCAAATACACAAAATATTTACTTCATATTTATGCCTAAAAATGTAACCGCCCCATGTTAAACAACATGGAACATAGAAACAGCACTTTTCAAATAATCATTTTAAAACCTTGAAATTAAAATTGTTAAATCTAGTTGGTGGCAAAATATAGCAAGAGATTTAACGAACACAGAAAGAACACTAGTATTAAGTAAATACTTATTTTTAGATATATTAAAGCATTCTGAAAAAGGTAAACAAATCAATACAACGCAAGACATGAAATTTTAAAACCTATATTAATACACTTTATTTTTACAAAAACTCTAAACTACTCACTGATTTATAATGAGATGACCTTGAAAGGTCCCAATTATAGCACATTATATTAATTGAAGCACAATTAACATTTTATTTAACTTCCTTAATAACACTGTGAAGACAAACTGACACTCCGAGTGCAACAACAACATGATTTCAAACAACTACAACTTCAATTATAGATAATACCAGAAAGTCCGGTGGGTTTTAAAATGTTCAATAAAGTTATACAAAAAATGAAAAAAAAAAGAGCTTCATGGAACAAATACCTTACTGATTATTAAGGCATAAGTTGCTCAATATGCCCTCCGCCTTGTTCCGCTACTAATTGGAAGCGCAAAACGGCATGCTCCACAACAGATCGGAGGGTAACTGTACTAATGCAATGGGTGTGTTGTGTGATGCTTGCCTTCAAGTCGGCTAGATTCTGAATCCGCCCGCTATAAACAACATTCTTCAGGTACCCCCAAAGCCAGAAATCACACGGGTTTAAGTCGGGGAACGTGGCGGCCACGTTGTTGGAAAATGGCGGCTTATGATCCTATCATCTCTGAAATTATCACTCAATAGCTGCTTCACAGTAGTAGCAATGTGCGGAGGAGTGCCATCTTGCATGAATATTATGCGATCCACACACTGACGCTGTTGAAGTGCCGGAAGAACATGGTTACGCAAAAGTGCTTCATACCGCTTGCCAGTAACTGTGCAGGTAACGGGACCCGCAGGTGTGATCTCCTCGAAGAAAAATGGACCGACGACAAACGCTGCCGTTATTCCGCACCACACAGTGACCTTTTCAGACTGAAGAGGTAATGGCTGTAGCTGGGACGGATTCTCGGTCGCCCATATCCTGCAATATTGAGTATTTACAGAACCTTGCAAATGAAAGTGGGCTTCGTCAGACCACAGAATGTTCCATGGCCATCCGTTGTCCACTTCTATCCGGGCAAGAAATTGTAGTGCAAAAGATTGACGTGCTTCCAGGTCAGCAGGTAGCAACTCCTGCACATGAGTTATCTTGTACGGATAACTGCGTAAGACGTTCCGTAGGACTTTACGCACCGTGCTGTTCGGCATATCCAGCATTCGGCCAATCCCCCTTGCACTGCTGATTCCAGCATCACTGTCAGTATGTTCCTGTAATGCTGTAGCCACATCTTCCACTGCCGCAGCTGAAACTGGTTTCCTTCCTCTAACCCGTTTAACGTCAAATGAACCGGTCTCTTCGAATTTAGCAATCATTTTTTGCAGACCATTTGTTGTTATTGGACCTTTTTTATGGATTTTAATGTCCGAAACTTCCTAATAGCTGTAAGTGCACAGTCATCGTTCTTTTAAAAAAGCTTCAAGAGCAGAGCGCGATCCTTCATAGTCAGAGTCATGATGAAGCATTCAGGCAAAGAGCTGCTGCTCTGCATTTTTATAGTTGCTATGTCTGCGGTGCGCATGTCACGTATTAGTAATTTGCATATCTTCAGACAATGTGAACCCAGACAGTGCCATCTATGGGCACATTTTGAAACTTTTTTTTTTCCTTCGTCAAAAAAAATTCCATTTCCTCACGATTGTTCTGCTAAAATATCAAGTCAATCTGACCAGTAGTTTTAATTAAAATTATCGATTTTTGAAATCGTAACTTTAATTATAATCACCCGGTATTTAATTAAAATTTTCCTTTCATTAAGAACCAGAAAAATAAGCAAGTTTCTTTTTACTAATGGATTCGTTTGTAAATTCCGGTGTCAGTCTATTATTTCATCATTTTGCAAACAAATTTACTCCGCGCCGGAAAGGGTTCAAGAATACATTTTTGGTCTTTCCCCTGACATTACCCTGACAACGCCATCTATCGGCAAAATTTTGAATTATTTTTTTCCTTCGCCAAACAAAATTCCATTGCCTCACGATTGTTCTGCTAAAATATCAAGTCTTTCTGACCAATAGTTTTAAAATTATCGATTTTTGAAATCGTAACTTTAATTATAATCACTCGGTATATCATAATGAGCAGAGGAAATATTTTTCAGTTAGGTAAATGATATTCAACAGTTGGAGTATCATAGTTGAGATTTATTCCAACAGAGCGAAAAATACCAAGACCAGGACTCGAATCTGGGTACTTTGGCTTACCGTTCCAATGCACTTCCGAATATCCCAACGATAACCTGGCTGGGATATTTCACTCTTATTTGTTGGACAAGGCTGTGAACTGCAGCGTTAATTTCATTCATCCGAGCTATAACTATATCATTTTACGTGATGAATGTGATATAACACGGAAACACCTGTATACCATGTAATTAGGTCATAAGGAACATAGGAAAGATATTTTGACTAGGTAAATCATACCCAACGGTTGGAGTATCATAGTTCAGATTTATTCCAACAAAACAAAAAATGCCGGTTCTGAACTCGAGCCTGGGTACTTTGACTTCCCTTGCCAACGCTCTTACTACTGAGCTATCCCAACACTATTCCTGGCTGGCATAATTCACTCTTATTTGTTGGAATAGCTCAGTAGGAAGAGCGTTGTTACGGTAAGCCAATGTACCCAGGTTCGAGTCCTGGTCACGGCATGTTTCGCTCTGTTGGAATAAACCTCAACTATAATACTCCAAACATTAAATATGTTATGCAAATAGATAGAAAGATAGATAGATAGATTACTGTAAATGTATATGTAATTTTTTTATAAGAGGCCATACATGTATTAAAATTGAAATTGACTCCTAAAACATCAATAGTAACAACTAAATTTATTGGAAAACAGGACACTTAAAAATGCTTTTCGTATTAAAATAAAAACAAGAACGAAAAATCATGCGTCAAGCATAGATTATGTAGCACTTTCCAACGCTTCCAAAATAATTTTACAAATCATAACCTTTAATAAGCTAAAAGATAACTTCTAAGTAAACAATTTGGAAAACGCATAACATATTTAAAAACATAATTTCAGGAATTTCCAACATATACAATATTCTGAAAAATATCCGAATACTTTTATTCAGCCCTGTATGGGATCTATAGAATTGTATATATACTACATAGGATGCTAAATTTTAGTTCAGTTAGGAAACGCGTTTAAAATTCCCCGTCACAGTTTAACACAGTTAGTCACCCAACACAGTTTAAAATTCCCCGTCTGGAGTTTGTCAATGAACAGAAATGTGTTTGCGAACTTTTGTGCTGCCCTGTATAAGATCTACAGAATTTATACACATCACGTAATAGACAAAAAGCAAGTTAACATTAAAATCGCGTTCAGTAACTTAAAACGCACTTCCAGGAATTATTGTTAACAGACAGTAGATAATTCTTTTGCGTGTCCCTGTAAATGAACGATGACTGCTATACACACAATATTCCGTAGTAAGTCTCTTGTAATGCACCTTAGTGATCTATATAAATTTCAATGCGTTTAAAATAGTGAAACATTATTTAAATAAACCGCAGACGATTTTTCTCCATAGACGTAATGTAACGGAATTATTTTTACTGTCCCTGTAAAGTAACTATAAGTGCTATGCACACCCTGTTCCATATTAAGCTTCTTCTAATGCACCTTAGTGATATATATAAATTTCAATGCGTTTAAAATAGTGAAACATTATTTAAATAAACCACAAATGATTTTTCCCCATAGACCGCAATGTAACGGAATTCTTTTGAGTGTCCCTGTAAAAAAACTATAAGTGCTACACACTTCCGTTGAAATAGGGAACATGCTATAGATAACGACAATAACATATAAAAATTGCAGAGCAATCCGAGCATATTTACGGGAGTTAGAGTACGGACAGACGGCAGACGGCCAGACGGCAGACGGCCAGACAAACCGAAGTCATAAGCACTTTTCAACTAGGTTGGAAAGTGCTAAAAAGCCGTGGAACTAGAATGTTTTAGAGACAAATAGTTGGCATTCAGGCTATAATCTACAAAGTCGTAAAGACATGTCGCTAACAGAAAATGAAATATGAGAGTGGTGACATATGCATCGAGAGGACGTTCGGAATGTGCTCCGACAGACGTTATTACCTAAACTATGGCAAACCTACATTCCAGAACTTACCAATGCGCGCCTTGACAAATTGAATTAGAAAAGCCACATAAATTAACAAACTATTAGTTTGGCTATAGTGGCATTCACTTTTCGTTCGTTGGCGATTCGTCGTCGCAAGTTTCACGTAACGCCTCTTAGAGAAACATCTTCAGTTAATCAAAAAAGTCCTCAAAGTCCAACCCTCAGTAAAAGAATCCGTAATGAATTATCGGCGGAATGTGAATAACTCTAAGAAATCAAAGTGAATACACACCTAAACCTGAGTCTACTGAATAACATAAAAACGGTTACTTTTAGATCAAAACTGCCGAATTACCTCATCTACGGTAGAGAATGTTACTTGTTAGTGATGCCAATAAAAAATGTGCTTTATAGTGATGCTACGGACTAGGAATCTTGGTCTAAAGATGGCTAGTTCTAAAAGTTATAATGATACATTACCTCACTCCTATGTTGTTTCACAACTGTACAAGTAAACGTGTCGAAAGCACCAGAAGACGCGTACGACCTGCATAAATTTTTTTTAACTCCGTAAGACTCATGTTTTAGAAGAAATGGGATGCAATAAAGCATCGCGTTTAGCAGTAACCAAAATTATTTTCACTTATATTTACTTCGACAAATCTGAAAAATGGATATATATATATATATATATATATATATATATATGATATAGGTATTTATAATATATATATTGCATTCTGCTATTTTTTTTGCTCCAACACAACAGTCGAAGAAATAAATGGCAAACATCTCCAAATTAATGCAGTTGTGGTAGCAACTTTAAGCAGTAATAGAGCGCGTAGTATGTAGAATGAAGGAAAGAAGAACACCATGAGACTCGTATTCATTTATTTAAACACACTCATCTTTAAATTCTAGGGGATTGCTCTCTTTTAACAATTCTGTATGTTAAAACATACTAGAACGCCAGCAATATTTTATTTTAATCCAAATCCCTCTCTCTGCTCTCTGTCAGTCTGTTTTAAACGTAGAATGCGCAAGAAACATTTCATAACACGTGACCTTTTTTGCCCAATGCATGTTCAACTTTCAACTCGTACTCATTTTTATCGGATATTTAATATTGCATAAATACGTCTCTTCTAGGCTTTTGGCGGGAAAGAATCTTCTAGAGCATTATCGATATTAAAAAACGCGGGGAATTACTAGAATAATATTTCGTTTTTTTCGGTTTTCTCTCTCTGATCTCTGTCAGTCTGTTTTAAACGTAGAATGCGCAAGAAACATTTCATAACACGTGACCTTTTTTACCCAATGCATGTTCAACTTTCGGCTCGTACTCATTTTTATCGGATACTTAATACTGAAGAAATACGTCTCTCCTAGGCTTTTGGCGGGGAAAGAATCTTCTAGAACAAAATCGAAATATAAAAAATCGGGAAATAATTAAAATAAAAATTCGGTTTCTGCATATTGAAAACAATTTAAAAGAATAAATTGTTTTGGACTATTAGGAAAGGGATGGTGCATTTAAACAGATTATATAAAACAAAAGAGATATAAATGAGAGAATAAATAAGAAATATTTAATATAATGAAGAATATAAGAAATTAGATTTTTAAGAAGAAATATTCTTATGAAATGTGATTTTTACATCTTATTTGTTGGGAAATAAAAATTGAATTTATGTAGATTAGAATAAAAAATGTTTTAAATATAGACAGTAATGGAATATTTTTAAGAAAGGGAATATTTTAATAAACTAGAGTTGTAAATGGAATATTAATAAAATGAATTTTTAATACAATAAATTTAATAGAGTGTGGGATTTTAAATTTTGTAAAATATATATAAGTATATATAATAAATATTGGTATAATAATATGGAACAAACTAACGTGTGAGTTGTCATTTTCTGGCCATTCTATAGAGTTTTATGCCTGTAATTTATTTTTCTGATTGTAACATGTGATTGTTGCTCATGCCAAAATATTCAAAATTATTGCAAATTAATTTTATTTTATTAAGAAATTCAAAAAGTGTTATTGATTTTTCACTTGCTACATATTTTTTTTAACTGGATTGTTTTTCTATTCATTCAGGAGTTATCAGAACATTCTTCGCTTTATTGTTGTTTTCATTATTGATTTATTACAAAATTATAAGGTAATTTCATTAATTTAAAAGAGTTCCTAAAACAGAAATTGTTGGGTTTTCTTCTTTATTTCTTTATTTTCTAATACAATTCAAAAAATTCATAGACATATTTTAATTTTATGTATTCTTTTTTAAAGATGCTTGCATGTTTTCTTAAAGTATTTTCAATAAGGATATCTTTCTGTTGTCTTGAAGTATTTATTTTCTCTTGCTTAACTTAATAAATCTATTGAACTTTTGGTATTTTAAATTAAATCATGCAACTCGGACAAAGAAAAATAAAAAAATAAAAAAAAACGTAAAACTAGACTAAACTAGCAGGCTTATTGCATAATTTTCAAAACTTAATTTCCATCGTGTTTCAATGCTTTTATTTTAAGGGAAATCATTAACACTTTATAGATTAAAAGTAAAAAAAAATAATGAAACAGAAGTTGTAAAACTTATACGAAATACTATATTTAAAAATCATGAAAGATCACAATAACTTGTTGTATTACACGAATATTAGATTTTTTTAAAAATATAAATATAAATTTCTGAGCTAGCCAATATATATACACTTTCATTTCTCCCTTTTACGTAATATTTTTGGAATGTTTCGTTCTATATAGAGGGAGGTTCTTCTGGAAAACTTAAAAACTGCCATATTTTTCTCTATGCATTTTTTATCCTTTAAAGGGTATATAAAATACCCTCAAAACCATTTTTTTTGTTCCACCTAATATGCACGTCGTGACCACCACTTTAATGGAAGTGTGTCACGACTGAAAAACACGCTCATCAAAAACATTAAATTTTTTATTATTGAAACAAGATTTTTTTTTTCTTGGTTTAATGTAGTGACAAGAAGAACCGATTTAACGGAAGGGTGTCACGACTCACAAAAAGGCTCATCAAAAACATTAAATTATTTTTCACTGAAACAAGTTTTATTTTTTAAACTGTGTAGATTCTCACGCTGAAACCGTTCAAGGTATCGGTGTTTTCTTTTGGGAACAATAAACTTGACACTTTTATAAGAGAAGAAAACTAAAAAAATATGAGATGTTACAATAATTTCGATTATTTAAATATCTCCGAAAAAATGTGTGCCATTTTTTTTCTAAAAATTCGCACAGCGTCATTTTGTGTCAATGTTTTATATCAATTGTTCGATTGGCCACCAACTAATTACTATTTTCTAAGAATCAACATATGATTTTGTTTGTTTCAAATGATTAAGAAAGAGTTCAAAAAATAAGAACCCAATCGCCTACACAAATTTACTGTGTACAGTACACTGTAAATTACATAGTAAATTTTCGAAGTGCTTCGATTGACTAAAATATCAACAATCTTATAAAAAATATTCACAACAAACGTAGATTAAACACAATATCATTTATTTTAATTCTGTGTGTTATTTAAGAAGAAAACACTCCCAAAATTACAATAAAAATCAAGCCGTATTGGATGAACCATTTTTTAAGAATTTTAACAAAAAAATTATAGATGTTCTGGTCAATAAATTTATATTTTTGCATTTATCCTCTTTTTGGCATTTTTACTGCAAAAATTTCATCATATTTCATTATTTTCTTTTCACCTTATAATTTTTAATACTTATTTTCATATATATATATATTTGCAATAAAAATACACTGTTTTATTAAAACAAATCTTATATATGCAAATCATATGTTGCCAAAATAAAACGCTTAGTTTAAACTGAGCCTTTAAACTTTCCTTGATGGTTTTTAACTAGTAATCGTAATGACCGTTATATTTATGATATTTAATAATAAAGATTGCAACTGTAATTATTTTTTAAGTAGAATTGGCTTGTAATTAACTCATCTAACTTTAGAATTTAAAATTAGATTATACGCAGGCTTATGTTAAAAATAATTATTCTAAAATATTTTTTACCTACTAATATTATGAAAGCAGCAAACTGACAAAACATTATTCAAACGTTATCTTGAAGCTGCAGCAATATGCGCAGCACATCTTATTTTAATATGTAATTGACTTTGAATGACAAATGATTCGTAAAGTATAGCAGCAGATTCCTATAACATTTTAGATAATTCTCTGGTGTTCGTAAATGACAAACACAACAAGCAATTTCGTTTTTGATTCATGATTAGTTAGTTCAAAATTTCATTATCACGTTTATTTTTATCTAATCTTTTTTTTAACCGAATAGAGTTATATGTAAATCCTTACAGAGAGTTTACCATGAAATCATACATAAATTCTACATCTGTGAATAGAGCATAACAGAAACAAAATAAAGAGTAGTGAAAGCATGTATAAAATCAACTAATGGATATTCATTGTGAAAATGTGGATTCACTATTCTGAAATCATAAGTTCACAAGTAGGGCAGTCTAATTGAAATCGTTGAGTATGTTGAGCGTAAAATATTTTTGACAAGGTGAGGTGTCAAAAGTTACACTATAGAAGTACAATGTTATGAAACTGATATTTCATAATATATCCTATGGTAGTTTCGAAATAGTGCCTTTCCTTCTTTTATAAAATTTATAATATATTTTTTTTTGTTTTAAAAATTACATTATCACCCAAATGTCGCAACTGTGAAATTTTTCAGTTAAATATAAAAATAAATCATATCTCCATCAGTCATTTTTGTAATTAAATAAACATTTGGAAAACAGTTTTCCTTGATATCGATAATTGTTAAAAACTCCCCTGTAATTCTTCTCCAAAAATGTATGAAATTTCACATATTTTCAAAAATGGACTAAGGTTATTGCATGAGTGGACTACATTGTATTACTAATGGACATTTTAAATTTTGAAATTAAACAATATGCTTAAGAATGTCACAGAGAGGTTTACATTGTACACCGGGTTGCTTCTAGAATGTTACAGTGTTAAGGCCTGAAACTATAGAAACTTCCAGCCATCAGCTCCTGAGTTCAAAGTCTTTTCAACTCAAGCACGGCGAAAATGTGGTTATGTAATCGATATTTTATTGTAGTTTCGAATAAGGAAAATCAATTTTGTTTTATTTGTTTTTGTTTAGATTTTTTGTGTACTTTTTTAAAAAATTTTATATGAATAAAATTAGTATGCTGAATACATTTACCTTATTTTTTTGTATCAGGCAAATGCATTTCTTAAGGGTCTCGACAACTGGTATCGTGATATGTCACCATAGTCAGTAGTTGACAGTTCTGTCCAATGCTGATTCAATTTTATTTTGTTTAACAGTGTCTTTTTTTTTAACTTTTCAACACAGTTGGAAATATTTTATGACTTCGTCTCGGCTGTCTGTTCTTTTTTTTTCTTTCCGTTCTTCCATTGAAAAAGTCCTCTAAATTTTGTAATTATGCTTGGATTACTGTTCATTAGCATACGTTTAGCAGGTTTACTATAGACGTTGCTGAACATGGAGTGCATTTATAGTGCGTTCTCACGGCTATACAAAACGTTACATTATGGTGTATGGAAGCAAATTGTTTGCAATGTGTTTTAGTGATTTTACAGTACTTCAATAGTAATGAATTTTATATCCATTACGGAATTTCAGTGCAACATTTTTTCTATAATATATGGGGTATACGCAGATGTGGGCACCATCAATGCCTTTGAAATCGTAGACAGTGCCGTAGTCCATATTATTGTTTTATATGTCGTTAATACGGGCAACAACTCGTTAATACATTAGCATAATGGGAGTTACAAAATGTGTCCATATAGTTAGGGACTCTACTGTCTATTCGTTAAAACGACGATCATCATAATAAGGTCATATAACAAGCAAATTTACATTTTATTTAAGTTTTACTGAAAGATTTCCAACGTGTCCACTACTGGATTTTGCATGGCCACTAATGGCGCATTTTAAACTCTCTGAAAAGAAATAATTTTTTTACTGGTATATGTGTGCATAAAGTAGCAACTTTTGAAACACAGTCTTATGCAGAAAGGGTTTATTTAGATTTAGAACACTGGCTGTTGTCTCAGTCTCAAACACTAAAATAACACACTAGAAAAGCGGGAAATGTTTTTTTTAATTATAGTACACTATTACTACATGTCCTTTAACATAATATATTAAATGACAAATTTTGTATCAAATTCATACATTGCCTTTATGAAAAATTACAAAAACTGGATTACAAAAAACATTAATAAAAACATGCGACAAGATTGGTTATGAAATAAACGATATTTATTAATCTGGTGTATATATTTTAATGGAAAGTTTTAATTGAAATCGTATGTAAAGTTGGGGTAAAAAAGTATACCCCACCGCAAATCAACGTATAAAATAGTGAATGGTACCAATCGATTAATAATAACGCCTACTAATAAAGGTTACACTTAAATTTCGTTTAAGATGGCGTCTACATTTCCTACATCGGTTGTCGTTTAAACACTATAATAATCATTTCTAGCACGTAATTTTGACATCATATTTGGGTTCTCCGGTTACTTCGGATACGAAACGAGAGGTCATTTCGATCACTTGGAGAATTCATGTCGGTCCGTTATTGTAGGAATTACGTTGTTTTATAATTTGGAACTCTTAATGTTAAATTAATCTGTTAATGTTATTGTAATCTCTTAATGTTAAGTAACTGTTAATGTTAATGTGAATTTGCGTATTTGAAGGTTCTAGACATTGATTCCTTTAATATATATATATATATATATATATATATGTTTCAGTGAAAACCCGAAATCATTCAAAACCCGAATTAACTAGAGAAACCGGTTTTTTGTTTTATAACGCTCTAGTTAGAACTCGTTCTATCTGGAATAAATCAGTTAGAACGCGTTTTTCCTACTTATTTCAGGTTTTCACTGTAACATATATAAGTTACTAGTACTCCATGCGCTCTAAGTGGAATAAATCAGTTAAAACACGTTTTATCTGATTTATACCAATAATTTTTGATCGATACAAATAATATTGTCTAACAAATCAGTCAAAACCCATAAAACGGGTTTTTCGAAGCACTCTAAGCTAGAACGCGTTCTAACTGGAATAAATCAGAAATTAAAGAGTTAAATAAAGAGATAAATTAAAGAGTTTTAACAGGAGGTGATTGAACGCGTTTTCCCTAGTTAATTCGGGATTTCACTGATTTCGGGTTTGCACTGTAACATATATATATATATATATGTTACTAGTAGTCCTTAGCGCTCTAAGTTAGAAGGCGTTCTAACTGGAATAAATCAGTTAAAACACATTTTAACTGATTTATATCAATAATTTTTGATAGATACAAATAATATTGTCTAACAAATCGGTCGAAACCCGAATAAAACGGGTTTTCCTAGCACTCTAAGCTAGAACGCTTGCTACCTAGATTAAATCAGGCAAAACGCGTTTTAAATGAACCTCTTAGAACGCGTTTTCCCTAGTTAATTCGGGTTTTGACTGATTTCGGGTTTTCACTGTAATATATAGATTGCTTTTCATATATTTTTGAAAATATAATTTTATTATGTATTTAATTTTATATTTAATTTTCGAGAGAATCATGAATGCAATCTATATTTTTATTCCAAAAAATCGATTTCTATAAGATTTAAATATAGAAATCTGAAACTACAGAGAATGTAGCTAAGTTGTGCTTGAGTTGTGTATAAAACATTACCTATATTCCAGACTGTTTTCCAACTATTAAAATTGAATTTAAGAAGTTAGAACTTTAGACTTCCGCAATACAAACCCTACTTGATCGAATGTCTTCTTATTTGGTATTCGAAGATAAAATGAACCGAATGTCTCTAATATGGTGTCAAGATTTCGTGTTAGTATTGCAAAATATATATTTTATTATAATTTATATATGTAAGCGGCATCCTAAGCAAAATGTAAGCAGATAATTAATTTGTAGACTGTTACTTTTCGATTGGATCCAGTCAAAGTTTTATATCGTGATTTGCAGCGGATTTAGTATGGGGATCATATATATTATTTCTCCTGTCAACATCCCTTTTTCCCAGAAACTACGAAACGCAGAACGACGAATGAGATGGCATATGAAAGGATTTTGAACTGGCTTCTGACATAGCACACTTAACAATTCGTTAAAACATGTTTTTTATTAAAATTTGCTGAAAATTAAAAATAAAATCAGCATTTTTTTCATTAAAGAAATGAAAGGTTTTGTTCAAAGTATCGTTGCCACAAAAATAAAATACCACATTATATGATGCTCAGCAATTATAATAAAAACCACCGCACGGGTTTATTTTATGTTTATGATTAAAAAGCGAAATTGAAATTTAAATGTTTCGATTTATATTTCTAAGTCTCATGATTTCCCGAAGCGGATGACGTCATTCTCTAATGCAGTTAAACTACGATTGTTAATTTTTTTTCTCGCGCGTGCATTTTGCAATCTTGGATCAGTTTTTACTATAACTTTGATGGAATAAATTAGACGATATTCTAACTTGACTAAAAACAAAATGTTGTTTGCAGATATTTTTATCCTTACTTTTTCTTTAGATGTTTAAACCTGCATCTAAGAAATATTACATATTCATAAAAATGGTACTTCTCTATTATCCCGTCGACCACTTTTCATAACAAAAAACTATCGCCAAATAAACGGGAGAACGTTGTCATTGAAATATCAAAATACATAAATAAATAAAATATAAGAATTTAAGGACACAATTGTTATTTTAATGAATGAAATAACTAATAAATCAGTAAAACATAATGAAAAATACACGCAAATGTCGCGTTAAAAACCACTTGATGACGTAACAAACACGTATAATGCTTCTGACATCAAGTAAATGGGACTGCATTTTTGGCGTTTAATCTTACAGTTTGGCGATAGTTTTTTGTTATGAAAAGTGGTCGACGGGATAATAGAGCAGTACCTAAAAAATATTAGATTTCAGTGCGAAATCCTCGCACGGGTCCTCTGGTATGCTTTTATTTCCACATCTCTTCTTTCATATGAGGGAATTAGAATGACAGAGGAGTAAGCCGAATTTTTTTAAAATTGAGATAACCATATTTTCACTGAAGGTATATAAATTTCTGTTCAATGTGCCAGTCAAATAAGTCATAGTTCACTTAGGGAGTCGCTAGACAGTTAAACAAGTTGGAACACTCAATGCAACGGCAATACAACAAGTTTCACAAAACCCTTCCTTTCTCAAATGACTAAATTTTGACTTACTCCACTGTCATTCTAACCCCCTCATTTAATAAACTAGTCGTTGGGGGACACTGTCATAGTTACCCATCATGGATATGCCTAATGTAAAATATTAAAATAAAAAAATGTGTAAACTACTCATAAAATGCATTGCAATTCGAATAAAATCGTGGCTGGATGACGTCATAAACTTTGAAGGCTCGATTACTGAATTGCTTAAAAGAAACATCATTTTAACTCCAAAAAAATAATCCTATTAACTAGCGGTTTATTGCGTCGGATTAAGCGTCTTATTTCCAATTAAAATATATCTTTGAAGTGAAATTTGGATGAAATACAGGGTCATAAAAAATTAAAGAGTGTGGTAAATAGGATTACAAATATCTCGGCAACCAATTATCCGATCGACTTCAGGCTTTATGCAAAATTTATGTTTTTTATTATCTTTTATATTCTCTCCTTAAAATAAACAATTTCGAAAATTTGTATATACCTTTTATCAGAACGAATATTTCGAGAGTCCGAAAAAAATAGTTCCGGATAATCGAGGTTATTGAAATTCAATAGGCTTCTTCCCATTATTACATACTAAGTACATACCAAATTTCAAGTCTCTATCTCAATTTGTTCGGGAGATAGAGTGTTTACAGTCACACAGACGGACGGCAATTTTTTTTTTCTAAAAATATGTTTTTCGGAATCTCCAGTGTCTGAAACGTGTAAATACGTCAAAAATTGTTTTTCGATTTTCAAAACGATTACAAGACTTACCCTATACTATGTATGATGGGTAAACAAAAAGTTGATAACACTAGGATTAGAAATTTTCAATATATATATATTTATTTTTAAATGGTAGCTTAAAAGTATCTATTTATTCACATATACATAACTCATGTTTCAACACAATGTATTGTCCTTTTATTGTGAATAAAGGAATATAAACTAGAAAAATGAACGGTAAAAAGAAGTATAATAAATTTGCTATCCAAATAACTGCAAATAATAACTTATTCTCAATTATACAATTTTGTGAAATATTCGAATGTGCAACATTTAGATGTTGATTGATGAAATTCACAATGAAATAATTTATTAAATTTGCAAGAATTAACAAAAGCAACGACTTCAAATTTAATTCAGAAAAGAAACAAAAAAGCTTCCGTTTCGTAATTTTTATTTGATCATACAAAACCGAAATCTTATTACCGAAATTTGATTATGAAGCATAAAAATTTTGAAATGGAAAAATTATACTAGAAAAAGATATTCTTTAGAATTCTATTTGTGATTATGCAATTCATAATCACATAAAGGATTTTCCAGAACGAATATAATTTTTAATAAAATAGAGAAAAGTCTTTATACTTTATATTTCTTTCCTTAAAAAGTATTTGATATATTTCTTAAATCTTAAATTAGAAATAAAACAAAATAAAACGTATCCCCAAACCATTCAATTTAGATTTACTGAAGAAATATCTTTACAAAAGGTTTTAGGTATAGAAAACATTTCATTTCTTACAATCATATTATTTCAAATAATTTTGTAAAGCCTGCTTGATGATTTTTCCTAAAGTATTTATTTTAAGTATTGTACTCAGTAAATATATTTACAATGTTTACGAAATTGAAATTTTTCATTCGTAAATTCATAAGTCAATATTTCAATTCTAGAAAATGTAAAGGCCAATTTTAAATGAGATAAGACACTTTAAATAAAAATAACATATTCAATACACTCAAAGTTTATTTTTCGCTACATGTAGTATTTTCTTATCTACATTCTAAAAACTTTGTAATTTCAATATCTATAATCAAGATAACTTGGAGGATTAAAAACTAATGTCGTCTAATAATAACTTCGTTATTCCAGTTTCGCCAAATATTAACTTTGCAGTATGGCTATCAAAATGTGTTCATAAAGTGTATTTTGTACAAATGTATAATACATAGCAAAAGTGTTTTTTTTTTTGTCATATTTTCTCCTTGAAGTTTAAGAAAAATTCCTGAAATTCATTCCCAAAATTTTGAAAAACTTTGCTATTTTTCCTGCAACATAGTGCAAGTAGGAATAATATAATTGCAACGTGCGCAATAAAAGCATACTAAGTTTTTGTCCAAACTATGACAACCTACATTGCAGAAGTTGATTAGAATTAAGATAAACATCTGTCCAAGCTGGTTAAACGAAAGAAACAAATCAACAAGCATTAGCGTACGAGGGAAACTATCGGACTTGTCGACGAGAATCGACGAAGCATTTTGACGGAACAAGCATGTGAAATATATCACAGGTCGGATATTTGTCATTTTGCAATCGTCAACATCCCCAATGTAGGACATATAAAGTGGGTGTCCTACAGCAATATTTGCTACAATTAACTAACAAACAATCTATCTGCGAGCTATGAGGTATTCTATATCACTTTCTTCCCTTTCCTAATGTAATGAGAATAAACTTTGCTCTACATGATCTGTGAAACACTCCTGACTGTGAGTCTTGTGCCGTCATTAACTGTTGTCTGCAACCACTTTGCCTACAGCATTGTCTTCTCCCAACACAACACAGAGCTGTGAAGTAGCCTGTAATTTGTGTATAACATTTACTCATTTATGCTGCTGTACATGGTCAGTGGTGATATTAAAATGGCTCATAGATCACATATACATCATGTTTGTCAGTTTACGGTGGAAAACATTGGGAACAGGTTCGCACTTTACATTACCTATTCAGGTTGTTGAAAACCATTGGAACAAACACGCATTGCATCTGGATTGTGTTCAATTTTGAACAATTCGTAACGATTTGCATCGACAGATCCCATAGTTTGCTGGTTAGTAATAAAAGCAGACATGTAAAATTTTGATCCAAACTCGTATCAAGGAGACAGATTTTATTGTCAATATATCAATACTCTGTTATGCATAAAGGCACACTTCCCTGAAATTGTTCAAGTAATGGTACAGGAGCATAACAATAATGATTCCAGCAGCATATTATCTGTCATAAACATCATATAATAGATTGGAGCGCATAGAATGTCTTAAAAATATAAAGAAGCATAAATTAAACGTTAAATATTGAATTTAAAATAAGTGCCGTTTTGTCCGTATTTTTCCGTTTCGCAAAAACAACTTAAATAGGCTGTAGACATAAATATGTGGAATAGAATTGTTCTTTGAGATATATGTATGATAACGAGTTGTGAAGTGTAATATAGAAATAAATCGCGAAAGAAAATTTCAATTAATATTAATTTTATGAGCATTTATGTGAAAATGTAGACAAGCACTTAGACGCTCAGAGGGTTAACCATTAAGAGACACCGTATCCATTATTGGAACAATTTAAAAATTAATTACCCTAAAATGGGACACTCCTATTTGCTATAATATGCGAATTTAAATTTTGAACACTAACTTTTCCAAATTAATAAAGGCCCACTGAGTTCTAAACATCACATTTGCTGACATTTATGCAATACTGCATATAACTTAAATAATCAATGTATGTAAGTACTTAAAACTTACCGGTTAAGGAAAAAAGAAGTGGCAAAAAGTCTGTTCCAGAAACTCTACTCCAGAGAAATAACTGTTAATCTTGAACACTTGTGACAGTAGAATTTTCCTTTATTCTGTATTTGAAGAGAAACTTTTCAACTAGTCAAGTGTTATTTCAGTTGATTCTGAGTATCTATACTAGTAAAAGAAAGTTTCGCTCTGTGTGTGTGTCTGCTGGCGATGGCTACGAAAATCTAGCCCACCTAGAAGGCTGGAAATTCAGATTTAGGTAGTCCAAACCCTCTCCTGGTGCACCATTACGTCAGAATTTTAATATTTTAATTACTTTCTGAAATATTAATTAAAATGCACACAGAACTATCATTAAAAATACGCTCTTTTCTTCGGTTGGTTGGTTGTGTAGAATATCTTCTCCGAACACATTAAATAAATCAGAGTTACGATGCATAGATAAGGACTTATAACGAAATAGTGCCAACATGGATTGCAGTTACCTGCATATAGCCAAGCTAATGTAGCGCCATCTACTCGCGGCAAATTACACAAACGCCACCTGTTTAAGACATTTTTAGGCACGTTTTTCTTCATTATAATTATCTGGGTTTAAGGTTTTTTTTAAAACAGGACATATATTATTATGATAGAGACTATTAATACAGAAAAAAATATTTAACAGATTATTTGTATATTTTTGCGGGAATGGCGAGGGGTAAGGTTCTAATTACATTTAACAATTTTAATATTTTTAGCTTCGCCCGTAGCTTTTAATTGTTGTTTTATATACAGAATACCACTATTATAAATCTCAGTTTCTCAGTAATATCTCAGTAATAATGTTCCGTACTTCTCCATTTAGTTCCATTTTTACTAAATTATCGTAAAAATCAGCATTCATTTCTTCAAGGTGTATTTCTAAAAAGCAATTACCAGTATTTTCGAACAATAGCCTAAGCCAAATTTCAAATTAAGTTCCTAGCTTAACCTAATGAATCAATCTTTAAAGATGTATAGTGATCCTCCTAAATAGTTATTTGCTGAAGGTCACTTGAACATCCGCCACCACACCCCCTCTGGGGATCTCACTCAAAGTTTTCTCTAACTATTCCCCGTTTCCATATCTCAGAAACTATCTTTCGATTTCAATACAAGTGATTCCGAACATTATAGTTAACTTAATAGTCACCCTTTATAACATTAAATTAAATTTATGAGTAGCGGTTACCACTATTTCTGAATAATAGTTTAAGCCAAATTTGTAATTAAGTTCCTAGCTTAACCAAACGAACGAATTTTTAAATATGCATAGTGGTCATCCTAACTAGTCATTTGCTGAACGGCACTTGAAAATCCCCCCCCCCCCTCAACCACTCATTCAAAGTTTTCTCTAACTATTCCCCGTCTCCATATCTCCGCAACTATCTTTCCGATTTCAACGCAACTGATTCCAAACATTATAATTAACTTAATAGTCACCTTCTATAACATTAAAGTAAATTTATGAGTAGCGGTTACCACTATTTCCGAATAATAGTTTAAGAGAAATTTGTAATTAAGTTCCTAGCTTAAGCAAACGAACGAATTTTTAAAGATGCATCTTAGTCCTCCTAATTAGTCATTTTCTGAAGGACACTTGAACATCCCCTTCACCCGTGACCTCACTCATGATTATTTTCTTTAACTGTGTGTTATTTCAATAACTCGGCTTATAATGTTCCCATCTTCTCGAAACCAGCTCGATTTTGTCGCACGCCTACTATACAGTACCGTAGGCAACGTTAACATGTCTCAGAGGTTCTTTCCGAAAGAGGTTGCTCCCCTGGCAGTGGAAGGGGGAAATAAAAGATTTTCCGGAGCGTGCCCGGTATACGGTGTCGAAGCCATCGGAGACTTTTGCCAGAGTTTCGTTTATTAAAAGATTTGAGTTTATAACACGGGCTCGGGCAACGCCGGGCGGGTCAGCTAGTTATATATAAACTTGTATCTTGTTTGTCAAAGCAGGTTGTTGAATTACTGGTACAGTTACATTACATATTTTACAAAATAACTAAACAATAATTTTTATTTTGAAGTATAGTTTTAAATCCTATTATCAAGTTTTATATAGTTTAAATAAATATCATGAACTGTAAGAAATAGAAGAAATAATACAATAATTTTACTAGATTAATTATGACACAATTATTCAAATTGGTAAAGAAATCATATGAAATGTAATCTTCTCAACTGGGCGAAACCTTTGTTCAGCCACATCAACTTAATTCAGCCTTATCAACTTAGTTCAGCCATATTCGCCCGGGATTGCTTAGTTGGTAGAGGATTGGCAGCTTCAGCCAAGGGATCCCGGGTTCGAATCCTGGCCCGGATTTTTTCGCCCAATTGGGAAAATTACATCTCATACAATAATTTTTAATAAAATGCAAGAAAATACAATTTAATTTACATCTTACAATTTCCTTATCTTATACGAATATCGTTAACTGGTACTACTTAATAAATTAATGAAACTGTTTGCATAAATTGTTTGTATTAGATTATATTTCAAACTCATAACTTTTAATGTGATATTTCCTATTACCTCACACAAAAGAAATATTATGAATGAAAAATACATATTATTATTTAATATTTATTCAATTATATTTATTTGTTTCCGAAAAATTGCGTATATTCGTTAAGCCATTTTAAATAATTTGTCTGGTATCAGTACTCAAATCACTGGTATTCGACCGGGAGGATTTCTTGCTCTTGATTATAACAGGCAGGAACTAACCACTCTTGCTCGCTTTCGTAGTGGGCACCTTAGAACTGTGAAATATTCTGAGTGCACCATGTGCTTTGAAATATGCACCAAGTTTTCCTCTGAGCAGGTCTCCCATGATCATTTCTTTGCGTATGTGAGGTTCTCCAAGCAGGAACTTGCTGATGATCCCTTGATGATGCTGGATTTCCTTAGGGTGTATAATATCATGGATCTGGTTTAGTCCTGCTAGCTTAAGGGGATGTGCAACAACAGCAACAAATATTGTGTATGAATGCTTCCAATTTATATAAAATAATTATCCACGTAAAAAATCAATTTCTAACATATAGTCATAAATTTGTTTTGTTATATTGTATGCATGAGCTTTTAAAGATTCCTAAAAGTATCAATAAACATCCACTAAATATGAATTTTGTAAACATCGGAAATAATACATCCAAGTGTGTAAAAAAGGAATAGCTCTGATTTCATTAGTTATTTACTTTTAGAACATTTCCATGGGAATAACTAAAAATAAATTACAATAACTAGAAATGTTAGATTGTACATGCCTAGTTTATTTCATTCTTAATCAATTTTATGATAATTTTATGAATAGCATTTTAAATTACATTGCTATAAAGGAATTATTTGCACGCAATATAAATGTGCTAAATAAATGTGTTTTTCTTTTAGTCAATTGTATTTTTGGGTCATATATTTTTTCCCTACAGATTTCATTATTGAGTTAAAGTAAATAATTTGTAATATTTTTGGCATTTTTTTACAAATTGGTATTTATGAATTTAAATTATTGGCGTTTATGTTGATAAATATTATAAATATGGAAAATGCTATAGTGATGAATATTACTTTTTTACTACTATTATTTTGGAACAAAATGCAGAAATTTTTATATTATAAGCATAATTATTTTTTACATTTGTATACTTACTTTTTTGATTACAGTAATAAATGTTTTACTAACACAAATAGGAACAGCTCTCACACTTATGTTTCTTTTTACAAACAAATGTATTCAAAATATTTGAACTTTTTTGAAAAAATATATATATATAAATTTGCACAATTTTACTTTTTTGTATATATTTTTATTTATTGCAAACCAATCTTCAGATTTGTATCATTACTTTAATCAGGTTGAATAAAAATTATTAACATTTGTTATTTTCGAAATACATGTTGCTTAAGAAAAATAAATAATCATTACTATCTGTTATGAATTCATAAAATTATTTATTAACTTGAGGATTTTCAGCTTTATCGAAGAAAGTTTTATCGATCAAATACCCTATAAATCGACTATACATTTTTTTTCCTTTACTCACATTAAAATTTAGTTGTTTTGCAACTTTTTAAACGGAACTGTACTTTTATTTTATACTAGGACAAAAGTTATGTTTAAAATTCCTCCAGCTCTCTGCATATACGGTAGACGTTTTACGCATTTTTATGTCATTTTATTCAAAATGTTTATTTCTTCTAGTTTCCGATGACGATTTAGCTCCTGGAACGAATCCAATACGAAAGTATTGCTATAAATTTCAAAACTTAATTTTAATACATAATTGCTATTTTTCATATAAAAGTGATTTTTGGTATTGGGCAAGTATAGATTGTGATTTGGTAGAGGTCAATCTAAAAAACTCTTTTAAATGTAAAAAAAAAAATCTATTAGAGTTTTCAATTAAAACAAAAGTGGTTTTCACCTACGTTCTATAACAAGAAAGACCGGGTTGGATACCCTAGTAACGATAAAAGTAATCCATTTTCAAAATAAACATTTCATACATTCTGTTTAATGTGAATTGAGTTGCTTATTTTGAAACATTGAAAAAAAAACCTTTTAAATATGAAACGATTTTACCGAAACTTATCACGTGTTAAAGAAAAGGAGTTTCTTCTTACACCGTGTTGAAAAATTCTGTAACACGGACTGAAGAAAAAATATACATAAAATGAAGGTATTTGATTTCTCTCTCTCTTCTCATCTTTTTCTTCTGTATCTATTCCAATTTCCTCTATATTGAACTCATTGAAAATGGTTCGGAAGATGGTTACTAAAATCATTGCAAAATCGTTGCAGATCGATTAAAATGTATTATATATTTTAAAATATTAACATTTTAGCATCTGAACTATTAAAAAAATTTCAAAAATTTGTGATACATAACTAATTTATTACAGCGAATAATTTCACAAAAATCAACTTTTTACTCATATCGAAAATATAAAAATAATGTTTAGGGTGAAACCCCCAGTTATTGACCCCTACCAGTAACTGACACTTGAGCAAAAATCTAACTCAAATAAGCATTCTGTTGTAAAATTCTGCAAAGTAATGTCATCTAGTGGTAAATGAGACACTTATTTTCATTTTGGAGTCAATGTATTCACCACTAGAGACAAGAACGTATTAAATGTGGAAGAAACTTTTGAGAACGCAAAAAGTGCCATTTTAAAGCAACCATCTTATTTCCAAAATTAAGGATGTGTTTTTAAAGCAATACATCTTTCTAAGCAAAATTCAACAAACAGTTTGTTTACCACTCTTAAATATTAAAACACTGTTGTTGTCACAAATTGTCAAGTTTGTTATTTCCATGGAAAATAATATTATAATTATCGGTGAAATTTTAATAACACATTGATGAAAATGGGAGAAATCATAACACATTTTTAAATTAGGTATATACATGAAATATTACAAAGGTATTTTAAAGGCAGTGTGACTAGATATTATTTTTAGGCTTCGCTTTAATTTTTTTTTTCAGAAATATACGAAAATAAAAATGAAACTCTTTCAACTCTCAAAGAAGTGAATATTTTATTTATGTTTCATAAAACTTTCATTTTCGTTAGTTAAAAAAAAAATTCTTAATCTTTCAAAGAGTTTCATAAAAGGTTTTTTGTAAAAAGCTTCAGTCCATTATCATTATCGAATTTTTAAGAATGAAATTTTAACTTTGTATTTTATACTTTTAAAACAAGGGGATTTGAAAGCTTAATTTAAAAGAATTGAATGTACATGAGTATAATTTTCGTTTCAGCTATTTTCATTCATATACTTTTGGGTCATTCTTACGCATCCCAGCTGCCAGTATTATACAGTAAAATTAACAGTAATAAATAGTAAAATATTTGTAATACGCTGCTGCGCATGCGCGGTAGCATATTACTGCTTATTTTACTGTAAATTTTCCAATATAATACTGGCAGGTGGGATGCCAGTATTATACTGTAATATCAGCACGTTTTTTTGCAGTGTCGTTGACTTGCCCGGCGTTGCCCGGGCTCGTGATAAAACTTCAAATGAACCCGAAATAAAAAAATATATATATTGATAATGAGTCATAAAAGTGCTCGTAGAAAAACATTTAAAAAACTTCTGTTGTCCAAACACTTTGAAATTTTTAATGGTTATAAATATAAAGGTTTTACAGCCCGTGTAAAAATTAAGTCAGAAATATTGTTATCTGGTTGTAAAATAAATATGTTTTATTCCCTAGAAAATGACCCTTTTTTTCAAATTCTATAGAAAGGGAAAACTTCCCCCGCCATTTCCCTTTCTATCCTTCAAAAAAAGAGAAATCGCATCTTTCCCTTTCTCTTTTGTTTACCCCTCTCTCAAATAAAGCAGGTCGAAGAATGGTTGATTTATCCCGATATACAAAAAAAAAAAAAATTAAAAAAATTAAAACTTGCATAGAGATAGTAATCTGTTATCAAATATTTTTAAAAAATGTCAAAAGTGAACAGCCCTCAAAATTCAGTGGTTATTTTTTAAATTTATGATCGTATTTCTGGTCCAAGTTAAGCAATTCAAATTGGTCAATTAAGGCAACTGTGCCATTTTTTAAAACAGATAATCTCAAGACTAAGAACAAATATGAAAGCAAACCAAGGCTGCTCTCTTCTATAAAACATACCATATGCATAATCCCTTTCTTAAATTTTATATTTCAGACTAATTGTGAAGAATAGAACTCATCGAAAATCTTTTGTGTTGTGAGATCAGTGGAGTGTTTATTCGGAATTTTTTCAGTACCTATCTTAGAATCTTTAATTGTGTAAGAGAGAAGTAATGCGATTGTAATTATTCGTTTATCAGATAGTTGCTCCATCTGACATATACTGTGTAGCGATATATAGACAATGTAGAAGTATTGGATTTGTAAAAACATATTCAACTCATTATACTTTACAGTGTCCTTTGTTCTTTGAACTATGTTAGTGTATATGTTTAAGATATGAATTCAAAAGATATTGCAGTTTTTAATTTTAAATCTTAAGCAAAAAAAAATAGCAAAAATCCAACGTTATAACTGTAATTTATGTATGAATGTATGTTCAAGAGATCAGAATTTTTGCAATTAAAAAACACAAAGAGTTTTGTAATTGATTAAAATTATTGTGATCATATTTCATTATTGTTTTTATTGTGATTTTGTTTTTAAATTATTGGGACATTAATATTTTAAAAATCCATTAAACACAACGCTTGGACTTTCTAAAAATATTTATTCAAAAATTATATAAAGAATATTTTTTATTTTTGAAAAAAAAAAGAATTGTTGTGTTTTATAGATATTTAATTTAAATATTATAGTAAATTAATGTTATTTCGGAAGAATCATTTTTTTAAAAAAGAAACAGTTTTACTCCTATACCCATGTAAAACATTCATTAAAAACTTCTTTAGCAAAAACTTGCTTATGAAATCTGTTATTTATGTTATTCACCGGCAATAGCTTTGGAGCAAAAAGTATTTTTTTTTCTTTTTACATTCATCTATTTAACACAATTTATTTCCTCTTACTTGAATTGTATTTCTTCTATTTGTCGCACTATCTTAACCCTAGTCTCTAGGGTGTTGTAATACTTCTCTTGAATCAAACAGGGTGATCTTTGTTATTCATTAAAAACATATAAAGCTTTATCATATGTTGTATGCTATTATATGTATATCTAAAGATTTATTATAAATGAAACTCTTTTTTGTCCGAAAATGCCAAATATTTGTGGACTAGAAATGTTTAGCAAAATGTCACGATATGAAATGTACGATTTTTTTCTTAACTGTAACTTTTTCTAATTCAATTTTATATTTATGCTTTTCAAATAACAGCAAAATTTCTTGTGCAATAAAACAGTACAAAACTGAAATAAAAATAAAATAAAATGCAAAAGAAAAAACATATATTTTTTAAATCAGAAAATATTTTTAATACCAGAATTTCTAAGATTAATAAATAGCTATTCACTTTTATTGTAATATTTTTCTCATATTTATATGCATACCTAATGCATTACTTCTTTATTTTCATATTTATTACGTACCTACATATGTATATTTAAAGCCATTTTACAATATACATTCATATTACATTTAGTTAATTTAACACAATCACACTGACAAAAATAACTCTTTCAATTCCAAGTAAATCGATGTTTTCATTTTGTTATGAAACTTTTTGTTTCAAATATAACGAACCACTGCTTTCAATTCTGAAATACCTGAAATACTCAGAATTTTGAAACATGGATGTACTCTAAACTTAGCACATTGAGGTCAGTTCATACTCATTTTTGAAACATGGACATACTCAAAAATGATTACAATAAGTTCAAACTCATTTTTGAAACATGGAAATACTCAAAAAATGAGCACATGATATTTTATTAATGAGTGTGTGTATGTTTTCAGATACGATGTTTTCACATGTTTCAAACTTGAGTAATTTTGATTCGGTGCAATTTTGACTATGCGACATACTCAGATTTGAATATTTTTTGCTAAGTTTTGAAAATACATTTTGTAGAGTGCATACTGATTGTTAAAGAAATCATATTATTTGTTATTTTTTCCAACGTTGAAAGGTCACTGACAGCTAAAGACAAGGTCCTGAGTTTGAAACCCTGCCAGTACTCTTATTGACTCAGTTAGAAAAATTACAACCGAAACATTTATATTAATATACGCATCATACTTACAATAAATAAGTTTAACTCATTCATAGAACTTGCAGTATAAACAGAAGGCACAGCATTAAATAGATTCAACATATATACACTCGCGGAAAAAAATGTCATTGTCTATTTTACTTTAAACACTGTTCATAATAGGAAGAAAAATGTTAATCCATAGAGAATAACGGGAAATCTTAAATGATATGATATATTCTAATACTAGCAAATCGTGTGTGTGTGTTGTTATATATATATATATATATATATATATGCAAATTTTATCTTAAAAACTGCTCTAACGATTTTGACGAAATTCCTACCGTTTTCAGGCACCAGAAAACCATTGGGCTAGGTCACATGTTCGAGAAAATTCGATTAGTGGGTCATTTTGGGTCACCATGGGTCAGGGTCAAGCTAATTGTATCTAAAAATCCGTTCAAACAATTTTGACTAAATTTTGTATCCTACCATTTTCAGGCACGAGAAGACTATTGGGCTAGGTCACATGTTCGAGAAGTTTCAATTAGTGGGTCATTTTTGGGACAACGGGGGTCAAGTTAATTTTATCTAAAAAACGGCTCTTACGATTTTGATTAAATTTTGTATCCTACGAGATTCAGGCAAGAGAAAATCATTGGGCAAGGTCACATCTCCGATAAAATTCGATTAGTTGGTCATTTTTGAGTCACTGTGGGTCAAGCTAATTTTATCTAAAAAACGGCTCAGACTATTTAGACTAAATTTTGCATCCTATGGACACGATAAGACTGTTGGGCTAGGTCACATGTTCGAGAAAATGTGATTAGTAGGTCATTTTGGTCATGGGTCGTAATTGGTCAAGCTATTTTTATCTTTAGAACGACTCAGACGATTTGAACTAAATTTTGCATCCTACGTTTTTTGGGTACGATAAAATCATTGAAGTAGGTCACATGCTCGAGAAAATCTGATTAGTGGGGTCATTTTTGGGTCACTGCGGGTCAAGCATTTTATCTAAAAAACGGTTATTTTGACTAAATTTTATATCCTACGGGTTTCGGGCACGAGAAGGCAATTGAGCTTGGTCATATGTTCGAGAAAATTTTATTATTGGGTCATTTTTGTCATGGGTCAGGATATTTGAACTCAAAGCTAATTTTGACCGAGCATAGTTCGGTCTTCCCTGCTCGTTGAAGAATTAATCGATCGGGGTCGCCTACATCTTAAAATTTGAAATAATTAATATATCTACAACAGTAACGCCCAATTTTGACATAATATTTTTGTTCTATGTAGATTTTTTTTTTCTCCAAAGACTAAATTTCATGTCAAATGGACAACTTTGTTTTAATTACAATTAATTATTCACAAATTTATTTTCTAGTATTAAATTGGTTTTAAGAATTTTTCTTTACAGTTCTTAAAATTTTAATAATATAACGCTGTATTTTGTATTCTCATACTACCTTAAAATAATACTTTAAAAAAAAACTGGTTTCTGTAATTCTCACATTTTTGTAATATAAATATGATTTATTCAATAAAAATGCAATTATAACACATAGAAATTTTAAGTGATAATTTATTTCTATTTCACGAATACAATATTTGAGATTTTTTTCTCCAACTCGTTTTAAGCTATCATTAGATAACCATTAAGATGTATGATTATGGAAAAAAGCATGTGATATATTTCCCTCTCTTATACGTGATATAAATACGAAAACCATAGAAATCTGCCTTCTTATAAAATAGTTATTAACTATGAAGCTAATCATAAAAATGCTGTTCTGATTTGAATTTATACAAAGAAAGCAAAATGTTACTTCTATAGTTGTATATTCATATAGTTCTTATATATCATAGTGTTCATATAGTTCTTATGTTCATAGTGAAAAAGTAGAACGTCAGTGCGCTATACTGATGACCAGGGTTCGAGTTCCATCTTGTTTACTTTTCCACTATGTTGGCTATACACCTTTAAAGCAATTAAAATTTGAATATTATGTATGCAAGTCGTGAGAAATTTTGTATGGAAAAATTTCCAAGTATTATATATAGATTCACTCAATTATTGATGCTGGATTTTCTTTGGTTTCGTGTTTGCCCCAGGGTTGGTGTCTCATGGAAAATATTCCATCTAGTGCTGCGTTTGTAGCCTTGCCAACGTGTTATAGTGAGAAAGTGCCAGGCTGAGTATCGTTCTCAAGTGGATCAGTTGGTAGAACGTCAATGCTGATGACCCGGGTTCGAGTCCAGCTTGGGTACTTTTTCACTTTGTTGGCTATACGCCTTTTAAGCAATTAAAATTTGAATACTATGAATGCAAGGCGTGAGAAATTTTCTATGGAATTTTTCAAGTATTAAATATAGTGTTATTTAATGTGTCAAATTTGTGATTTAGTATTAGATAATGCAAATATTACGTTTATTTTAGTATGTTCACTGGCCCTAAATGTATAAAATAAATAAAATGAACATTATTTTCATTTCGCTTGCTACCTTCTAATGACAAATGGTGATAAAAAATAATGTCGTGCGTTTTTTTTTTTGTTTTTACTGAGACTGCTGTTACAATAAATATTAACCATACATACAGCATAGTTATTTAAAATTCTCATGTCACATGTATGCCTACATCTTACAAACTTGTATGCCTCGTTTACAGTAATTATATAAATTAATTTTACACTGTATAGATTTTAAGTATGTTACGAGTAGATACCTGTCTTATAGAAATATATTCTCTATAAAACAAAATGAGAAAAGGCTTTCAGGAACATTCAGTGTTATATCCAGAGAGAAGATCTGCCTCAGCTACTGGTCAAAACAACGAAGAAACCGGACTGGGATCTGTATTATAAACCCAAGTCGCCCAGGTGAAGCAACTACAAACCGCTCAGTGACAGCCAAGGTCAGGCAGTCAAATGAGTGACGATTAGTTTCTGCAAGCACAAAAATAAAAATATATTTGTCCTATAATCATTTGAACAAGGGTAGCTGGATACCTCAGCAGAGCCCGCCGAACACCCAAGAAAGTCCGAGAGGTAATCGTCTTGTCTCCGAACTATCGACGAAGAGTTTTGAATTCTTAAAGACATATATATTAGAGCCTCTGAAGTGTAACATGATTTAAGGCTAGTTGAAATTGCCCAAACAGAGTATTTCTAAATTAATTGTAAAATTTAGAAGTTTTTCTGGGGTTTTTTCCGATAACCGTGAATTTTTATGTTTTTCATAATTTAGTACAGAGTTTAAGGTCATTTTGAGGTTACAGATTATCATTGCCTTATGTTTCCTTAAAGTAGAAAAAAATTATATACAATACCAATATATAAATTTAATTAATATTACAAATACCAAAACTACAACACAATACCAATACTATATATATAACAAAATCAATACTACACATACAATACCGATATAAAAAAAATAAATAAACATATATGCAGCGTCTTTACAAGTTGTTTTTTCAATAAACACATAGAGTAAGGTGCGAACGATAAACTATACTTATATAAATGCACATACACTTTAATTACAATATCTATGCCTGTACTACAGTCCAGTAAATACACAATTTACAACTAAATACTGAACTTTTAAACAAATTTCAATTTACGGAAAGCACAATACCAATTTAAAACAAAAATCAACAGACATATATTCTGTGACATCATAAGTAGTTAATCATTGCAATAAACGTATAGACGATAATGTATAGGTGCAAACAATAACGTAAAAATACTCTTATACAGTACATGTACTAAACTGAATTTCCAAAACTTCACATGAGTGCCAATATTGGAACTAATAAAACCACAATGTCAATTTAATAAATGCATGACTTCCAGTTGAATACAAAAATTGAAAACTAATTCCTATTAAATTATTTAAAAACACTTTGCTACAAAGCTGACAATCAGAAGCCAGGCGAACCGGACAAAACTATAGCGCACCGAATGAGATATCTCAGAATGGAAGAGGGTTCGTAAATAAAAATTCGTTATTTTCTAAAAAAATTATACATTCTATAATATTATTTAATACAGCGTGTCTATATAATAAGCAGGTCAGTCAATTTTCAAATGGCATGCTGTCTGGTTCTTTAATGTGGTAATGTGAGTGTATAGCTAAAAATATAATGTAAGAAAGTAGAGGGAGAATCGGAGACACAAAGAGGATATTCTCTCTAATTGTTGCTGAAAAAGACCATGATTAGTAAAACATAAGTACTGGCACCTATTATTAATGAAAAGTTGTATTGGGATTTGTGTTGGGACAGTGACTGAAGATGCCTGAGAGCGACAGATGAAAATATTTTTACTGTTTTACAATTTTTAACAGATTGACTATTACTTACCCATCATACGTAGTATAGGGTAAGTCTTGTAATCGTTTTGAAAATCGAAAAATTTTTTTAACGGATTAACACGTTTCAGACACTGGAGATTCCGAAAAACAAATTTTTAGAAAAAAAAATGGCCGTCTGTCTATGTGTCTGTGTGTCTGTAAACGCTCTTTCTCCCGAAAAAATGAGATAGAGACATGAAATTTGGTATGTATTTAGTATTTAATAATCTGAAGAAGCCTACTGAATTTCAGTAACCCCGACTATCCGGAACTATTTTTGTCGGACTCTCGAAATATTCGTTCTGATAAAAGGTATATAAAAAAATTTCGATTTTTTTTTATTTTAAGGAGTAAATATAATAGACTATAAAAAAAACATAAATTATGCATAAAGTATGAAGTCGATCGGATAATGAGTTGCCGAGATATTTGTAACCCTATTTTCCACACTCTTCGATTTTTCATGACAGTGTATATCATCCAAATTTCAATTTAAAGATATATTTTAATTGGAAATGACACGCGTAATCAGATGCAATAAACCGCTAGTTAATAGGATTGTTGTTTTTGGAGTTATAAGGATGTTTCTCTTAAGCAATTCAGTAATCGAGCCTTTAAAGTTTAGGACGTCATCAAGCCACGATTTTATTCCAATTGCAATGCATTTTATAAGTAGTTTACACATTTTTATTTTAATATTTTACATTATGCATATCCATGATGGGTAAGTATTACGGTGGCCCCCAACGACTAGTTTTTGTGTAGTTTTAAAAATATTTTTCAAGACTTTTAGACATGTACACTGCTTGTTTATGTGTTTTAAAATAAAATTTGGAAAGTATTTGGAAGTATAAAATTTGGAAGTAATAATGCCTGTGAAAATAGGTAGTGCAAAGAATTATTATATCAAAAAAATGACATTATGAATTATCATAGATAAAAACATTTTTAGCATTTTATTTATTCTTCAAACTTTAATAAAATTTATTAGGCTGAAAACAGTGATAATTTCATCATCATTATCGTTTATCCTTTGGCTGTGAAATATTATAACTAGGTTTATGATAATGTTCGTCTGAAAAACTTTTTACATAATTTGATAAAGTTATTAAAATAATGTTATCCGTAGCTAAATTACAAGAAAATCCAGAAATAAAATGTTATATAGCAAATAATTGTAATATATATTTATTTATAATGTTTGAAATTTTCAGAACATTATTTTGTTTAAAATTATTTATTTGTAAGCAATCTCTCAACTTTATTGACTTTTTTGTAACAAAATCTGGAAAAGAGAAAAAAATAACTGAATAGCTAGACAACTAAAGCAAAAACCAAATGCGAAATAAGCAATAACGCTGCAATAAAGCAATGCAACATTTCTCACAGAAAATTAAAACAATTTCAAACGAATAAAAATCTCAAAAGAAACTGATGTCTTTTCGGTGTTCATATATGAAAAAGAAAGACGTTTATATTAAATACCCGTTAAAAATGTTCAACATTTATTTTTATTTATTTATTTATTTATTTTTACTTTAGTTAGCTGGTTGTTTATATATATATATTTTTAATTTTTGAATATTTTATGGATTTGTATTTTTTATTTTTTTATATTTCTTATTTTTCTCAAAACTGAAAATCACTGAAATTTTGAAATTTTGTATTAGTTAAGATTTATGTTTAAATTTTGATATGTAGTCCTTTGTAAGAATTCGGAATTTCGTAATTATAGCGTATACTTCTTGTTTTTCCTTGCACTGAAGGAGCTCCTATGATAACCTGAGAGACTTTTGGGATTTTTCTTCATTTCAATTGGTTTCATTTTATTATATACATATTAATATTTATACCTTAGCATAAGTGTACATTTCTTAATAACACCTCTTTTATTATAATGAAGAATGTAGATTATTTTTAAACAAAAATATTTTTTTCTGGAAATATTCAATGTCTGTTCTGTTTTTTGATATATAGAAAATTTATTATATACATATGAGCTAGTCGACATTAATATTTCTTTGCCAAACCAAGTAGCAAATGTATTTAACATTGTTTGTTGTGGAATTATTTAAAATCATTTAAAAAAATTATTTTTATCACATTCTATTATAGTTGAAAATAATGTTGATTAATATAAATGTCTTAATAATAGTGGTCTAATATAGTTGACTTGGTTTAATTGATATCGGTTGGTCTTTCTGCTTTTATATATGCACTCTAATGTTTGAAAATATACTTCAATTATCCTGAAATTAATATGTGTTATTGATGTTCACTACAGCCTGTTTTCGACTGAAAATTTTGCTTTTAGAATTTATTATTCATTTAACACTTTCACTGCGCTTACTAATTATCAAAGTTCTACCACTTTGGCGCAATTTGTTTTTTATGTACTTCCTTTATCAGTTTTTTATTTTACCGAAAAATAGCAAAATGTATTTATTTATTTATTTATTTTTACAATCAAAATTAAAAAAATCAAACGATCTGTGATTTAAGAGGAACAAAAATAACTGAGAACAGCGCAAAGGTGCGTTCATATACGATATGGAATTCAACGAGACCATCGACGAGTTCCTACTTAGTGGAAGAGCCGAGTATTGGCGGCGAGAAGGAGTAAAAACCCGGGACAACTCTGCTACTATACGTGCAACAGTGTCGAACGGCTGGCATAGTAGTACACATAGAACTAGGAACAACTAGAAGGTAAATCACGTGACCGATTCGGTATGAAGCGTAACGGGACTGATGGGAAAACGGCTAAACAAAATGCTTGCAACCCCACCGATATTGGCGAAAACTTGGCTTTTATCTTGGCATAGACGTTCCTACTAACCCTCGACTCGCACGATGGCTTTTCTCTTATGTCATTCTCATATCTCGTCCTGACTGTCAAACTCGTTCTTCGCTTTTTAATTATTTTAATTTCATTTTCATAAAGTGAATTTTTCTGCACAGTGTTGTATTTCTTTTATATGAATGTTTTAATAAAAATTATTTAGTTTCCTTTTTTGTAAATATATAAACACCAGTGGACCCCTGCGAATATTTCGCACTGCAGTCTAATATTTTTTATATACAGGTTTAAACTTCTAGAAAAAATTAAGGACTAAAAATATCTCTAAACAACATTAGTCAAGCCAGAATATCATCTAATGTATTCCATCAAAGTTACAGTAAAAACTGGACAAGGATAGCAAACGCAAAAAAACAAAAAAAAAAAAACATATGCAACAATTTTGTCCCATTTTATCTTTATTGGAACACACACACATATATATATATATATATATATATTTATATTTAATAACCATGGATGCGGTATTTTAGTTTTGTGGCAACGCTGATTTGAGAAAAACCTTTGATTTCATTACGAAAACTATGCTGATTTAATTTTTAATTAACTGCAATTTTTAATCCAACATGTTTTAACGAAATGTCAGTGTACTATGTCAGACACCAGTTCAAAATGTTTTCATATGGTATCTCATTAATCGTTTTGCGTTTTTTATAAAAAGGGATGTTGACAACAGAAATAATATATATGATACATTTTATTAGTATTCCCTAAGAAACAATGTCTTTTATCAAATGTGAGCGATTTTTAACAAAAGTATGAACCATTGAAATAACCTATAAAAAAGCAAAAAAAAAAAAAAAAAAAAAAAAAAAACATTTTCTGAAATTTAAATCTGTATTAGCATGGCATCTAGGAAAGCTATTTGACAAGGTAATTAAAAACTTAGAATACGTAAATTAAAATTAATAATGAAAAAAAAAAGTATTTTCCACGCTCAACAATTCAAATATTTTTGACTCAGCTAGTATTGAATGCAGCATTACGTTAAATCCTCTTAACTGAAAAAAATATTTTATCTTACTGTTTAATTATTCAGTCCTTTATGAAGAATAACTTTTACTTTTTTTTTAAATCATCAGAAGAAAACGGAGGGAGGGGGTAAATGTATGTGTTTATTTTATAAGTAGCTAAGCGTAATAAAGTTTTAAAATATATCTTGATTATTAAAATTATTCTTGACCAAAGTCATTTTTATGAGTTATTTAAAGAAATTAGACCGGAGTTCTTTATTGTCATAAAAATAAAGATATCAAATACCGAAATACAAATTGAAAATATGGAGTTAAATATTAGTTATAACAGCAACCAATTACTGTTTTTTATTTAATTATTATATTATTGGTATTTAAGAAAAACATGCCCCTCACCCCATAACAAAAAGAAAATATACGTAACTTTAAAAACAAAGATTTAAATAGATTGCATTATATTTACACTCCTTGGATAACAAATCCTTCGCATCAACAACCGTAGCAAAATCAAAACAATCTATCAAACGTTTAAATAAATAAGAAAATATCGAGGGGAAAAAGGTGCCAAGAAAGCGATAAGTACGCCATAATATTCCCCTGCTTTGAATTAGCTTGGGAAGTCGGCTAAATAAAAAAATCATGTGGCAAACGGTGAGCTAGGAAGATACTGGGTAAAATACCCCTTATCTTCCTTCTGGTTAATGTTCCTAGTTCTATGGTGGTAGAGGTACTACACGTGCAAAGAACGTGTTAAAGAATCTCGTAAAATAAGTTTGGTTCATTCTAGTGTAGGAAAGGCAATTGCTTGAAGATTGTTTTATGATGTTTTAGTATGTCTAATTGAACGAAACAGGGGGGATTTCTTAGTTCCATTTCACCTCAAATAACTGGTGAACTGAGTTATCTACAGTAATAAAAGGTCTGTATTGGTACATTAAAACGGGTGTACGCTACACGATAAGGTAGCGCTCTGTCATAGCAATCTGCGGATGTATTGTGTTTATCTCAAAGATGGTCCTATGTACGGAAACAATGTCAATTATACAGTTGTAGAACTTTCTCAATTCACTAAGGAAATATCCCTTACGTGTAAAAATAACTTTTTTAGATGTTCTAAACTGTATTTTTTATATGCAATCACCAGCTTAAGAACGCAGCATAGAAAATTGTGGCCAGGAATAAAACTAGAGCATACACACAATGTCAATTTATTTTAATAAGAAAATCAAGTTACATATACTTAATGATTCCACTATCGATGCATTGCTGCCGATGGTAGATACATTGAGCATACTTAACATTATTTTCTAATTAAAAAATAGTGTACATATTTTTCTCGTGTTCGTTTAATGGTAAATGTTCATCTAGATTATAATACCATTCATTTAATTCATTTATATGAAATTAGTGGTGCTTTAACCTGGTGATTGCATATAAGCAAACTATTTTACAGTAATTATAATCGAGTTATTTTTACATGTAAGACTGTGGGGTACCTTTCGATGCTAACTAGATTCCTGGAGACTCAGGCATACTTTGCGAATAGCAATTGGAAGACAGAATATGTGGCTCGTTCAGGAGCTAATGTTAGAAAACAGGACAACATGATCACACACAAAAAACAAAAATCCATTTCAACCTAGACTACCTTCATAAGAGAGTACATAGGCACTTATGCTACAAGATACCATTTCATGCTAACTCGAAGACACTTTACAACGTTTTTATACATATTTTTGGTATCTTGAAGCGTTTTTGAAGTAGGAACGTCAAATTCGCAGTTAGTAATAAAAGAAGTTAACAGGTACATCATCTAAAATAACTAAACATTTTTAACGTATGATAAATAAAAGTCTTTAAATAAAATATCTCATGCTAATCAGACACAAAATACAATTAAAACATTACAAATTACTGCAAACGTTTCAGGCTATAATCTAGCCCCATCATCAGTACAATTACGTACGTCCACCGGAGAATTTTCAACCATGTTTACAGTTAATAAATTTAACCAGTTAAAACTTGAAAAATTTTAAACGAACCTCCATTAGAGCAAGATCGTATACTCAGGTGGAACAGTACAAGATTCATAAATTGGCGAAGTCTGTTTACGAGTGAACCAACACTCAAGTAACACTCTACTGTTAACGTTAGTGCAACTGGATCTGATTACTGCGATACTTGCGAAATCCGAAATATGGTCAGTATCGCAGATCAGATCCAGCTGCAATAACGTAGTTGCACTGATGAAGAGCTAGATTATAGCTTGAAACTTTTGCAGTAATTTTTAATGTTTTAATTGTATTTTATGTAACTTTTATGTCTAATTAAATGTGATATTTTATTTAAAGGTACCTCATCATTCAACGCAAACCCGTTTTCCTATACTTGGACCTCACGTCTAGAGCTATAGCTCACTCGTCACCTTGGTTATTTCAGGTTAAATAGAATTAAAGAATCACCATGTATATTACTGTCAATTCTTATAGCATGTTCAAACAAAAAAAAAAGTTTTCACGCATATTTAGAGTTATTTTTTTAAGGGACCACACAAAGGAATTCGGGAACATTACTATGTAGCCAGCAGAACTAATATTTAAATACTATATGATACACTGAATCTACAATTCGTACATAGAGCAAAATATTCATGTACATTATCCTCTATAAGTAGTGATTCTTGAAATTCATCGCCTTAATGTTATAAGTTTTTATACGAAATTTTGTTGACTATTAATTTTCGTTCACACTGATAGACATATCGTCTCCATACGCATGATGTGCTTTTCTTTGCCACAAAAGTAACTTTGCGGGCATTTGTGAATAAGGATTCTAATGCACGAGATGGTTTAGGGCAATAAATGTTTACTACTTCGCGATGTTTACTAAAAGCAATGTTTTCATGATTGAACATAAAGTTGAATGAAAAAATCTGAAATATGTCGAAAATTTCAGAAAGCGAAAAACACGATCAAATTACTTTTATTTATGTTTCTAGTTTTTTAATAAATTGCATATGTATATTAAACAAGACAACAGTATATTTATGTATAATTTATCTAAATATGAAAAATTTTAAACATTTCGAAAGGAAAAAAATCAAAATTCATATTTTGATGAATTATATTTTAGTTGCATCTCTTATGAGCTGCTTTTGCGCCTGTAATGCAAAAATTATCATTAAATATAAAAATAGCATATTAAAAAAAAAGTTCTCACGAATATTTATAGTCCTTTTTTTAAAGAACCACACAAAGGAATTTGGATACTTTACTAAGTAGTCATCAGAACTAATATTTAACATACTACATATGATACACAGAATCTACAATCCGTACATAGAGCAAAATATTCTGATATATATATATATATATATATATATATATATATATAAATTTGTAAGATGCCATTCAATAAAATTTTCAGGAAAGAATAAATATGTATCTGTTGTGTAATGAAAAAAAAACAATTCCATTGGTAGAAATATATTGTCCGAAAGAATTGTCCAAAATAAACATCATCCAAATATCTTGAAACTAGGTATTAATCACAAATGTCGATGTCAACAATAACTCAACTACATCTGCGTCAAGTGTTTTTCTTTTCTGATATAAAAAATAATTTATTACTCGGTTTATTCTGCTAACATGGCTAAAAGAGCTGCACATATAAAATATCAGGAATTGTTTTATCTCTGCAATTACTCACTTCTGAATTGTTTTACTTTTCTAAGATACATATTGCTACATAAAATATTTTTTTTCAGATTTCGGGAAGAAAGTACGAACAAAAATAGTTTTTCCACGTTATGTATAGGCTTATTGGCATAAAAAAACATCGACTAAAGAAAGCTAATGAATTGATACAGATCAGTGTACAAAAATTGTTGTAAATAAAAATTAAAGTTAATTTAATTTGTTGTACATCTTTGTCCAATGATGTCTTTTTGAAAAGTTTCAGTTTGTCTGATACGTTCAAAAATGATGTCTTATAATAGTTATATATATGTAATAATAAAAAAATTTCACCATTTTTCCTTAATTAATGTATTCCAAATTCTTACAATTCTACTTTTTTCCCTGTCTTTTAAATATATCTGAAATATAATTTATACTTTTATTCCATATCTTTAATCAATATTTTCTTTTAATTCTTAATCTAATAATCTTAATCTGTTAAAAGCTACACTTATTTGTAAAAACCACTAATTTATTTCTTCTTTTGAAACATTAAATTTTTATTTCTTTAGAACGTCTCTTAATATCATTTTTATTTTTATTAAAATTATCTTTCGATATCCCATAATTTATTTCACTCGCGCGTCTAAATTTTTCACTTCAAAATTATGCTGTGTATAAAATTAAGTTCCGCAATCTTGCAAGCCGCTCATTGGTTAATTTACACCTGCATTTGCGAAAAGATTCATACGCCTCGCTGCCTGTAAAACGCAGCTACGCAATCCCGGAGCGCAGACTTTTTACGTGTTTTCAATTGCTAAACAAATTGAGGTAGTTCTCTAATAAATGTAACATCTTCATGCTGTTTTCTACGGCGTAGCACAACTCAGTTATGAATTCTGAACTTGCTAATTAATGGAATTGTCTTTGATTGGTGAAGTGTCAATACAAATTATTGATACTAATGTAGCTTTCTGTTATTTCTACGGGAAAACTCCTAATGTTTTTCTTAACATCGTCTTCCATCTGGAGCCTTCGACTGCAAAGCATCTGCTGTTTTACGGGATCATCGATTGCCAGAATTTTGATATAGTTCACTATGAAATGGAACTCATATCATCTATCTATCTATATATATATATATATATATATATATATATATATATATGTGTGTGTGTGTGTGTGTGTGCCACGTTTTCACTTGTATCACCGTATTTTTTGTAGATCCAATTATCAAGGCTTGGGTTTCCACCGAGGAATTTGTAGTCGGGCGCCGAGAATCCAAATTATAGTGTGCGTACAGAAGGCAAATAATAGGCAGTCGGTTCCAGTTCACTTTTTATTTGAATCCAGAGAAAAGTGGAAACCATACTTTACTAATTAAGATAATAATTCCGTAAATGATGTTTTTTAATGCCGTGGAGAAACTTGGTGAATTAATTCAATGTTTGAAGAAGACATTTGTTCTTAACAGGCAGTCGTCTTTTCTATCGGCAGCCAAGGAGATTATTCCACCGTCACAAAGTACGTGCCAGGGTTACATCTACACCGGGCTTCAGGAACAATCTGCCGCTACGCGGGAAAACTCCGCGTATAACTATTATCTAACGCCCCAGAATACAGTTTCATTAAACAGCCTTTCGACCAATCAGCGCTACGGGACTAAATTCTCTGGCGCTATGATTTTGAAGCTATCAGACCGTAGGCTGAAAAAGTGCGGGAAAAATACTTCTAGAACATTACTGAACAATCTAATTCCTTCGAACAAATAATAAGAAAAAAAAAATACGTAGGTTTTACCGAGAATGGGCAAGATGCCAAGATAAGATTTTACATTGAGACTGAAATTAGCTTTCATATTTTTGAGAAAGAATATTGTTTTGTCAGAAAACATAGGGAAATAAAAAATAAAAATATAAAGATATAGGTTGTTATTTCAAGAGAATTAAAATATTTTTAGCTGGGAGATTGATATTTAAAAGAATTAAATTCTAGAATGGATTTATTTAATGAAACAAAAAGTGTATAATTTTAACAGAACAGCGCTCAGAGCCATTTTTTTAAGAGAATGAATTTAGAATAAAGTATTTTTAGCTAGGTGGAATTTTGATAGTCGAAAAAGTCAGCCGAATAAAGTCAGTCGTTTGTGATATGTAATTTTTTTCTGCAGCTATGAAAAATTATAAGTCATCTTCGTTTTTAAAAAAGTATCATTTGCTTTTGAAAAGGTGTTTAACAGATTTTGTTCGAAATTTTATTTACTGAGTGATAATTTGAGAAGATATTTACAGCAATTTTCTTCTATTGTGTTACTAAACTGTAATGAACAATGCAATATGATACTAATACCGTAAAACATTTGATGTTATTAATGTATTTTTAAACATACACAGGTGAATAAACTAGAATACCAAAGAAAGGACCATATATATCAAATATTATTTTTTAATTGTGTCAAATATTGAGTCTTGAGTTAAAAATACATTATAAATTTACGTTTTAATATTTTAAACAATTAAGAACATTAATTAAATAATAGTTATATATTAAGACTGAGACACAAAGCATGTCACATATGAAAAGATTTAAACATGTTCCTTAAAGGGACTCGACATGATATGAATATATTTATAATTTTTAAAAAATTTGTAAAAATTGTGATTTTTAGATTTTTATCTTGTTACACAACACACACTTACAACTACATCCTGACAAAAGTGCAGGCTGATAGTCCCTATAGAACAACAGTTACGGCTTATTTAACAAACACCTGTTGTCATTTTGTCCCTTTAAATACCATGACAGCTCATTTATCTCAGTTCTTGTTTTTCAGATTTTTCTTGTTTTCAAGACGCTAAGGCCTTTCTAGATATGAATGAAAGTGCTTTAATTTTTTTCTAGTTGAACATCACACTATATGTAAGAGATTTAGGGATCCGATTTTAAATATTTTGATAACTTTTTTTAAAAGTCATATTTCCAAAAACTAGTCCTTTTTTCTGCTTTTTTCCACTTATATTCAGTTTATTTATTTTTTTTCTCGAAAACTATCGATAATAAAAAAATCCGAGCCTTAAATCTTCTCACAATATCATTGATGATCTACACAAAAAAAATTAACTGAATTTTTTAAAAACTAAATACTAGCAGCGTCTTGAAATAAGTGGTAAAAACTGAATTTTTGTCAATTAATTTTGTCGATTTGTTTTTTATATTTTTTTGGATTAAATTATTTCTATTTGACATTTTCATAAAAATATACATTTTTTTATATAATAATTTTTTCTATTTTTGCTTTGGGGGCCGAGTCCCCTTAAACCGCTTAAAACCTCACGAATTACAGTAATATATTCGACAAAACATCTTAAATTAATCACTGTCCCTTAATTTCTGGACACCAGTATATCTTACTATCTATTCACGGATAATGAATGGGAAATAAACTCTTGATGTAAAAATTATTTTACTATTCTTGAAATTAATTAATAAAAATAAAAAAAGCAATAAAATAATAATTTTCATGTTTCCAGTATGGCCGATTTAAGCACCTGCTTGCATTATACATGTGATCCCGTGATTTGTGTTTATCATTTTAAAAAAAAATTTGGAAAGATAGTTTTTTTTTTTTTTTTTTTTTTTTTTTTTTTTTTTTTTTAATTATTATTATTCCGATATTGAAGAAGTCGCAGTTTTTGTGCATGAGATATGTAATCTTTATATTAAAGGGTACTTTTGGGGCCTTTTGTATAATATTTTTGTCGCTTTATTCAGTAACTAGCATGCTACGCCCGCTGCGCTGGGCCATTTTTCTAAACGTACCTTAAATCAAACGAAATGGCTTTATATTTTAAAGGAATGTGGATCTTTACCTACAGATGCTACCTTAGTAAATATTTTCAAACGAACCTTGAATCAAACGAATTATATCAATGGATTTGAGCATGTATTTTAAAGCAATAGGGACGTTCACCTGGATTTTCCTTCAATATTGCTGTAAACGATGTGAACGACATTGCGTTATATTATATCACACATTGGACAAAATTTGGGCTAAAAGAAGCAACTCATTTAGTTGATCATTATAGTAGAGTTTGATAGGGAAATGAGGACATTATGAGATTATGACAATAGGAACTAAAATGTTCTCTAGTCAACATACTACTAAATTAGAAAGCATTACAAAGATTGCATAGATTGACCATTGAACTTAAATAATGTTCGGGTGATTCATTTTCGTCTGTTAAGTTCTTGAACTCCGTCCCTCTTTCTTGTCTCCATGTGAGATTCTGGTAACGGAAGTACAATCTCACTCTATGTTACGTTATATTTCGCAATATACGTCCTCTTCTGGCAAGTCTACTACGGTTTTTCATCTTTCGATTCCAGCAGAGTAAATACAGTGAAAATTGCAACAAATTGTTTACACATAAAGAACAGTGTTTAACTTTCATATTTAAAAGAATGTGAAACATAAAAAGTGAATTTTTAAAGCTGAATATGAATAAAATTAAAATGACGCCACTTTCACTGTCTTTTCCATTTTTAAGGCCAGTTGCATTCGTGTAACCGTTAATCTGAAAGAAAAAAAAAACAATGATTAACTCTGGTCTAAGAATAAACCTCTAGTTTCTATCCAATTAAATCTTCCATAATGTTGCCGATATCCAAGTTTGGCGTCAAACATTAGAAGTGCTTGAAACGATATGGTTATTAATGTACCAGAGTTAGTTACAAAACGAAGTTATTTACGCGCCAAGCTATGTTCCATTAAATAATATCAAATTACTGTTAATTCAATTATAGATCTTTCATTAACAAAATTCCATACCTTAAATAACACTGACCATGATAAAATTAGTTATGCAAAATGTTTAGTAATATTATTAAATTTCTACTATTAGCTCACACTCTCTATATATATGTATTGTTCAAATTTTCAATCGTTAATAAAATATTTTCTATTCATTCACTCAAGTTCAAATATTTTTTTTGAACTTGTAGTGGATGACACCTTATGTTAATACAGTTTTTTTTTCAAATATTGATTCATTAATTAAATTTAATTAATTAATTTTAGTTTTAAATGGGAGAAAAATTCCTCCCATTGTTTTCATAAATGAAAGGAAAGATTTATCTCAAATGAGTGATGCCACAGATATAAAATACCGCATCGATGATTATAAAATAATGTTCAATAAAGATAACGTGGGACATTAATGCTGCACGGGTTTATTTTATATATTTATGATTAAAAAGTAGGAATTGACTTTAAAAAAAATTATATTACTTGTTTTTGGTGAATACTTAAACCGAAGTTTTTTTTTTTTGCATTTCTCTAAAGAGCATAATAACACGGAGAAATAAATTCATTTCACACTATGTTTAGCTGCTAGGGCTGTGTATAGGTCAAAAAGGCTTTATAATGATCGAAAAATTATCTAATCAGAATTTCAGGTACTCGTTTTTTCTTATCCAGCCTGAAATGATAAATCGACAAATATTATTTATTCCATTCGCCACCATTGACATTACAAAGTTTTTCCGTACATTGAAAGCGCCAAAACAGTGGCTGAGATGTTTTGCTCTCAAAGCTGGCATACGGGAAGTGCTGGGTTCAAACTCCTGTCACGCTCATTGACCTCACAGCTCGGAGTTTTCCGTGGTTTTCTTCGAACCTTGCCGTAAATACGGGTTAGGATCATTTAGAAAGACCCCCCCCCCCCACCACCAAAGGCACTCTCCCAGGGTCTATATTCCTCGTGTAGATATTCGGCCGTCATAAAATCAACCAACCTTACATTGGAAGCATTGCTTTTTTGGTAAAACTTTGCTTCCTAATGAAAAAAACCCATAAATTTAGCAATCGCTAATTTTAAAATTCGTCTAATCTTCTGTAATCTGAATCGTCATCCAGAGTAATCTTCAAACATAAACGAAACATCCAACAATATAGTAAAAATGCCAACTGGAAAGTGACCGAAATACGAGCAATTAGTCCAATATGTTGTAAAAACCTTCCTGAAAGAAAGAAAGATATGCAGAAAAAACTAAAAAGAAATGACAAATCAAAAAGGGCATCGAAAATTTATTTCAGCAAACAATTTTTATTGCAAAATGTAGCGTTTTGTGATAGTAATAACGCATAAATGCACACATCTCCTTAAGAATATTCTTTGGTTCCTAACTTTTGAAACAGTGAATATTTCTATTAGTGAAATTGGCGATGTATTAAAAAAATAATAAAATAAAAATAAAAGAATAGACAATATTCGTTGTCTGAGTTCGAGGCTATAAAAATAATATGTTTGGTGAAAACTAACCGGCATTTTTCCGTAGTAAATTTTTAAACGTCTAAAATTTAATTATTTTACAATATGTGTTTGAGTGGCAGACATTCACTAAAATTTAAGTATTTGATCCCATATTCATAACAATAACTGCTATTTATATAATTTGCATTTGAATATAAAAATGTACTCCAAAAAGGATCTTGTATACATGAAAAAACACTATTATTGCTAATACCGCTCAAGCTGATGTCACGCTTATGCATTTTTGGCTTAAAATCACATTGCTTGGCGACAAAAGTAAAATCAAAACCGTAAATAAACAAATAACATGTTAACTCATAAATGCAGTCATTTTTACAATTATATCTGCTAGTTCCTCCTGTAAGACACATGATAGGGGAGTTATATATAAAAAAATTAACAGAAAGAAAAAAAGGGAAAAAATACTCATATTTTATTAAATCAAATTATTAGATGCATCTTTGTTAACCTGACGCAAACGATAAATCGCCAAAAATTGACTTAATCTGAATTGCAATCACATGCATTGCAAATATTTTTAAGCATTAAAAACATTCCTTTGGGGTTTAAATTAAATATTATGCCTCATTAAAACAGTTTTTTTCCTTTCTTTTTTCCTTTTTGGTGTTGGAAGGGGGTGGGGTTTTCAAATAAGTTTAATAACAGAATTTTTATTTTATTTTTCTATGTGTTTGCATTATTTTCTGATATAGCCGCTTCAATTCTTTCGCAAACGATAATAGTCGCCAAAAAATGACCTATGGTAACCTTATCGCCCAAAATAGCAGATCTTTCCATCATAATTCTATCACTAATATACGTATAACTATGTGGTATGAGGCTAAAACCTTCCCTGGAAAATTATCTATCTAACAGTGCAAGTTCCATCAAATTCCATTCAGCAGAACTCGAGTTATAAAGGAACGGAACGAAATTTCCGTTTGTTTTTTATATATATAGTAGATTACATCTTTAATTTAACGTTAACAAGCGATTTTTTCCTTTTTTGTTTTTCCTTTTATTTTGTTAAAACATTTTACGATCACTCTATGTACAAATTTATTATCAAATGGATGGTACGACATCACCAAAAATAACTTTTATCTTAATATTATGAAGAAATTTTGTCTCAGTAGTATATTGGACAGGGTGTAGCGTTCGAGAAAAAAAAATTAATATCTAATATCAATTTTAGAAATGTTTTACTGTTTTATTTGGTAAACAATAAAACGATAGTACTTTCTAACAAGAAGTTATTCAAACAAATATAAATATTACTTGATTTCTTACTTCACAGCAAAAAAAAAAAACATAAATTCGTATTGAAGGAGTGAGTAGAACGCTAATTCAAATTTCAACTCACATTAGATTTTTATCTGCTTGGAGTGCGAAATTTACATAATAGTCAGTATATTTTATCTTCATTCTACAGGGTGTTTTTTTTTAAACTGACACTGTTCAGAGCCGTCTGTAGATCGTTCTAATAACTGGATTGACACAAAATTTTGTGAATGGACTAAGAAAACCATGGGAAAAAAGATTCCAACAAAAAAAAAATTAGTTCCAATCACCACCGATAGGGGGAAATGTGGCGCTGTGGTCATTTATGCAACTGGGAATTAGCATAAAATACGGGCAAAAAATGAAAATGCAAATTTTTACTTACGCAAGCGACAGTAGCGCCAATAGTTTAAGTTATAAATGCATGCGAAAAACACCGAGAAACAATTTCAGCTCAGGTTGAAAATGAATCTCACGTTACCGCAGCGTGTGTTACTTGTGAAGTTCTTATATTGTAACCAGTACAATGCACCAGCCGCTCTTCGTTTACTTAGAACACGCCATAAACTGCGCAAAGGACCTTTATACGTTAATGTATTGAAAGCAATGATTCTGAAATTCGAAGAAACAGGTTCGCTAGCAGTTCGGTCAGGCAGAGGACGTAAACCGGTGGCAGAAAAACTGATAATGGATGTTTCAACTGCGATCAACGAAAGGGAAAGTGTAAATGATGAATAAAACGTGGCATTTTATCCAAATTATTAATTTTGTCTGTTTCTGATGGGTTTTTTTTCAATGTACAGCGCCACATTTCCCCCTATCGGCGGTGATTGGAACTAATTTTTTTTTTGTTGGAATCTTTTTCCCATGGTTTTCTTACTCCATTCACAAAATTTTGTGTCAATCCAGTTACTAGAACGAGCTACAGACGGCTCTGAATAGTGTCAGTTAAAAAAAAAAACACCCTGTATATCGTTAAAATTTATTGTTAAATTTGGCATTCTCATATTAAAAATACCTATGTCTTTATTACATGATTTTTTTTCATGCTAAGAGACATATGAGATTTTAATCATAAAAAAATAGTTTGACGGATTATTTTAAAGTTTGTTCAATATAAAAAACAATATTTTTTCTTAACATTTTTAAATTCAATACAATATTACAAGTACAATATTTATTTTTTATTACAAAAACACATGCTGAAATGAATTGATATAAAATAAGAGCAACTATGATATGAATGTGTTATAAATTTGTCTTATTATAAATGAATGAAAATAACATAATTAGAGTACATATCTCTTTCATTGTTTAAGGTGCTAAATTTGCCAAGGACTTATTTTTCTCTGCTCAACACAAAATTTCTGACAGATTTTCTGACTCCTCATTTTTATCATCATATCACTTTGGTTTATTTGGATACAATTTCAGTTAAGTTTCGATTTTTAAACGATTTGTTTGTTTAGATATAGATTCTTTTAATGATTTTTAATAAGAATGAATCATAAAATAAAATTACACTTAACAATTTGTAGAACTGAAACAATTGTAAATTATGTATATAAAATAAATAGCTATTTTTTTATACGTGTAGGTCTAATTTTAAATATTTGAAATATTGGAACACATTTTGCATACACTGTATATTCATTTATACATTCTTTATGTATGGTACTAAGCAAATAGTAAGCTTCATTAAAAAAAAGAAAAAAAATAATCTTGATTTTTTTTATATGTGTTATTTTTTCTTTTTTTCAATACCGCAGGTACTGAATTTTACATTTCAGTATCTGTTTTCTTTTTTTTTCTAATTTCTAAATCAAGAGCATTAACTCTTCTTCAAAAAATAAGGGTTGTCATCATAAAAACATTTTAGGCAATGTTTCTCATCAAGAATATTTAAGTCATTTAGAATACCAATTATTTATATTAAATTACGTTTAGTTATGCTATAAAATGTAAATGATTTTTTTTAGACTAATTAAAAAAAATTATTACATTATCTTTGTACTCATGTTATTCATGTCATTGTACTCGTGTTATTTAGAAGCGGAGTTATTTTGTATCTATTTAATTTATTTTTCAGCATTTTCCTAGAAACATATCCAATCTACCATGCATACAGTAATTTCACGTATTGGTATCTCTACGGATTCAGTAAGACGGATTTGTCTCTGATTTCATCAATAACGTTAAGTTAGCTTTCATGGCATTTCCTGCAAATAACTAGATGAAGAGAGATGAATTCCGAAAACTGATTACGCAAGGAATAAAATGCGGCTTCAATCAGCCTGTTTTATTTCTTCTATAATCCTTTATGTGCAACATAGTCATAGTAATATTCTACATCTCGATATTTCAAAGTATTTCATTTCATTTCATTCAAATTTTCAATATAATTCATGATACATGAATATAGCTTCCATCTTATTCATATATATATTTTTTAAAGTTTTTTTTTTTTTGTTATAAATTTATGAATTTTCTCAAGAAATATATTAAATCATTTATAAATACAGTAATTTCGCACATTTGAAAAATATCTTCACTAATCAGTAAAAAAACTTTGTTTTTGATTTCATCAATAACTTTCATCTTAGCTTTCAATGCATTTTGGGCCTTATTACATGATAGGAGATGATGTCAGAAAACGGATTACGATAACAAGATATGCGGTATGAATCAATTTCATTTATCGTTCTTCAATCATTTTTGTGCCGCATAGTCATAATATTCGTTATCTAAATCATTTAATGTGATTTCTAAAATAGATATTTTGTTCTGAAAGAAAGAAACAAATATTTTGGCTTCTTTACAGTTGAAGATACGATATTAGGTTCATTTAGAATTAGGTCATGTTTGTACATGTATAGTAATAGTAATATTCTATATCTCGATAATTCAAATTATTTCATTTCATTTCATCATATATTCAATATAAATCAGGATACATCAATATAACTTCCATCATATTCATATTTTAGAAAAAGTTTTTTTAAATCAATTTATGAAATTTTCCAGGATATATATTAAATCGTTCATAAATACAGTAATATCGCACATTTAAAAAATATCTTCACTTACCTTTAAAACAGCTTTGTTTCTGATTTCATCAGTAGCTTTCATCTTAGCTTTCAATGCATTTTGGGACTTATTAGATGATAGGAGATGATGTCTGAAAACGGATTACGATAACAAGAATAGACGGAATGAATCAATTTGATTTATCGTTTTTCAATCATTTTTGTGCCTCATAGTCATAATATTCGTTATCTGATTCTTTTAATGTGTTTTATTTAATAGATATTGTGTTTTGAAAGAGAGACAAAAATATTTTTGCTTGGTTGCAATTGAACATGTGATATTGGATTAATTTAGAATTAGCTGATGTTTTTGCAGACATACTAATAGTAATGTTGTATATCTCGATATTTCATAATATTTTCAATGTAATTCAGAATGTATTAAAACACACATAACTAACGCCTGCATTCAGCATTTTAAAGATATTCAATTATTAAACAGACATACATACATTAAATACAATAATCCAACATGGAGTGAAAAATTAGCCAGAGCCAGGAATCGAACCTGGGTCCACAGCATTCCGGGCTGTTGCTCTAACCACTGAGACACTCATGCCAATTCCTGAGTCTGCAATTTCTCACTAATAAACCATGTTGGAGAGAAAGTCACCAGCCATCAACAGACAGCCTTGGATGACCGGACAACGGTGAATAGATTTTTACTATTCTACCGATAAACGAATATATATTCAAACACACATAAATAACGCCTGTATTCAGGATTTTAAAGATATACAATTATTAAACAGGCATACATACATTAAATACAATAATCCAACATGGAGTGAAAAAATAACAAGACCCAGGAATCGAACCTGTCCCACTAATAAACTATGTTGGCGAGAAAGTCACCAACCATCAACAGACAGACTTGGATGACCGGACAACGGTGAATAGATTTTTACTATTCCACCGATAAGCGAATATATATTAAAACACACATAAATAACGCCTGTATTCAGGATTTTAAAGATATACAATTATTAAACAGACATACATACATTAAATACAATAATCCAACATGGAGTGAAAAAATAACAAGACTCAGGAATCGAACCTGTCTCACTAATAAACCATGTTGGCGAGAAAGTCACCAGCCATCAACAGACAGCCTTGGATGACCGGACAACGGTGAATAGATTTTTACTATTCCACCGATCAGCGAATATATATTAAAACACACGTAAAAAACGCCTGCATTCAGCATTTCAAAAATATACAATTATTAAACAGACACACATAGAGCAACAGCCCGGAACACTGTGGACCCAGGTTCGATTCCTGGCTCTGGCTAATTTTTCACTCCATGTTGGATTATTGTTTTTAATGTACGTATGTCTGTTTAATAATTGTATATCTTTATAATTCAGAATGCAGGAATAGAACTTCCATCGTATTCATATTTTAGAAAAAGATATTTTTAACAATTTACGAACTTTCCCTAGAAATATATTAAATCGTTTATAAATACAGTAATTTCGCATATTTGAAAAATATTTTCACAAAACTGTAAAGTAAAATTATTTCTGATTTCATCAATAGCTTTCATCTTAGCTTTCAATACATTTTGGGCCTTATTAGATGATAGGAGATGATGTCCGATATTTTTTTTCAATTTATATTTTTTTTCTGGAAATATTTTAAATCATTTATAAATATAGTAATTTCGCATATTTGAAAAACATCTTCCCAAAACTAAATAAAAGAATTGTTTCTTATTTCATCAATAAGTTTCATCTTAGCTTTCAATGCATTTTTGGGCCTTATTAGATGGTAGGAAATGCTGTCCAAAACAGATTACGATAACAAGAATATGCAAGATGAATCAATTTGATTTATCGTTCTTCAATCATTTTTGTGCCGCATGGTCATAATATTCGTTAATGTGTTTTCTAAAATAGATATTGTATTCTGAAAGAGAGACAAAAATATTTTGGCATGGTTACAATAGAAGATGCGATATTAGAATAATTTAGAATTAGATCTGGTTTGTGCAGAATATTAATAGTAATATTCTATATCTCGATATTTCAAAGAATTTCATTTCATCATATTCTCAATATAATTCAGAATGTATGAATATAGTTCCTATCGTATTCATATTTTAGAATATTTTTTTTTGTTTAATCAATCTATGAAATTTCCCTCGAAATATATTAAATCGTTTATAAATACAGTGATTTCGCATATTTGAAAAATATCTTCGAAAAACTGTAAAATAGAATTGTTTCCGATTTCATCAATAGCTTTCATCTTAGATTTCCATGCACTTTGGGCCATATTAGATGGTAGCAAATGATGTCCGAAAACAGATTACGATAACAAGAAACGCAGGTTGGAATCAGTTTGATTTATTTTTCTTCAACAATTTTGTGCCGCATAGTCATAATATTCTGTATCTCATTCTTTTAGTAATGTGTTTTTTTAAATAGATATTGTGTAGTTATAATATTCTTTATCTCATTCTTTTAGTATTGTGTTTTTTAAAGTAGATATTGTTTTCTGAAAGAGAGAGAAAAATATTTTGGTTTGGTTACAATTGAAGATGCGATAGTAGATTTTTCAAATTTTTCTGAAAATTATGTGTTAAAAAAAAAAAAAAAAAAACTAGTAAATATTTTTATAATTTATTAATGTGTTTTTATCGTAATCAGTTTACAAAAAATAAATCTTTACAATAAAGCAGATTTATTTATTTTTCTTTTGACAAACATGTATCAGTCGTAATATTTTATTACAAATTGCGTTTAATACTCTTTTTCCCCTGAAAACGTGATTTTTAACAGACGTTTTAACCTAGTACTAATACAAGTAAATTTTTAGAATATGAATTTTTGTGAAAAAATATTTTTCCGAACTCCAATTAAAAAAGACTAGTGTCTTAAAACATTCATAAAATATTTTATTACAAATTGCGTTTAGTACTCTAAACTATAAATTCAAATATTCTTCATACAATGTTCCTGCAAATTCTAATGTTTTTTTTTTTTTTTTTCCTGAAAACGTGATTTTTTACAGATGTTTATACCCAGTACTAAAGAAGTGAATTTTTCGAATATCAATTTTTGTTAAAAATTATTCTTCAGAATTCCAACTAAAGAAAATGTTGAGACTTTAAAAAGTTGAATATTAAAATAATATAACAAACATATTCATAATCTTGATTAAAAGCCATATGCTACATTAGACGGTGAAAAACCATAAGATTTCTACAAAATAAAACAGAACTGCTTGCAAAATATCATCACCACCGTCGTGATACACGACATTTTAACACAATATATATAATGTGTTCATTTATTATGTCACTCCAAATATTTGCCGAAAAATTTAAATAAAGCAAGATTCCAAAAATAAAATGTCAGAAGAAAAAACTCTTTGCATGCAGCTGTACACAGAAGCTTGCGTAAAATACGAAGTGCCTGACTAAATGAGGGAAAGAAAACCAGCAATATGTGGATGCAAAGGATTTTGTTCGCAACGCGTGAAAAGTATTGTCAGGATGATTAAAAATATATGAAGACATTATAACTTGGGAAAACGGTTATACCTTCCTGTCATAAACATTTAAGAAAGACTTACAGTTGGCCCGATAAGAAGATAGATCAAATTGTGGTCATACGAACATTTAAATGCAGACCAGTGATACCTGCGAAAATATAACTTTAAACTAAAGTTTCTCAGGACACTGTTTTTATGTTGTTTTATCACGATAACTTTTGAAACATTTAACAAATTTATGTGTTTCTTTTTTTAATACACAAAATTGAATTCTGTACAAATTATACTTGGAAAATAAATCAAGATATAACAACAAAAAAATTATGATCAATCATCATGCATTTCGAATTTTTATTATATATGTTACTAATTTGTTTATAAATTTTTGTTTGTTCTTCTGGTATAACTTAGAGACAGATTAATACGCAGTGTAAAAAAGAAATGACATCTCAAAAATATGGAGCCCGAACGTCAAAATCTTGGCAAAACTTGTTTTGAAAGATTAATTATTTCGCACAATAATAAAATTTTTGTTATTATTTTGAACATTTTAAGAAATGTTTTTTAAATTATTTCTTTAAGGCCTAAATATATATTCCTTAATCAATCTTCAATGCATTTTAGTTCCTTTAAAGAGTTCTACAATGCAATTTTTCATACTCTATAATGGCCTAAAGTAACCGGTCATTTTCGAAATTAGACATATTGTTGAAGAACTACTTTACGCATTCTTCTTGCATTTAAGAAATATAACGAACGAGTTTGACACCATATATTTCAGAGTAAGTTTAATCACGGAGGTTATTTGGTACCAACAAAAAATTTAATTAAAAATATATTTGCGATAACCCAGTAAAATAAATACTTGAAATGACCTGTAGCTACAGCGTGGGAATTCGTGGATCTTGTAACACATTTGTGATCATCTGCGTAAGTATAACACGTATATTTATCGATATATAGAGATTTCTTTAAACAAATTAAGATATTTTCACATGATTTTTATTTATAGCATACAGTTTTTACAACCAAATTTAACACCACTTTCAGAAAGTTTGAAAAAGTACAGTAGAAACAACATGTGGAATAATAATATAAATATAATACTTATTTAATAAAATCTGAGCATTTGTATATATTAATTTTTCAAATGTGCATGCGCTAAACATAACAAAATATTTTTTTAATAGTTTAGCAGTCTAGTATGTAGGGAAACGCATACGAAATCACAGTCGAATGTTGTAAAATTGCAGAAATATACCGGCGAAATAGTGATCTGAATTTCAGTTGCTGTCCAAAAGTAAATGTGCGTTGAGCGAATTTCCAAAAATTGGCATTTTGCATTCTGCATTTTATTTTCATTTTTTATAGATGTTTTAGTTATCCTTGGAAAACCGTCAAATAAAGATAAACATCCCAACAACAGTCAAATTGTCAAAATTCAATTAGGCGTTGTTATTCGTTGAATGTTAAATCCTTTATTGAAAGTCAGTTAATAGAAAATGACAATTTGCCGGTAACCCCTTATTATGCGACTGCTTTAAGAAAGCAACTCAAATTCATCTCAGCATATCGCAGATATCTTTCTGAATTTTCACGATATTTCAGTATGCTTTTAATATAATTTCTCCTATATAGTTGACTACTAAATTATGCAGAGAAATCTTTACGCATGCGCAGTTAATAATTGTTTCACATAAAATTCATTTTTTATTTAATATTTAATATATACTCATATGAAAAACAGTCGATTATTGTAAAAATTCAGAAAAATATTGCAGAATTGTGAGCTGAATTTCAGTTGTTTTCTAATAGTACCGTAATTTCCGGCGTATAATCCGCAGCTCCAAGAGTTTTTTTTCGACCCAGAAATTTTATTCAATAATTGTAGTTAAATATTTACAGCGATCTCTTAAGTTACATTTTATAAAATAATATTTCTGGGTCGAAAAACGACTCTTTGAGCTGCGGATTATACGCCGGAAATTACGGTAGGTGTGCGATAAGGGAAATTCCACAATTTATCATTTATCATTTTTCATTTTGTTTTCATTTTTTACAGATCTTCTTGGAAAACCATAAAAAAAATAATCCAGCAACAGTCCAATTGTCAAGAAATTGTCAAATTGAAGTAAGCATTGGCATTCGTTAAATGTGAAATTCTTTGGTGAAAGTCTGATATTAGAAAATGACAATTTGTCGAATATCTCTTATCACATGGCTGCTTTAAGAAAGCAACTGAAATTGAGCTTACTATTTCGCCGATATCTTTCTGAAATTTCATGATGTTTAACTAACATTTCTATATAATTAGACATATATAGCTGACTACTAAATTATGCTAAAAGAAATCCTTTTGCTCATGCGCAGTTAAAAATTACAAATGCTCATTTCCCATTAAATATTTAATATATTTATATTCTAATTGTAGTATATTGTTTCAACTGAACTTTGTCAAGGTTCCGGAAAGTCGCGTTAAATTCTTTTGAATACCCTGTATGTGACGCAGTCTAATAGTGAGACTAGAAAGAAAGACTGATGCTTATGGGTTATATGCATTTCGACAATTGCTAATATTATATGAAGTACATTTTCCCGTTTCTATTCATGTATTTAATGTTTTTGGTGTGCAAAGTGTTCCCAATAGCCATATATAATGTATACAAGGGTTAAAACATCTTCGATCGATTATATCTATATATTAATTATCTGTTCAAGAAAACAGATTGTTTGTTTCACAATTTACAGCGATCCTTTAAAGTCTTTGAAATTTAAAGCATTTTATGAAGTTATCTCTATTTTAAAATCAGCATCAATTATCTTTCTTAATATTTTTTTTTTCATTTTTGAAATAAGTTTGGATAATTTTGAGAAAAAAGTTAACCATTTTTTTTTCGGCTTTAAAGAAGTGATTTATCAGAATAATGTTGTGTTTAAACATTTCGTTAACATAATTACATTGACCTTAAAACCATAAATTTAATTGTAATTAAATAATAACTATTATATTATGATTAATTGTTTTAAAAAGTCTAATGGACATTCAAAATTATGTAATGAAGCTACTGGCTATTATTCAATTGTTCTGCCACTTGCACGAATTTGCATCTTGATAGCATTTTAATAATCCTTGAATACCATTTTAATTCAATAATTATAAATAACAGTTAATAAGAATTCACGAAAAAAAAACAGTTTTCAGTAAATCTTATTATTCAAATAAGAGACATTATTTATAGGATATTTGTATGCATCTTCTTTTTCTTTCACCGTAGGGATAAATAATTAGTTACAGAAATTTATTTTTCTTAAACAAATATACGAAGTATACCTTTACTTTAACATATTTCTTTTTCCGCATAAAATGATAAACTGCAAGAGTATTTACATAAACAGACTTAAGCAGTATAAAAAAAAGACTTGAATGTCTCACTTTTTTAGTCTAATTTTACTTTAATACTCTGGATGAAGAAGGATTATAGTTAGGAGATAGTATTTAATTTCTTAGAAGTCACACATATTTAAAAAAGCGCTACTCTAAGAATTTTCACTTACATTAAAAACAAGTATAGTTCTTTCATGAAAACTTCACGTGATAAGATGGATTCAACACTGTTTTTATGTATTTTTTCCCTCGTAACAAAATTATATTGGTATTCTTTTGCTTTTTTTTGTCACGTGTAGTATTTTTTTAATAAAAAAATGTTAAGACATTTTTAATTAAACATTTTTTTAAAGATGTAAATTAAATAAGCAGTATTTGAGTATAACCCTGGTTAATTTTTCCTGGAATTACTCCAAACACAATGTTAGTTTTTAATTTTTTTAATAATAAACATAAAAGTTTATTTTAATTTATCCAAATAATGGAGCTTAAAAATTTAGATGATTAATCGATTTTAACGCTTGTATGTAAGTAGAAATACATCGTTGATTTAAACTATATCATACAAGTACCTGAATATGTTAGACGTTTCAAAACACGTAAATCATACGCGGCTTTTTTTTTTTTAATTCTACTATTTCCAAACAATAAGCTTTGTTGTAGATGTCCATTGTATTTGCAAAAAAATTACCAGGTAGATTATTTTTTGCAAATTGAAATATATATGAAAACTACTACCAAAATCACATTATTGTTATATACTCCAATATTTACTCCGAAATTACTGGGCGGAAACAGCATGCATTTTCCCCATTATAAATCTTTATATATATATCGGTAGAAGAATTCATTTTATATTACATTATAACAGGTATATAAAATGAAGATTAGTTTCGTAATTTAAGAACATTATTTGTAAAAGATATAAAAAAAAAATATTATTTTTTTTTTTTTATTAATTTTAGATTCTGAGAATTACAAGTTAAAAATAAAGAAATTATAGAAAACATTCAGTCCTAAAAACAGTAGATAACTGAAATTCAAGTTTCTATCAGTAACATCATATATTTTTTTCAATCCATGCTTTGGAATTTCAGTATGATTTAATGAAAATATAATGATATTTCTAGAATCATATCTAAAATTAAATTAAATATTATTATCAGTTTACATATAACATACCAAATACACAAAAAAAAGTACCAAGTATGTTTATTTCACATTTTTGTTTTACATTTGAAGATGTATCTCACCAAGTACATAGTACACCATTATTTATTAAGACAGAGAAGAACGAATAACGAATGATATGAAATAAACTATGTATTATGTTATCTATTTTACAAGCACAGCTCCTTTTTAATAAAAGAATATTTTAAAAACGAAATTACATAAATAATGTATATGAAATACACAAAACCGTTTATCAATATTGTATTTACAGACATGCACGAGTAACATTGGAGTAATATCAACTCAAATCGCATGTTTGCAGGAAGATAATTTATATGTATTAAAAATCTTTGTTTCCGAAATTATATTAGTTGGCGCTGCATTGTGTATCGTGGAAAAAAATGCTTATGTCGTGCGTGAACATTTTACGATTAATTAGGAATTTCCAATGAGCTCTAAATAGCATAACACGATTTGCATGCATATTCCATGGAACTTTTAGCTTATTTGATGACGTGATTTGTTTATAATTTCATCCAGAAGTTGAGATAAGCTATTAGCTAAATAAACATTCGCTTGTGCGATTTGCTAAAATTGCAAAACTAACTTACCACTTGTCTTATATAGGAGCAATTCACAAAGGTTTTCTTAAATACTACATTTTGTGGTTAAAGATTAATAGTATTATAGAGAAAAGTGATTATTGTGTTTTGGTGAAGCACTTATAATGACCAGCACACATTTATTGTCAATCTTCAAAATTGTACAATGATACATAGAAAATGTCGCGCAATATTTGCTACCGGAAACTATGTTCTCACTCTTATTTTGTAAGTTTAAATTTATATTAAAACATTCCGTACCAAGTTTAGATTGGCCTAATAACATCAAATATTATTGTAATAGTCAATTCCCACTTGCCTTATCTATAACTTATAAAATACGAATGGGTATAAGTGAAATTTTTGTAAATCCCCTCACCCTATCAAAAAGAAAATATAATATAATTGAGCCACTGTACTTATTACTTTTCTGGCATTTACCCGTCAGCACACGCGCTGGGATAAAATCTACCCCAGCTCACAAATATTACTTAAAAATGTGCGAAAATCGTTCGTGATCATTCTGAGCTTTATAGTACCTTTCAAGCTGAAATATATCAATATGTGACCAAAAAGAATTTACCTCCGGTTGTGAGATTTTTCATTCTTTTGTTATAAAAATGTCATGTGGGAGGAAATGTATCCCACGCGTGTTATAACATATCCCATAATGATAGGAAAATGTTAACGCAAATATTTATGTAAAAAATATAGTGTGCAAATAATAATATAATTTTTCTTTTAAACGTTAACAACTCTTGCACATGCAGTTTCTATATATCAGTTTTATATTTTTTTTTTTTGTATTTTTATGGCTGAATTTTGGATTGTAAAAGCTTTGTATGTAATGATATGCAGAAAAAAATCTTAGTGCTAGATTTTTTTTTTTTTTAATATGCTTTAAATATAAAAGAACCTCTTATTTTAAGTTAAATTATGTTCTTTATTGATTTACAGTTTATTTCAAAATATAAATTTTTGTTTATAATCAAACCGGGGGGAAATTGACACAAAAAAACTCACTGGGGTAAAATTGATCCCACGCCTGTAGTAATGTAATGGAAAGGTGCGCGTGTGCTGACGGGTTAAATTCAAATGTTCAAGAAAAATATTAATGAAATCTTTGAAATCGTCAAATAATTTTATTGAAGGTACAGTCGAAAAATAAATACTCACTAAAAAAATCTTCCTAAACGATTATATCACAAAAATCTCGCAGATAGATGATACAGATGGACGTAGGAACTGTGTCGGCTATAATTCTGTATGAATGAAAACTAATTAGGGGACTCTCTCCATGTTAAAAGAGGAACAAACTTTAAAATTTTACAATACTAAAATCTAATTTCGATATGAAATGAATTCTTCAGTAAATTGTACCTTCGGATATCAAACGCTGTGTGATTCGGTGAAGAAGTTTAGGATTTACACAGATATAAAATTTTAACGCCTAATGTTAAATACATTTTTCATAGTTGAAAAACAAGCTGTAATGAGGACTGTGTTTTAAGAAATTCGGACAACTTAATTGCGTTCGCACATTTAAAGCGTCTGGAAATCTATTTCAATTACAATTTTTGACGGTTACAATGTAGTATATATATATATATATATATATATATATATATATATATATATATATATATATATATATGGATTATTAATGTAAACGTTTACAAATTATGAAATTATAACGCGAAGAAAAAATTTAACCAAAGGTTAAAATTTACTTATAAATCGAGGCGTGGTGTCGGAGTCTCTAAATATTTTTTTATTATTATTCATGCAGAATTACACACATCCGATATCGAATGGTACCTCTCTCATCTGTAACAGTTTTCTAATAAAATGTTATGGGGGTTTTCTTTTATTGATGCGACGGTACATTCAACTAGCATATTTCTGTCTTAATTACTCGTTATTAGCGTTCAACTATCTTTTATCGTTTTTAATACCTTTATATGTACGGACTGCTAACAAGAAGAGGGAACATTTTTTTTTATTAAGTGAACAGTGGACTTTCAAAACCATTTTTTCTTTCATTTTTCACTCAATTGTACTAAAATTTTGCACACATAACAATCCATAAATTTTATAAGTAAACTAAGCAATTTTATTAAAAAATGTTCATAAATTATTAATGAATTAATTAAATTATATTAATTAATCACTGTAATTAAAATGCTCCATGCGCATTAAATTTGGCTTCAGGAACATGGTGTTTTCTTAAATGGTAGCTTTATATTATTTCAACAAAAGTTGGTATGCGTTTTATAATTGCACCAATATATTGAGAAAAATTAATACAATTTTTTTTTAATTTGACGGTAAAAAGTTATATAACTACCAAATGTTCCTCTTATGTACAGTAATGCATGCATATTAATACTAAGTTATGAAATATAGTGCATTGCTAACAATAATACTTAATATTATGAAAATTGAATAAAACATAAGACGCCTGGAACATTTTGAATATTTTAACTCGGCGAAAATTCGCATCTATAGAAAACACAATTTAAAGTTTAATTTTTTAGTGTATCTCAATAACGGTGTCAAATTTGAAATGCTTGTAACTTTGATGTTTGTAATGTTTGTAATGTTTGCAATTGCATGCGGTTTTTTGTAAATGTTGTAGTTAAGACTGAAGTATAGTAATAAACCAAAATAAGAAAAACGATTTTTTAGTTGATTTTAGCCCAACTGAAGGTTCATGGTCCCCTTAAAACTAAAATTACATTGGCTATAATGTATTTTCAGAGTTTTTGGAAAGTGTGTCATGCGGATATATCTAAAACAACAAGAAAAAATTGGCAGAAAATATGATAAGCATAATAATTTTGAACTTCTTCTTATTGTTTAGTAACAACATTGGTATTAAAAAAATTATCTGAAACTTCTACAAGAATTTTAAACTGAAGTCTTTTTCCAACAGGGTAAAATTTATTTCTGGAAAAACAAAATATTGAATTATGCAATAAAATGTTGAAAACAAATTTCAGACCTAGTTCACTATGATTTTATTTCATTTACATTAAAACAACTTTAAAAACATTTTGGTAACATTTAAAAGGATATTATTCTTTATGTCATTGAAAGGCATAAAATTGCACAATGGTTTTAAAATTGTATAACAAATATCGTTTACTTAAATTATTTTAATAAATTTACTTCTTTATAACTTCGGAAATTTCGAAATAAAGCAGAAAAATATTAAAGTTTCTTGAAATATCATAAACATAAATACACTGTATGCATCAATTTGAAACAAAAAAAATTGTCCTTTACATAAGCATTCTAACATTTTGAAAGGAAATTTTTAAAATGCTCTTATTGTTTCTGAAAGTAGTTGCAAATCCCCTTTTTAAATTTTAAATGTTTGCATTAATGATCACAAATGGTTATAATGAATATTGTATTTTGCTGTATCTCTTTTACGAAAAACTAGCAAAACGAAAAAAGTATTTTAAACTTTCAACAGAGTTGAATATTTTATGAATACTTTATAGAAATATGTTTTCAAAATAGTTTTCAAAAGTTTTTAAATTCCTCAACAAGTTTTTGTCAAAGGATCTTTTGCCAAAGCTTGATGCTTTTCATGTCATTGCATTAAAAAAAGCTGGAGTTGTAAATTTGTATTTTAAACTTTTTATAACATAAGAATCCAATTTTTTTAATTAGAAAATATATTGGAGAAACAATGAAGATAGATGAAAATTACTAATTTTCGTCTTTACTGATAACAATTTTCTTTCATTGCAAACACACACACACACGCACATATAATAACACACTGATAACGAACTTACGGTAAATCTCGTCCTATTTCCGGATATGTGAAGCATCTGTTGCGTTTGATAGTAGTCACAATGAAGTTGTCTTCACGAACATTTATTATTTCGACGATCTTTTTTTTTTCTTTTAACATTTTGGCCTTTTTTTTAATTTTGTTCAATAGCCCGACGCATAGCCGAAACGGATACCTTCAACCGTTTGTGGATTTGCTTTAACGAATAATATCCATTCCTCAAAAGAATAATTTGAGTACGTGTTTCCACACTTAAAGTACAGTTCTTTTTAAGCATTTTGGACTAACTGTAGATTTTAGGAAACTTGTTAAAGAATTTGCAACGTAAGGAAACATCATAATAACACGTTGATAATATTCGATTACTTACTTTCACCACACACTCACATGACACGTCACTGTATATTTACTTTACTGTTCTTGATAGAAAACAAACAACTAATGCAAAATGGCAAATGTTATTTCTATTAGATAGCAATGCAGAATTGCAGCTCCAGGCAAAGCATGCGAAGTAAAATGCTGAAATTATGTTTCCAAGCATAAAACTAATAATTTACACATTTCTATCGTTTTTCTGAGTTGCATAGGTACAGTAATACTGTTTTATCTTATGTTTACGATACTTTATTCATTACACATGTAGCAGAATAAGCGATAAACAACTTTTTTCAATTTCTAAGAGTGCGCTGAAACATTTGGCAAGCACTACACACACACATATATGTATATATATATATATATATATATATATATATATATATATATATATATACAGGGTGTCCACGTATAACCTGACCGACCTTTATTTTCGCAACCGTTGGTCCTAGATGCATACTTCCAATTACAAAAATGGTTTAAATAAGGTAAAGAATTATTTTCAAAGCGATTCTAGTCAAGAAAAACATTTATTAAAAAAATACGAAAATTAAATTTTTATACAATCTCCCGGTCCTATAAGTGATATTTAGTATAAATTTACTGTGACACTAACAAGTAAGATAAAAAAAAGTCCCACTCATCTAACATTAAAATTGACCGAATTATGAAACTTTGAAATGCATGACTTATACCACTTTTTTGCATATCAAAACAGATGATTTTGGCCGTGCTTTCAGAGGTCGTATATAAAGTACTTAAACATATTTAAAGGTATCTGCACTTTTAAAGAAATCGTACAACTATTACGATTGACTTAAATTTTATTAGTTAAGTTTCAGATTAGTTAAAATAATTGTATTTTATCATATGTTTTATTTTGTAAGGATTTGAGGCTATGATTTATTTGAACAAAAATTATATTATTTTCATAAGGTTTTATTTAATTTGCAACGATCGTCTTTCCAGTTTAAAATTTGTACTCGAACTTTAACTCACTTTCAAATGTCCGATTTTAAATGTCCGTAAGTTAAACTATTAATAAAACTCGGAGGATAACCCTGCGAACTCGCGATACTATAATATTCGAACATTTCACCAACCAATCCATCCGAACTTGAAGTCAATCTCTCTCTGTGGTTTAAACCATTTATAAAGATATTCCTAAAAATAGATCTGTGAACATTACTTTGAAAATTCAAAATTTTATATGTATCAAAACTATAACTACTCCATTTATCATATACACATATAACTAGACCCACTCCATCAATTCCAAAAAAAAAGAGCCCATGTAACCCACTTTTTGATTACTATTAGAGGCATATTTTAAAACAATGAATTAGGACAAAAAAAATCATTCTGAATATTATTTGCTTGAACATATAAAATATCATGTATATAGCTGTAGAAATATAAATCCTTATTTAACTGTAATCCCTCCTTTTCATCCATCCTTTTTTCGTCATACATAAACAGATAAACCTCCCCACCCCCAGTTTTAATCTCATTTTATAGTTTAATTAGCTAAGAATCAAATAATTCATAAATATCTAAATAAAACCCCGGGAAAAAAAAAAATTCAAGAAACTAAACAGTTTCTCAAGTACCCCCAGAATATTTTCTGTAACCATACATGTCTAACTAGACATCCAATTTACTTTAATAAGCAAATTAACAGGTAAGCGCCCTCAAAAAAAAAAAAATCTCAAGTCAAAATAGCAACAATTTCTCTATGCATAGGAAGTTTCAGTTACATTAAAGAATGCTCACATAAGTGAATTCAACATTCCAGTGCAGATTAAAAGAAGGGAGTGTCAATCATTCAATAATCCTAACTTCATTACAGCAACCACTAGCTCATTGTTGGGTGTCAATCACCCACTAATCCCTACTTCTACCAGCGATTCCCTCCCCACTTTCTAAAGCCCCAAGGCATTAATCTCCCAGATCAAACTCTTAAAGTATAATCTTTCAGTTAACCCCCCCCCACACACACACACACCGTTAGAAAAAGATGTCTATAATTGTAATGTTATTTTCATGTTTCCCCCTGCTGGGAATAAAACATAAATAAACTAATAAAAGGGTAACTAGAGACACCAAATACAAAAAATGAAACTAAGCACACGTGCAAGTTCCCGCGAAAAAACAATGACACCAATAGACCAAAAGCGCAATGCGTCAACAAAAACCACCCAAGGCTCAAAAGGCTCAAAAACAGAAGTAAAAAACACAAAAAAAACGCCAGGAGCAAGTAGTACACCTGGAACTTCCCAGAAAGAGCAGGTAAAAAGCAAAGCAAAAACCTCCGAAAAAGTAGGAAAAACAAAACTAAAGATGACAGACATTGAGGGATTTTACGAATTGACAAAGAAAGATACGTGCGAAGAGACAGATTCAGATGTGGATAGTGTAATGACAGAGCCAGATAAAGAAACTGCGGTACTACAAGGCACAGAAGTCACGAGGTTAAGAGGAGAATTAATAACCCTTTGCGACATACCAGATGGATCTAAAAAGAGATCCCTAGAGATAGAGAGGGCTATGATGGCAATAAGCTACATCAAGATGATACAATCAAAATCAACAAAGATACCAGCATCGACGTGTGAAGCCATGGACCAAGCTCTGCAGGTAGTGATAAACTCACTGACTGAGATGGAGTTGAGAGCAACACATGCCGAGGCAAAGGCAGAAGCCTTGGAAATAGTAACAGCAAAAAGAGGAACCCAACCAATGGAAGAAGAGACAACATCGCTACCAGCACAAAAGGCAACAAAAAAGACTGCAGTTGCTCACAGTTATGCACAGGCGGTCAAAGCCGCGACGGCAACTGTAATTATTCAGGCTACAGAAGAGCGGACAGCAGAGGAAGTAGAGCAACAAATAACAAATACGATAGAAAACAAGGAAGGAGTCAGGAATGTCAAACGGATTCGCAACGGCATAAAAATTGTTTGCGAAAACGCAACGGAAGCTACGAGGATAAAGGAAGCCCTGGCAGAGAATGAGGAGAGTAACAGTGGCCTGAAAGTAAAAACAGCCAATTTAAGGAAGAAGAGAATTATCATCTTCCATGTACCGGAGTCGGTGGAGCCAGCCATAATCAAGCACAAAATATGCAGAGAACTAGGCATCGACATAGAACAAAACGAGGACAAAATACAGTTGCTAAAATCGCTACGGGCACCAGCAGGGCGATTGCATATACCGGTAGCGCTCCCTGAGCCCCTGGCGGATCACCTTCTCAAGGAGAGAACGATCTGCCTGGGACTCAAGGAATGTCCGATAAAAAACTATGTGACGATCCAAAGGTGTCACAAATGTCAAGGTTTTGACCACGTGGCGCACCAGTGCAAGCAGAGTCAGTACTGCCCGATATGTACAGGTAGGCACAAATACGAAGATTGCCCAAAAGGAAGGAAGAGGTGTATCATCTGCACTACATTTAACGAATGGAATAAGGCGCACTTACCGGCACAAATCCCTATAGACCACACGGCTCATGATGGGCAGTGCAGGGTGTACAGAAAGCTCCTCAAAATTAGACAAATTGAAATTGAACAAGGAAGACAAAAACTAACTACAGGTAATGATGTCCTAAACGACAAAATCACATTAAACACAACTAGGGGTGTGACACGGGTGCATAGGAGGTCACAGGAGGAACTTAACAACAGGCAACAAAGGACACACGAATTGAATTATGTTCAATATCAACGCCGCTAACACAGACGCGTGCCTAAGCGGCACCCAAGACAATCCAAACCTGAATGAAAATAAAAATCCAAAAGAAAACTCCAACAATAAAAATCAAGACAACATCAAACTAATACAAATAAACCTACATAACAGTCTCCATGCAACACAAACACTTATGGGATATATGGGAGACAAACAAATAAATATTGGACTCTTACAAGACTTTCACCAAAATAAAAAAACAGGAAAAATAACAGGTTTCAATAATGGTAATTGGAAAATAACAAAAACAAAAAGAAATCGATCAGCAATAGTAACTCACACAGGCACCAATCCAATAACAATAGCAGAAAAAGAATACACAACAGCAATAAAAATCGAAAATAAAAAAGAAACAATAACAATAATCAATGTATACGCACCCCCCTCAGTAGAAGACTTCGAAGATGTGCTGCAGGAGGTAGAAGACACTCTGAAAATAGCCAAGGGCGAAGTACTACTGACGGGGGACTTTAACGCACACTCTCAACAATGGGGCTATGCGAACTTAGATGACAGGGGGGTAAAACTTACAGACTTCCTCCTCCTGAATGCCCTCTTTGTACAAAACCTACCACACGCAAAAGCGTCGTTCAGCACCATGAGAGGTAAAAGGAAGCTAGAAGGATGGCCGGATCTAACAATAGCAACAGCTAAATTAGGAGAAAATATAACGGACTGGGAAGTAAGCGACGACTAATCAAACAGTGATCACAAATACATAAAATTTAATATAAAATATAAAAATACGTGTTATCAAAGACATAGATTAGAAACAAAACACGGCAAACACGCAAAATTCGAGAAGAAAATTAAACAAATCAGAAACAAATATACAAAAGAACTAAGAAAAGCAACAAATATAGATCAGTTAGACAACATAACTCTAAGATTACAGAGAGAAATAACAGCAATAGCATTCGCCTGCTACAAACATAGAAAAACTCCAGAATTAATGGCACCACCATGGTGGTCACAAGAAGTCAAAATAGCAAGAAATAGAGTAAGGGCGTTCAGGAGAAAATTCCAGGAACAACAAGATGAGGAACTAAAACACAAACAACATATAGAATATAAAAAAGAACGCGCAAAATTAAAGAAAATAGTCCAAAAAGCCAAAAGAGATACATGGAAAAAATACTGTGAGGAAGTCACTAATACATATGGCCCTCAATATAAACTGGCATCAGGCAAAAAAACAAGCCCATCACGATTAGAAAACATCATGCCCAACAATCAAGAAGTAACCGTCAAAAAGACATTAAACCACTTCCTAAACAACCTATATCTAACAGATCCATCAATAGAACATGAATTAAAACCAGAGACACCGACATTTAATGAAACAAAACCACAGCTTATAACAAAACAAGAACTTAACAGAATAATCAAAAACATAAAACAAAACAAAGCTCCGGGCTTTGACTACATAGACCATAACCTAGTGAAAAGAATACACACAGCAGCACCACAACTACTACTAACATTATATAACACATGCCTTAACTTCAACTACTTCCCAAAATCATTTAAAATAGGCACAGTAGTCCTATTTCATAAAAAGGGAAAAGATCCAAAAGAACCAAAAAATTACAGACCCATATGCTTACTACCTACACTTAGTAAAATACTAGAAAAAATAATACACGGCAGGATATCACATCATCTAACAATCAACAAATACTGGAGCGACAAACAATATGGGTTCAAACAAGGGTTATCAACTGAACACGCACTAAATAACCTAATAAAAACAATAAAGAAAGACAAAGAAGACAAATACCAAACATTACTAATAGCAATGGATATAAAGGGTGCATTTGATAATATCAGATGGCCTATTATAGCCGAAAACTTAAAACAATCACCATGCCCCACTTACTTAATAAATTGGATACTAAGCTTTTTAGAAGATAGATACGTATCCTTAGAAGAAAACGGCATTAAAGTAACAAAACAAACATTTGGCGGCTGCCCACAAGGCAGCTGTCTGGGACCACTGCTGTGGCTGCTAATAGCAGATACAGCTCTAAAGAAAAACTGGGGTAAAAATGTAAGAATACAGGCCTTCGCAGACGACTTTATTTTAATAATAAAAGCAAAAACAAAAGAACAATTAGTAAAACTAGCAAACAAAATAATAAAAGAATTTTATGAATGGGTAACGGAAAATAACCTAACGCTTAATTGGGACAAAACAGAACTACTGTACCTTAATAGAACACACACAAGAAACCTACCAACAGCAGACACATATAAAATTGAAGGAATTAAATTCAAAGAAAGGGAATTTGAAGGAAAAGAAAACATTAAGTATCTAGGTGTAATCATACATAAAAACCTAAATTGGGAAACACACTGCCAAGCACAAACAGCCAAAGTAAGGAAAGCGTTTTGGATGATGGGACAAATGGCCAAACGGGGTTGGGGATTGAAACCAAGCATCTTAAAAATATGGTATAGAACAGTAGCTGAGAAAACACTGACTTACGCAGCCTCAATATGGGGACATAAGCTAAACCAAAGAAGTAAACAAGTACTAACAACATGCCAAAGGCATTTTTTGCTGGCTATAGTTAGGGCATATAAAACTGCCCCAACAGCGGCCCTTCAGGTACTTGCTGGCCTGATTCCAATTCACCTCCAAGTTAAATACGAGGCAGAATACGGAACAATATCTCGTTTAAGAGAAACGACAGAAATACACGGAACCACTATCCACCATACAGACTATATAAAAAAGATTAATGTATGGGAAACACATCCCGCGGACACCATAGAACCAAGAATAGGCCATAATTACAAGGACATAGTAATATATACGGACGGTTCAAAATTGGAAACAGGCGCTACGGGTTCGGCATTCGTAGCTTTCAAAAATGAACAAAAAATAAAAACATGGTCAGCTCCATTAAGGAAGTACAACAGTGTTTTCCAAGCCGAACTACTGGCTATACTAAAAGCAGCAGAATGGGGAAATAGCACAGGGAAGGAATACAGCATTCGCTCGGACTGCATGTCAGCCATCCAATCACTCAGTAAACCCTTCAATGTAGTAAAATTAATCGATACAATACAAAAAACAGTAAAAGACTCAAACAATAAATTCAAAATTAGCTGGGTCAAAGCACATGTGGGTATCCAAGGAAACGAGGATGCCGACGAATTAGCAAAAAAGGCTGCAGAAAACCAAAGTAAAGAAATTCCATACCATCTAGAAAGACCGATATCAAACTTAAAAAGAAAACTAAAAGAACTCACTATCAAACAATGGCAGTTCGAGTGGGATTATGGGGAAACGGGCAGGAAGACATATGAATACTTCCCAATAGTAGATTCTCGCAGAATCATCAGCTGCAATCTACTAAGTCAAATTTACACGGGTCACGGAGCATTCCCGGACTACTTACACAGGTTTAAGCGCAAAGACGCACCAAACTGCTCATGCGGGGAGTTGGGAACCCCCAAACACTATCTAACAGACTGCCCACTAACCCAAACACTACATCTGATCCACATCACACCGAACAACGAAAAAATATGGCACAACCAGTTAGCGAACAACAAACAAGTACAAACAAAAGGAAGAGCAGTGATGAGATGGTTAGTAGAAAACATCGATCTCATATCACAATAAATACACCTTCCCAGCAGCGAGATTCCTCAAAAGCATATCCCACTCTCAAAAGCCATCCATTTGGTAAGTATATTTTCTAATATATCTTTAAAAATTAAAAAAAAAAAAAAAAAAAAAGTAGCAATGGAACCTCTTTGCTACGCCAAAAAAAATCGAATTTTTTCAGCACTAGTGAGAAGTGGAAGTCATCTGTGACGGACTGAATTTCACCAACTGATGAAGGCAAATAGCCAACAAAAAGTGAACAAAATAATTAAATGGTGAATGCACAAAGCACACCTGCCAAAGAAAGTTAATGGGGAAAAAAACAGTGTCAAATCAAGTGAATACAGCCTCATAGATACATGACGGACTAACGGCCACGGAACAAGCCCCACTCCATTAGTGCGACAAGTTTCTCAAACAACAAATCAACAAGTTGCACAAAATTCAAAAGCAGTGATAACAGCCATTAGGATTCAATGGACTGATCGCAAAAAGCGTATTCACGAAGGGAAAAAAAATCAAAATCCCCAATGCTTGGGTGAGATAAAGTGACAAAGACAACAAAAATGAGTGTGCAACATCCAGAAATGTGACAACCACCAGTAACAGAAGTTACAATGTGACAACCACCAGTAACAAAAGTTACAATGTGACAACCACCAGTAACAAAAGTTACAATGTGACAACCACCAGTAACAAAAGTTACAATGTGACAACCACCAGTAATAAAAGTTACAATGTGACAACCACCAGTAACAAAAGTTACAATGTGACAACCACCAGTAACAAATGTTACAACGTGACAAACCCCACGATAGTGACATAATAACCAGTGAAACTCTCGAAAGAAGACCAAGATTCAAAATGGGAAAACCAGCTCTAGCACAAGCTAGAGGTAAAAATATATCAAGAAAGAGACAAAAAACCAATGAATGATAGACAAAAAACAACCCACAACAGGGGCGAGCCTATAAAAACGCCAAAAAGCCTTGACAGAGACAAATACAACAAGAAGGGAAATCAGCCCATAAAAGAGGCGATAAACACTACAGCGACAACCCACCATGAACGTGACAAGCCAACAGACATGGTAAATATGTAAATCTATGTACGCTAATGGCACCTGGTGCATGTAAAATCCGTCGTGGGTGCAAAGCCCTCCAAGTTACCTGTGAATAATACCTCTGGGGGTGCCTAGTCAGGTGAGGGTCTCGTCACCTGATCAAGGTTCTAAATTACGAGACCTATTAAATCTGTCAATTCAACAAAGTTAAACAGAAACCTTGAACCGGCAAACAAAGATAGCGGTTAGCAAATCACAAGAGAGCAAGCACAGCAGCGATGTGAACAAATCAATAGTCAGGTGGATCACAGCCATGCTGTGATCAGGCGATTTCCGCCCCGCACCCAGGTACTAACCCGTTAAGCTAGGCATTCATGCCGGGCAGGTAGGGGCCTGGTTAGCGGTATAAAAAAAAACAGATAAACATCCGCCAATATAGTAGTACAACTACCTCCCATAGGTAAACCTCTAATCAGTTTATTGACGTTTTTTCACTCAAAAAAGGTAGTTTTCATAAACGACAAAATTAAACAGATTGCTAAATTGATCAATGTCTATATCATGTACATAGTATTTCTCATAAAACGCCATTAGTTTGTTCTTTAAATTTATTAAATCAATACTGTTATAAAGATCCTCAAAGTCATAAGTGTATAAACATGTTACATTGTTTTTTTTAAATATTTTAATAATTCATAACTGTTTTTGATTAAAAAGGATTTTTTTTTATTCAAAACACGATTAAATAACTTCTTTAATTTTTTCAATAGATTTTTGTTAACCCGCTCCAAATAGGTATTAAAACCACAGGTAAGTGCTCTAAATTTTATAGAGGATTTATGAAATTTATGAATCAATTCTAAATATGGAAAATCTGTACAAGTATGTTTTAACTTACCGTTTTATACAAAGCCTTGACTCTGTTTCTAATAACCTGTTTGCTGGAATTTACAAGTTCATAATTACCATTGTTATAAGCCTCTTTAAACGTACTACCATACAATTTCTTACAAATTATAGCGTAACTAGAGTCAGCTTTGTCAACGTATGTAACTATAAAATTATCCCTTATGTTCTTTACAGATTCAAAAAGATCTTTATAATATTCCACAGAGACTTCCTCATATTTTTTACTGTATGCATTAATTAGACCTTTTAGAACGTAGTTTCTCCATTCTCCAAACACTTTGGTCGGTAATCCAAAACGATAGATTTTTTTCTGTATGAAAAATCTATATTTGTTGATAATTGCCTTATTGCATAACCTTTTGACACTATTCTGTTCAATCTAAATTTTGTTCCATAACTCCTATTTTTTCTAAGATTAACATTATAAATAATATCTAAATTACCCGTGAAATTACCCTTTTTGTGGGGAATGGGGAGTGGCATGTAATAACAGGTTGGATGAGCTTTGTATTCTGGATAGGAGATTAGCATGTGTGGGACTTGAAACAGCCAAAACTATGCCGGATATATTAATTGCGACTCGTGTATGTAAAATTGGTAGTTAATACAAATTCCTCGGGACAAGAGCTAGAATTCTCTCTGGTTCTGAATCCGGGAAAGCTCACGTCCATTGACTTGAACTAAAAATTAAGTAGTCACATGAAACGAATTAAATCTTCTGTCATAATTGGCATAAAAGGTTTTGGATTGCATTGCCCCTGTAAATGACTTGACTACTATACCCCATTCACCTTTCATACTTCACCTTTCATACTTCGTCCAACTGATAACTTCCCCATCGTGCGCCTTCGAGGATTTATCAAGCCCTAGCCGGATATATTAATTGCATCTGGTGTAAGTAAAATGGTATTTATGCAAAATCCTCGGACCAAGAGCTGCAATTCCCGCTTGTTCTGAACCCGGGAAAGCTCAAGTTCACTGACTTGAAATCAAAATTAAATGGTCACTTGAAACCAATTCAATCTTCTGTCATAATTGGCATAAAAGGTTTTGGATTGCATTGTCCCTGTAAATAACTTGACTACTATACCCCATTCACCTTTCATACTTCGTCCAACTGATAACTTCCCCATCGTGCGCCTTCGAGGATTTATCAAGCCCTAGTCGGATATATTAATTGCATCTCGTGTAAGTAAAATGGTAGTTATGCAAAATCCTCGGACCAAGAGCTGCAATTCGCGCTTGTTCTGAACCCGGGAAAGCTCAAGTTCACTGACTTGAAATCAAAATTAAATGGTCACTTGAAACCAATTCAATCTTCTGTCATAATTGGCATAAAAGGTTTTGGATTGCATTGCCCCTGTAAATGACTTGACTACTATACCCCATTCACCTTTCATACTTCACCTTTCATACTTCACCTTTCATACTTCACCTTTCATACTTCGTCCAGCTGATAACTTCCCCATCGTGAGCCTTCGAGGATTTATCAAGCCCTAGCCGGATATATTAATTGCATCTCGTGTAAGTAAAATGGTATTTATGCAAAATCCTCGGACCAAGAGCTGCAATTCCCGCTTGTTCTGAACCCGGGAAAGCTCAAGTTCACTGACTTGAAATCAAAATTAAATGGTCACTTGAAACCAATTCAATCTTCTGTCATAATTGGCATAAAAGGTTTTGGATTGCATTGCCCCTGTGAATGACTTGACTACTGTACCCCATTCACCTTTCATACTTCACCTTTCATACTTCGTCCAACTGATAACTTCCCCATCGTGAGCCTTCGGGGATTTATCAAGCCCTAGCCGGATATATTAATTGCATCTGGTGTAAGTAAAATGGTATTTATGCAAAATCCTCGGACCAAGAGCTGCAATTCCCGCTTGTTCTGAACCCGGGAAAGCTCAAGTTCACTGACTTGAAATCGAAATTAAATGGTCACTTGAAACCAATTCAATCTTCTGTCATAATTGGCATAAAAGGTTTTGGATTGCATTGCCCCTGTGAATGACTTGACTACTGTACCCCATTCAGCTTTCATACTTCACCTTTCATACTTCGTCCAACTGATAACTTCCCCATCGTGAGCCTTCGAGGATTTATCAAGCCCTAGCCGGATATATTAATTGCATCTGGTGTAAGTAAAATGGTATTTATGCAAAATCCTCGGACCAAGAGCTGCAATTCCCGCTTGTTCTGAACCCGGGAAAGCTCAAGTTCACTGACTTGAAATCAAAATTAAATGGTCACTTGAAACCAATTCAATCTTCTGTCATAATTGGCATAAAAGGTTTTGGATTGCATTGTCCCTGTAAATAACTTGACTACTATACCCCATTCACCTTTCATACTTCGTCCAACTGATAACTTCCCCATCGTGCGCCTTCGAGGATTTATCAAGCCCTAGTCGGATATATTAATTGCATCTCGTGTAAGTAAAATGGTAGTTATGCAAAATCCTCGGACCAAGAGCTGCAATTCGCGCTTGTTCTGAACCCGGGAAAGCTCAAGTTCACTGACTTGAAATCAAAATTAAATGGTCACTTGAAACCAATTCAATCTTCTGTCATAATTGGCATAAAAGGTTTTGGATTGCATTGCCCCTGTAAATGACTTGACTACTATACCCCATTCACCTTTCATACTTCACCTTTCATACTTCACCTTTCATACTTCACCTTTCATACTTCGTCCAGCTGATAACTTCCCCATCGTGAGCCTTCGAGGATTTATCAAGCCCTAGCCGGATATATTAATTGCATCTCGTGTAAGTAAAATGGTATTTATGCAAAATCCTCGGACCAAGAGCTGCAATTCCCGCTTGTTCTGAACCCGGGAAAGCTCAAGTTCACTGACTTGAAATCAAAATTAAATGGTCACTTGAAACCAATTCAATCTTCTGTCATAATTGGCATAAAAGGTTTTGGATTGCATTGCCCCTGTGAATGACTTGACTACTGTACCCCATTCACCTTTCATACTTCACCTTTCATACTTCGTCCAACTGATAACTTCCCCATCGTGAGCCTTCGGGGATTTATCAAGCCCTAGCCGGATATATTAATTGCATCTGGTGTAAGTAAAATGGTATTTATGCAAAATCCTCGGACCAAGAGCTGCAATTCCCGCTTGTTCTGAACCCGGGAAAGCTCAAGTTCACTGACTTGAAATCGAAATTAAATGGTCACTTGAAACCAATTCAATCTTCTGTCATAATTGGCATAAAAGGTTTTGGATTGCATTGCCCCTGTGAATGACTTGACTACTGTACCCCATTCAGCTTTCATACTTCACCTTTCATACTTCGTCCAACTGATAACTTCCCCATCGTGAGCCTTCGAGGATTTATCAAGCCCTAGCCGGATATATTAATTGCATCTGGTGTAAGTAAAATGGTATTTATGCAAAATCCTCGGACCAAGAGCTGCAATTCCCGCTTGTTCTGAACCCGGGAAAGCTCAAGTTCACTGACTTGAAATCAAAATTAAATGGTCACTTGAAACCAATTCAATCTTCTGTCATAATTGGCATAAAAGGTTTTGGATTGCATTGTCCCTGTAAATAACTTGACTACTATACCCCATTCACCTTTCATACTTCGTCCAACTGATAACTTCCCCATCGTGCGCCTTCGAGGATTTATCAAGCCCTAGTCGGATATATTAATTGCATCTCGTGTAAGTAAAATGGTAGTTATGCAAAATCCTCGGACCAAGAGCTGCAATTCGCGCTTGTTCTGAACCCGGGAAAGCTCAAGTTCACTGACTTGAAATCAAAATTAAATGGTCACTTGAAACCAATTCAATCTTCTGTCATAATTGGCATAAAAGGTTTTGGATTGCATTGCCCCTGTAAATGACTTGACTACTATACCCCATTCACCTTTCATACTTCACCTTTCATACTTCACCTTTCATACTTCACCTTTCATACTTCGTCCAGCTGATAACTTCCCCATCGTGAGCCTTCGAGGATTTATCAAGCCCTAGCCGGATATATTAATTGCATCTGGTGTAAGTAAAATGGTATTTATGCAAAATCCTCGGACCAAGAGCTGCAATTCCCGCTTGTTCTGAACCCGGGAAAGCTCAAGTTCACTGACTTGAAATCGAAATTAAATGGTCACTTGAAACCAATTCAATCTTCTGTCATAATTGGCATAAAAGGTTTTGGATTGCATTGCCCCTGTGAATGACTTGACTACTGTACCCCATTCACCTTTCATACTTCACCTTTCATACTTCGTCCAACTGATAACTTCCCCATCGTGAGCCTTCGGGGATTTATCAAGCCCTAGCCGGATATATTAATTGCATCTCGTGTAAGTAAAATGGTATTTATGCAAAATCCTCGGACCAAGAGCTGCAATTCCCGCTTGTTCTGAACCCGGGAAAGCTCAAGTTCACTGACTTGAAATCGAAATTAAATGGTCACTTGAAACCAATTCAATCTTCTGTCATAATTGGCATAAAAGGTTTTGGATTGCATTGCCCCTGTGAATGACTTGACTACTGTACCCCATTCAGCTTTCATACTTCACCTTTCATACTTCACCTTTCATACTTCGTCCAACTGATAACTTCCCCATCGTGAGCCTTCGAGGATTTATCAAGCCCTAGCCGGATATATTAATTGCATCTGGTGTAAGTAAAATGGTATTTATGCAAAATCCTCGGACCAAGAGCTGCAATTCCCGCTTGTTCTGAACCCGGGAAAGCTCAAGTTCACTGACTTGAAATCAAAATTAAATGGTCACTTGAAACCAATTCAATCTTCTGTCATAATTGGCATAAAAGGTTTTGGATTGCATTGTCCCTGTAAATAACTTGACTACTATACCCCATTCACCTTTCATACTTCGTCCAACTGATAACTTCCCCATCGTGCGCCTTCGAGGATTTATCAAGCCCTAGCCGGATATATTAATTGCATCTCGTGTAAGTAAAATGGCAGTTATGCAAAATCCTCGGACCAAGAGCTGCTATTCTCGCTTGTTCTGAACCCGGAAAAGCTCACGTCCACTGATTTGAAATCAAAATTAAATGTTTACTTGAAACCAATTAAATCTTCTGCCATAAATTGCATAAAAGGTTTTGAATTCCATTGCTCCTGTAAATGACTGCTATACCCCATTCACCTTTAAATCATCACCTTTCATACTTCGTCAGACTAATAACTTCCCCTTCGCCCAACTTCGAGGATTCATCAGCAGACATAACTGTTATATTTTTTCCTTGATTTTTTATGTACTTTAATTAATATTTAATTTGAACTTAAAGACTGGAGATTTAAAAAATATATATTTGTTTTATTGTTGACGCATTATACTTTTAATAAAAATACATTTGGAAAGGATACAGCAAAATATATGTTTGTCTTTATATCTTCTTTCTTTTTAGCAATCTCCTACTGAAAATGCAAAATTAAAAAAGAAATGTTTTAAAAAATATTGAAAAAAATATTTTTTAAATTATAATTTGCTTTTTAGCTTTTTTTTATTATTTACTTGGGTGGGTATTTCAGTAAACCGATTTCTTTCCGAATAATAAGCTAGATTCTTCTATCTAAACAAACTGAAGTTTCCCGTGAGTACAGTAAATGAATAACATTTTATCAGTGGGAACTATAAAATTAAATCATGTTTCTTATAAGAACACAAATTAAGAATAAAAGATAAAATATACAATTAATCTTTTAGCTTTCTTTTTAATCTTATATATATATTATCAAACAAGAAAAAACAAAGATATCGAAAAAGTTTAGAAATTAAAAAAAAGAATTCTTCCCTATTTTTGCATTCAAAACTTTTCCAAATTTATTTTAGAAAAAAAAAGGTAGATGCTCATTACGCTTTCAAGATTTTGTTTTCAGTCTACTCTGTTTTTGAATCCCAAGAGTGCTTACTTCAGAGAAGTATCATGAAATTCTCGTTAAAAGATTTAGAAGAACAAAGCATTAAAATTCATGAGAAGATTTTCAAACGTAGTAACATAATGCATGTACTCATGTACAAATGCAAAGTTTTGAAACGGATTTTTTTAAAATAAAAGATAACTTTAAAAAAAAAAAAACTTTTTAAATGTTAATATCCAAACAAAAATAATCATTAGACTAATTTGGTCTTTTTTAACAAATCAGGTTTACATTTTTTTTTTTTTTTTTTTTTTTTTTTAATGAGAGAAATTTTATTCACAGAATTCTTTTAATAACTTTTTATTTTAAAGAAAAAATAAATTTGTATGTTTTAAATTATTATTTTTTTTTTGTCCGAAGCTTGGAAAATGTAAAACTTACTATTTCGGATTTACACACACAAACACATATACATATATACATAAAAAATATTTTGTATATGATATATAAATTGTATTGACAAATGCAGATTTGATTTTTTCATTTGTCAAATGAAAAATTTCCTAAACATGTTTGAGGTAGACGAAAGTGCTGTCTCTACCGTGGTGTCTATTTCTATATCCTTTATGCGACATTTGTTACAAAGAGTATGTTATTTGTATATTCGGAATTATACACTAACGATATTTTATATACTTCATATATCAACGCCTGAGAGCTAATGTACACATTGGTTCTGTATGTACGTGCGTATTTATGTACGTATTTTAATCACAGTAAAACAGATATAATAGTAAGTTAAAGCTGCATGTAGAGGAATTTGCACGTATGTATGCATGTAGGTATAGCGATAAATCTTAATAGAAATATCCGAAATGTTTAAAATTTTGTATATAGGTTCCAGTTTGATAAGGCGTTTCTCTGGTTAAAAATAAATGAACAACGTAAAATAGCACAAAAATATATATAATTTTGGAAACAGCTGTTACGGAGCCCCTAAAGCTCCATCATCAGTGCCAATTCTAAAGATTAAAACCGATTTGAAAGTTTAAGCCATGCAAAATATGCTAGCGTCTTTCGCATGCGCCAAGATTAAATGGCGGCGAACTTTTTCAATAATTTCCCTGGTTAGTTTTGGGGGTTAGTTAGTAATGTATAAAGAGGGGAGAACGGGAGCTAATCCCCTTTAATTTATTCATGCACAATTATTCGATTTGCTTCAAATTGTACATAAAAGTTCATTCTAATAAGGCGATTCCCTGATTAGTTTTTGTGTTTCATTGGTTAAGTATAAAGGGGAAACGGGGGGGGGGTAATCCCCCTTAATTTTATAAATGGGTGTTTTCCTGATTATTTTTTGAGGTTAGTTGGTTATGTATAAAGAGGGGGCACCGGGGGCTAATCCCCCTTAATTTTTTCATGCAGAATTAACCGATTAGCTTCAAATTTGGTATTCAGGTTTATTCTCATAAGGCGCTGCCCTGATTAGATTTGCAGGTTCATTAAATATAAAGGGGGGAGAACGGGGCTAATCTCCACCTTAATTTAGCTAAATGGGTATTTCCTGCAGAATTTTCCGATTTGCTGCAAATTTGGTATACAGGTTTATTGTTGATTTCTTTATTTTTCGAAGGGCTTTATTCTTTTAAATAATCGTATAATATACAATTAGTGTGAATAGTCTGTAAGCTCAATGCCATCAGTTGAACTGGTCACTTTTGTTTTTATTCAATTTGACTATTCAATCGCGAAATGTGGAATTTTTACTTTCCTGTAATAATATTGTTTGATAAAATTTCAGAAGATATGAAAATTTTATAATTTTTATAAATAGAAATGGAACGTTTGAACATTTGCTTTAATTTTTAAACTATGAATGTTATTTTTTTGCAAATGAAAGTATTAAATTAATCTAATTGGTTATTGAATTTTTTTTAATAAGGTAAAGCCAGGAGAGATAGCGCGGTCGGAGAGATTGAGCACACAGAGGTTCGGGTTGAAGGAGTAGTGTGAGCGCGCAGCGATTCCAGGTAGTTGTACAATAGCAGTAGTGGAGTGTCTACTTGAAAGTGCACGTTGATTGTTTTGTGCGTCTAAGATAAAGCATTGCTAATTTGTTTTGTTTTCCCAAAACAAGTGCTTGAATTTTCATAGCTATTCATCGGAATTTTTATACAATGTCAGTAGTACAAAATCTTTTAAACTTAAACGGTTTCCCATAAGCTACTAATCTAGACTAACGATGTGAACATCAACAGTTCGTTTTAGTAGCGGCCATGTTTATATAAAGGGCCACGCAATCTCTCCTACCGAAACTGGAGAGTTTGCGCATCTGCTGCTTAGGAGAGATGGCGCATTGTTCCCATTAGTTTTCATGCTTGGAGAGATTACGCAGCGTATAGGTAAATTTGCATAAAAAAATGAAAAATTAAAATGGACTAATTTTAAGTTAAACGTATTATCAAGTAACTTAATGTTATCTTGTAATCTTATCTGGACTTGCTTTTTCTGATTCTTTAAGTTTTTTTTAATTAAAATTGTTTAATCGTTTTTCAAATTATTTCCTTTTTCTGATTCTTTAATCATTAGGTTGAAATATTCACTCCTAATACAATAATATTTTTTCACAGAAACCTTACAACAATGTCATTTAAGTGTAATTATTATTGTTAACAATTTAACTGTAGTTAATATCAGTAACAATCTCTCGTAACCATGTGCGCAATCACACCAAACCTGTAAGGACACATTGCGCAAAATAACTTTCTTAGTTTTATTAAAACTGTTCTATTAAATTACAACAAAACAACAAAATAGCAATGGAAATGCATAAAAAACAAATGAAGTCAAAATTATTCATGGATAGTTTAGCAAAAAATTAATATTTAGGTTTTTTATTGCTATTCGTTTCAATTGCGCACATACTCTCCTAGCTTTACCTTATGGTTTTCAGCCAATCCGAACGTCTGTATACATTTTGGTGGAAATTTATGCATCTTTTCGAAAAAATATAAAACTAAACTTTCTCACTTTTATAAATTTCACATTATTCTTATGAATTTTATTTTTCTATTTCCATCTTATAGTATTAGCCAAGCTCAGCTGTCATTTATATAATTTAGGGAAAAGAAAATTCGGTGAAATCGCTTTGTTTTGACCTAAATATTGAATTTGGATTGTAGGATATCGATATTATATAAATTAAGATTAAAAAATAATGGCTTCCTGAGTTGCCATTAAGGTTCCTGATCTGAAGATGTAGTTTAGCAAAGAACTAAAATTATTCATAAAGGATTTTGAAATTTTGTAACTTAATTGAAATACAAAAATTCGAAATTTCAAATTCAAAAATTTTAGATGTATCTTTGGGATTTCAATTTTTTTTTCTTAATTTTGCAGAAAAAATACAAGGTCATTTCACATTGGTAATTTAATATTTAATATTATTAAAATTTTGTGGGTAATAGTTTGTAGAATTTTATAGAATTTACAATTTATGGGGATATGTAGAATATCACATACGCAAGAGTTTAAATTAACATAACAATCGAAAATCCCATAACACCAAATATCTAAAAAAAGTATTTAATAGTAATATTTTAAAGACATTACATTTTAAATGAAGGCATTTAATTTTAAATAAATTCGGTTGCTTACATTCACGGTCATACACATACAGTGTTTTAACGGATATGAAACTAAATTTTGCTTTAAAATTATTATTCTAAATTTTGCTAAGTCTTATTTTGTAGATTTTTTTTTTTAACCGACTTAAAAAATGGAGTTGGTTATCAATTCAACCCGTATATATGTTTAGGTTCTGTTAACTCATAACTTTCGTAAATGTGCATGGAGTTTGATATTTGTTTTGTTTGAAAGTGTAAGTCGCTCATTTTGTCCCATTTCATTTTCGTCAAAATCTGATGAACCACTATTTCCGAGTGATAACGTTGCATTTTTTTCTCGGGTTTTATGGTCCCGATTTCAACGGGATTTTTTTCATTCAACTTAGCTTGCGATTCTGATACTTTCTGCATTATGAAAGTTTATCTTGGACTTCAGTTTCCACCCTTTCCGAAGAGTTACGTCGCATTCTTTTCTCGGTTTCATGGGCTCAATTTCAGCGGAATAGATTTCATTCAACCTAGCTTAAGATTCAGCTACTTTCTATATTATGAACGCTTATCTGCGATTTCAGTTACCAAATTTACAACAGAAACGTCGCATTTTTTTCTCGTGTTGGCCCGAGAAACTGTGTGAAGCCTTGCAAACCAGATATATATGTATGATTATGTAATCTTTTTTCTCTACCTTTTCTGTACCTTTTCCCGAAATCGGGACTTAATTGGATGGTTTTCTGGCATTCGAATAAGACTTATTTCTTTAAAAAACATCAAAATTGCTTTCGACGAATACAATAATTTTAAGTAAAGAGCCCAAATTAGTATAGGAGTTACGTTTTGTGAAATTCGTTTTAGCCTTTTCGTTAAATAGAGCAGCATTCTCTCTAATGAGTTTGTTTTAACTTGTGTAAACGAACTTTAGCGAATTAAGGACCTTGCTATTTCATCTTAAATAAACAATCACCAAATTATGACTTCCGCCATTTTAGCCCTTTACTGGACGACTGTCAGCTATTCGACACCCATTTCTGATGTTCGTAGGAATCGGTGTTCACCTTAAGGTTTACTAGATGCGGTAACTTTCAGATGTGCTAGAACTTGTCTGGACAAATTACCTCTTCGAGAAAACCTGAAAATCCACAACGATACCAACCGACATCGGATCTCGAAAAGCTGGCAATCCATATGCCCTTACACATCAGAGTCCAGAAAAGTCAGTATACATCAAACTACATCCATATGTCTGTACACAGTAAAATGTCTTACTATGTGTGTAGCGAGACTGTATTCGGTTATCAAATTCAGATTCAGCATTCAATTAGTACCGCTCATTTCCGATGCAGTTACAGCATGAGTATAGGCAGTGTCTATATGAGAGAGACCAGATTCGAGGTATAAAATTGGATTGGTTTCAACGATTCTGGACAAAAGTTAATCACCAAGTATTTTGACGAATCTTCCATTATCGCCAAATTATTAATTCTTGTTAACGTGTCTGTCACTCGTATAATCGAACTTGTCCAAGCTAGTATCATTAAGTTCTGAAATAGAACATGCCTAGGTTTGACATACTTTGAACAAACGCGTCTGTCTAAACAGAGTATGAGCATCGTTTGTCACCCCTCTCATACAGAGGCGCCCTACCTGTGTAAAAGTTGGTGTAGAATATCGGATAAAGAATAATGTAGAATTCTGGACAAATTTGTAATATCTGTGAAAGTCTATACAAAAATTACTACACATTCTGCATTTTGCTTTTTGTCAAGGAAGTTCTACTAAAGAATTATTCTTGTATGTAGACTCTTGTGAATACAATGTATTTGTTTAAAAGAATTATATTTTAAATACTAAATGCTAATAAAATCAATATTCCTCATGAAAATACTAAGATTTTATTAAATACTATTTATTTAATGAATAATTTCGGTAAATTATAATTTCTATTAAAAATTATTTAATTAATCAGCAGATATTGAAATCGCGATAGTTCTGTATTACTGTTTTAATAATTAAAAGTAGGAAATAAAATAAACTTAATGAAAATATTGACCAAATTGCCGTCCGTCTGTGTGTCTGTATGTCTGTGTGTCCCGAAAAAAATTGAGATAGAGACTTGAAATTTGGAATGTACTTAGTACGTAATAATGGGAAGAAGCTTATTGAATTTCAGTAACCTCGATTATCCGGAACTATTTTTTTTTCGGAATCTCGAAATATTCGTTCTGATAAAAGGTATATACAAATTTTCGAAACTGTCTATTTTATAAGGTGTGACTGCAAAAAACATAAATTTTGCATTAAGCATGAAGTCGATCGGATAATGAATTGCCGAGATATTTGTAATCCTATTCTCCACACTCTTCGATTTTTCATGACCCAGTATTTCATCCAAATTTCATTTCAAAGATATATTTTAATTGGAAATGAGACGCTTAATCAGATGCAATAAACCGCTAGTTAATAGAATTATTGTTTTTGGAGTTATAAGGATGTTTCTTTTAAGCAATTCAGTAATCGAGCCTTCAAAGTTTATGACGTCATCAAGCCACGATTTTATTCGAATTGCAATGCGTTTTATAAGTAGTTTACACATTTTTTATTTTAATATTTTACATTATGCATATCCATGATGGGTAAGTTTTACGGTGGCCCAAAACACCTAGTTTTTTAATATTATACTTTATATATATTTTTGCGCTTTTCGTCTTTTAGTGATTGGATTTGACTCTATATACGAAATATAGTTCATTTTGTCCTGTTCTCAAAAATCATCTTGAAAATTGAGATTTAATACTGATCGCCATATTTATAGGTTCGAGTGTGCTTAAGGCTTCCCTGTAGTGTGTGCCGTATAATTCGTTTATAGGAGTGAAAACCACAGGAATATGTTAGAATTATTGTCGTTTTAACGATTTATGTACGCTAAATTCATAAGGTCTCGTATTTGAAATTAATAAATCAAAAAAACGTTAAAATGTATATACTTGTCTAGTCACTAACTGACAATTTTTAAGAATTTTCCATTAAAAAAAAAAAAAAAAAAAAACAGGAACGAAATATCATGCATCAAGCATAGATTATGTAACACTTTCCAACGCTTCCAAAATAATTTTACAAATCATTACCGTTTAATAAGCTGAAAGATAACATCTAAATAAACAATTTGGAAAACGCATAACATATTTAAAAACGTAATTTCAGGAATTTCCAAAATATACAATATTCGGAAAATTATCCGAATACATTTATTCAGCCCTGTATATGACCTATAGATTTGTATATATACTACATAAAATGCGAAATTTTAGTTTAGTTGGGAAACGCGCAGCACAGTTTAAAATTCTCTTTCTGGAGTTTCTTTCAATAAACGGAAATGTGTTGTCGAACTTTTGTGCACACCAAGTAATAGACAAAAAGTGAGTTAAATTTAAAATCGCGTTCAGAAACTTAAAACGCACTTCCAGGAATTATTGTTAACAAACAGTAGATAATTCTTTTGTGTGTCCCTGTAAATGGACGATGACTGCTATACACACAATATTCTGTAGTAAGCCTCTTGTAATGCACCTTAGTGATATATATAAATTTCAATGCGTTTAAAATAGTGAAACAGTATTGAATTAAACCGCAAACGATCTTTCTTCATATACGTAATGTAACGGAATTCTTTTGACTATCCCTGTAAAGTAACTATAAGTGGTATGCACACCCTATTCTATATTAAGCTTCTTGTAATGCACCTTAGTGATATATATAAATTACAATGTATTTGAAATTGTGTAACATCATTAAAATAAACTGCGAATGATTTTTTCCCATAGACCGTAATGTAACGGAATTCTTTTGATTGTCCCTGTAAAAAAACTATAAGTTCTACACACTTCGGTTGAAATTGGAAATATGCTATTTATAACGACAATAACATAATTGCAGGGCAATCCTAGCATATTTACGGGAGTTAGAGCACGGAAAGACAGGCATACGGCCAGACAAACCGAAGTCATAAACACTTTTCAACTAGGTGGGAAAGTGTTAAAAAAAGACATACATTAAAATCTATTATTTTAATGTATCATTTTTCAATATAAAATTGTTTTGTTTGTAAAAAATGATCAAATTAAAAAATTAAAAAAGCATTAGTCAAGGAATAGGCAAAAACAATTGTAGGGGAAGGTGGCCTAAAATAATCCTATGGGCAAAACGATCCACATATGTTTTCTTCCCGACAGGTTGCACTATCTACAGGGTAACACATAAACTAGTTGTGATAAGTGAAGAATAAGAAATGGCGGTATTCAAGCGATCGCAGCATTACACGTCTGAATCGAATTCTTTGAAAAATTGGTTTTTATAACATATTTCATAAGGTAGGCACAAATTTTCATATTTCTTTAGGTATGTGGTCTTTCATGTACAGACATATGACTTGGTTTACTTAATGGAGTATGTTTATAGTTGTCAATTACAATTATGTATTATCATAATTACTTTTATATCCTTTCTTTTGCCGATAAGAAATACAAATTACAATTATTTTTAAATGAAGGATTATTTTGCCCTTTGGTGAGGGTAAAATGATCCTTTGGTCACTTTCTAAAAAATCTATTTATTTCATTACTCAATTTGGGTTTAAAATAATATTAAAGTATGTTTATAATGCAAAATATAGAGTAAAACATACTAGCAAAGGGCCAGAGTTTTATTTAAACAGTTATGCTATTTTACACATGTTTTTCGCTGATAGGGATCATTTTAGGCAAATTTCCCCTACTACGGAATCCAATCCAAGGCTTCCCAGGTTACCGAACATAGGTGAAAATATTTTTTTTCTAAACTCTAAAAGATTTCCTACATTTAATTTATATTTTTAGATTGAACCAGGGCTTTGCAAATTTTATAAAATCTGGTAACCAGAAAAAAAAAAATACTTGTCACCAGCAAAAATTATTTACCCCATTTCCTCTTTCCCGTCATTGGTTTGAAATAAAACACAAGGGTTATTTTTATGAATTAATTGAGAAAAAATAATAACAAGCATAGTTTAGAAATATTAGTTACATAGTTTAAAACAGTACATAATTTAGAAAAATAATATAAACTATATTTTCTAATGAAACTTATAAAACTTATAATCACTTATATTATGTTGACAACTTCTATAAACACAAAAATCAGATTTGAAACTTACAAAAAAAATAAAACAACTCGAGCATTTTTTTAGCATTGCATCAAATTTTAGATGCCACAGAGGCTGGATTGACACTATTTATTTCTGTTTTATTGACATATCACCCCCCCCCCCACACACACACACATTCTAATCACACGTCAGATATACTAGCTGGCTATAGCTGAAAAAGAATGGTGTTTTCTGTACATGAGTTGGAAAATGCCTTTTAAATTTAATTCTTCCATTAAAAGTACGAAAGAAGAGGAAGATCACTGCTTACCGCACACAAGTAGGAGTAGGGGAAAGAAAAAGTGATATTTGTGGTCATTTTTTAAGTCAATCTTTTTACAGAAATCCCCTCGAAGCATTAAATAGCTTGGTTGACAGATCAAAACACTTGGTAGCCAGTGGCGGCCTGGCTACCGCATTTGTCAAGCCCAGGTTAACACCAACAATCAACTCTAAAAATCATAAGAATAATAAGCACAAATAAAATTTTGAAGTTCATTAAAACCGACACTTTCGTATTTGCCGCATTAAATTTAAGTAAGCCGCATTATTTTGTTAAGAGTTAATAGCCAAAGAAATTGTCACAGATTATGCTATGCTTTAGTTATAATATTTTATTTATTAATTAATTTATTAAATTTTAATTTCACTATGGAATATTAACCGGAAACAAGCTAGTAACTATTTCTATTATTTTTAAATCCAAAGAAAGTAATGTTTCATAATCGGGCTGCACGCGTTAGTGATACATTTAAAAAAAAATAATGCTTGAAAATTATTTTAAAAACCATTAAAAATCAGGAAATCAATATCCATTTATCAAACAAATTGCATTTGAAAGAAAATGTTTTTCCTATTTGAAATTGCACAATATTTAAATTTTTTAATAATTGTAATAAAAGCGTAATTTATTGTTCATAGCCAAAGAAATCGTCAGAGATTACGCCATGTTTTATTTATGTTGTTTTATTTATTATTTTATTTATTAAGTTTTAATTTCGTTATAGAATATTAGCCGGAAACAAGTTAGTAACTATTTCTATTCTTTTAAGTTCGAAGAAAGTAATATTTCGTAATCGGGTTTGCACGCGTCCCAGTTACAATTTTTAAAAAATACTGCTTGAAAATTATTTTAAAACCATTAAAAATCAGGAAATCAAGATCCAGATATCAAACAAATTGCATTTGAAAGAAAATGCATTTCCTATCTGATGGTGTAAAAATTTAAATTGTGCAGTATTTAAAAATTTTAAAAATTGCAATAAAAGCGAAATTTACTGTTCAGGTGTTGCAACCTTGAAAATGACGCCAGCTGTACTCGCGGACATTTTTAGGTAGATTTTGTAAAAAATACTAACTATTACATTCTACACTATGTTGGAATTTCTGGAAAATTTTTGCAGATCTACGCTGATCATGACTCCCAGAACTCAAAACCACCCCCAGTTCAAAACTTTATCTATCTATCTCACTTTTTTAAGGACATGATAATTCTGCAAAAATCTCTTCCAAACTGATACATAAAATTAAGGGGCATAAAATCACGGTCAAGTTCGTTAATGGGCAAAATCGAACCAAAAGCTTTATGTGAAAACAGAAAAAAACTTCATAACTTCTTAATTATGATACGAATATATAATCAGTTTAAAGTTATTATTACTTCTAAGAAAAGGGCCGAAAATTAATGCACGACAACTTTTTTATATCATTAAAAATGGCCTCAAGGGGTGGGGGCAAATAGGGATTTAAGAAAGAAAATTCATAACTTTGTCAATTCACAAGATATCAAATCCGCTTAAATTTATTATAAATCCTCTTAATATTATCTACAACTTTTATATTGACAAGTATTTTATAGGACCTACCCTTACAGCAAAAGAATAATAATTATAATAATAATAAAATAAATAAAATAAATAATAAAAACAAAAAAATCCGGTATATAATATCTGCAAAATATCCACATCGTGGCAAACATATCCGCATCGTGGCAAAAAGGTCATTTCTTCTGCAATTCCCAATACACAGGCGCCCCGCGGTCTGCGTATTCGCAACCTACCTGTGCCAGTAGGCCGAGCCGTCAGGGATTTTTTTTTTTTTTTTTGCTTTATAATAAAGATAATAATGTGTTTTTTCTTTAGTGATTTCAGATCAAAGTACTCAGACGAATCTATTATATAACGGAACGCTACGTGCCGTTAAACAGGAATGACACTGAAAGAAAGGCGAGTTAAAAAGTCGCATTTTGAAATTAAAATAAATAACAATTTGAATTTGGTAGTTAAAATATGTGTTTTTTATACAAACCTCCATACTTATACCTCATTCCTATACGTAAACAATTTTTTTAAAATATTATTATTTTTCTAATCGAAAAATGTCTATATCTCCTTAAAACGAAAATAATTCTTAATTTAAAACATTCTAACAGGCATGAATACATTTTTTGGGGTGCAGCCATATCCCGAGTATTGATTTGATGGCTCTTGAGTTTCGATCATAAGTTATGGATGTTACTGGTTCTATTATTTTTTAATTAATATCATGTTCAAATTTCGAATTTCTAAATATATAGGTTATACTCGATTACTTTACATCTCTTTTCTTGAATTAGATTTCAAAATTATTAGTACAGTACTGGTGTTTACTAATGTATCTTCACTCAGAAAAATGACACTTTCAAATCTGAGTAAATCGATGTTTTCATTTTGTTATGAAACTTTTTGTTTCAAATAGGACGATCCAATGCTTTCAAATCCCAGAAATACCATAAATACTCAGAATATCGAAACATGGATATACTCCTAACTGAGCACATAGAGGTCAGTTAATACTCATTTTTGAAACATGGGCGTGCTCTAACTTGATTAGAATTAGTTCAAACGCATCTTTGAAACACGAAAATTCTCAAAAATGAGCACATAGAAGTCAGTTCATACTCATTTTTGAAACATGCACATACTCAAATATGAGCACATGATGCTTTATTCTTCAGTGTGTGCATGTTTTCAGAAATGAGTATATACATGTTTCAAACTTGAGTAAGTTTTATTTGGAGCCATTCTGACTATTCGACATACTCAGATTTGAGTATTTTTTGCTCAGTTTTGAAATGTCGTTTTTAGAGTGTTCTTATAAATCCTATGATTTCCTATAATTTGCATCCTATCATAATGTTATATATAACTGGAAGAAAATAAAATATTCATTTATTTAAATACACTGTAAGAAAGAGAAGTTTAATAAGCAAAATAAATAATACAATTAAACAAAAATATTTAATAAACGTTATACCCGATGTTATTTGCTCATAAAATTAATAAATGTTGCGACTAATGTTTCACATGATACGATTCATTTTACTTCTATTTATTTATACTGTAATAAAGATTTTTTTCCAATAGTACATGTTTGCTGTGTTTATATATTTTTGAATGTATTTTTAATTTTTGTAATGTAATTTAAATATATTTTAAGAAAATTGTTAAGTTTTATTTATTACAAGAAACATGTTTATTTTATTTATAACTATAAACTTTAAACTTACTGATAATAAAAACAAATGAGCAAAGTAATTGTCTAATGAAACTAGGTCAGTTTAATAATTTTGACGCTTTTATCGGAAAGTGATGACAAAAAGAGCAAGTCTATTAATGGCTGGAATAAATGATAAAATTCCATTTCATTGAATGTGGTAGGTCATTTATCAAAGCTCTAAATATCAAAAATATCAAGGATAGAATAATTATTTTCGTTTTCGCCACAGAGTTTTACGAAATTAAATGTATTTTCTATTGATGACTATTATTATTATTATTAAAATTATAATGATATTACTTATAATATAATTAATAATATAATTAATTTATAATATAATTTATAATATAATTAACATTATTGACTTTTTTACTGAAGGTCACATAAATATAATTAATTCATAATATTTAATAATAGTGAAGATTTGAAATTATCCCGTATAGCATGCATGTTCGCAGGGACGTCACAGTGATGTCACTATGAGTCACGTACGTCACGTCACATCTGTGACCGAAATACCACCATTCATTGAAGTCACACTGTGACTAACATGTGAATTGCTTAGAAACCTTTGAAAAATTGCAAGAACACTACAAAATATGTTATTCAATGTAAAAAACATGTGTCTGACATTTTTTTTTTAATTTTTGTGACGTCACTGTAACGTTTCTGAAAGTCACAAACGTTACGTCACTTGTGTGGTCAAAAGACCTCTATGTTGTGAGGTCATAGTTTGACAAAAATGGGAATTTTAAATACATATTTGAAAAGGAGGAGAAATATATTAATCAGGAATGCCTCAATGCACTTAAAAGGTCCTATTCTGACTGATTTTTAAGACCCATAGAAAATTAATTAATTTATTTATTTATTTATTTACCGACCTACAGGAACATGTTTCATAAGTAGATAAATTTCAATCTATATGCAATTATAAATTATAATAAAACATAATTCTGCATGTACTCAATGAACAATTTTTTAATTAAGGCAGTTTTTCATTTGCTTTTTATATTATGTGAAAAACTAACAACTTTTGTTGAAATAAGAGCAGCAATCTATATTACAGGGCGAAATCATATCTCAGAATAACAATGACGTCATGTTGACGGTGGCAACAAGTGAACATTAAATAACGCTTTTACTGTGATTTTTTTAACTTCGAAACATTGCACAATTTCGATTTTTAACCGTCGAAAAAAAATGTACTTTCAAATACAATAGGCTTGAAACTGTACTTCAGTTTAATATTCTCTATGGTTTAAAAAAAATCAAGCATTTTTTTTTTTTTTTTAACTCTATTGCGTGCATTCCAATCACAACAGATAAAAACGTTTCAATTTAAATAGCAATGTTACAATAATAATTTTCCCATATTTCAGAGTTTATTTCCGACTAATATTCAACATCGAAATTAAAAACTTCATAAAAAATAGGAATTCATATTTTTTTAAACTCAAATTTAATAGACATAAAATCAATAAACCACTAAAACTATTAGAATAAACAACAACGAAAAGATATAGGTGGCGATATCTTCGACTAATTAACTCCTGGCATGCGACTAATACGAAAGTATCACTAATGAATTTCAAAATTTTATTTAAATACATAATTAGTATTTTTCATATGAAAATTATTGTTGGTGGTGTTAGTGGACAATCTAAAATAATGTATTAAATATAAAAAAATCTATTAGAATTTTCAATTTAAGAATATATATGCTATATTCTATAACTCGAGGAACCCGGATTGAATCCCTTATTTGTGTCAATTGTAAATTACGACAGAAAATAATATACAGATGGAGAAATTAAAGATTTGTTTTTGTGAGGGGTGGTGCGTTGTGATAAACAGACGCTTTATTAAAATAAAAACACTTGTATATTTTCAATAATAAATATTTTTTTGCTGTTAGTGTTTAAGTAGATTAAGTACCTCTTCTAATATATATTTGGTACTTGTTTCATACTTCTTAAATAAATTTAACATTCTCCGAATATAAAAAGAAATATACAAAACATATGTAAAATGCTTGACATAAATAATTATTAATATTTTCCTTTTTCGTTTATCAAAAATTCTTTAAAAAAAATGCTATTTTACAAGCTGTTTTATTCTACGGGATATTAATAAATAAAAAAAGAAAGGTTGAAAATGAAAAAATGCCCCCCCCCCCCCTCTTCCGAGAAAACCTTTTTTCTTTTTTATGATCATATTTTGAATTTATTACACGTGATACAAATTCTACTCTTTTTTTTTTTTTCAAAAGATCTTGCATTATTGCCCATTAAAATATTTTTTATATACTCTAAAATTTAAACATTGTTTTATTTGATATGCCATAAATATTATAATGTCATTGTTTTAGTTTACGAAATAGGAACATTTAAATAGAAATTAGTGTGAATCTAATCGAAAAAAAAAAAAGGTCAAATGCATAAAAAAATACTTCTTCAAATAAGAAATTTTTATTGGAGAGAGTCTAAAAAAATATTCCGTATTTAACTTTTTAGTCTAACCTGAACTATATAAGAAGAAAAAAAAAACATCTGCCCTAGCGCGCAGACGTTTTAAATAGCAGCAAATATCGTCTACAGATTGACGTCAGAATAAGAAAGAGACACACAACAGTGTATATTTAATCGTTCGATGTGAACTAGTTGGACAATAGAATAGACGTGTTATGAGCGTGTATAATTTGTATAGAATTAAAATTTAACAAAAACCTGCACAGAATTTCGTCAATACATGTATTATAAAAAATTCCGTTCGAGAAAGGTACAGTATTTATTGGCATGGTTAAATTTGAGTCCGGTCAATAAAACTGTACTTGATTTGAACCAATTTTATCTACAAAAGAAGCTTTCGTTATTTGGATTACATCAAAGTGGAATATTTAAGATGATGACAAAGAAAAATAGGTATGAAAAAAAATGTTATTTTCCCTGTTACATCATATATTCTAATACGAGCAAATCTTGTGGGTGGTTATATATATATATATATATATATATATATATATATATTATATATATATATATATATATATATATATATTATATATATATATATGCAAAAATTATCTTAAAAACGGCTCTAACGATTTTGACGAAATTTCATATCCTACCGTTTTGGGGCACCAGAAAACCATTGGGCTAGGTCACATGCTCGAGAAAATTCGATTAGTGGGTCATTTTGGGTCATGGTCTAGCTAATTGTATCTAAAAAACGGTTCAAACGATTTTGACGAAATTTTGTATCCGACCATTTTCGGGCATGTGAAGTCAATTGGGCTGGGTCACATGTTCGAGAACTTTCGATTAGTGGGTCATTTTTGGGTCAACGCGGGGCAAATTAATTTTATTTAAAAAACGGCTCTAACGATTTTGATTAAATTTTGTGTCCTACGAGTTTCGAGCACGATAAAAGCATTGGGCTAGGTCGCATGTCCGAGAAAATTCGATTAGTGGGTCATTTCTGGGTCATTGCGGGTCAAGATCTAAAAAGCGGCTCAATTTACACTAAATTTTGCATCCAATGGTTTTCGGGCACGAGAAGACTGTTGGGCTAGGTCCCATGTTCGAGAAAATTCAATTAGTGGGTCATTTTGGGTCATTTTGGGTCATGGTCAAGCTAATTGTATCTAAAAAACGGTTCAAACGATTTTGACGAAATTTTGTATCCGACCATTTTCGGGCATGAGAAGTCAATTGGGCTGTATCACATGTTCGAGAACTTTCGATTAGTGGGTCATTTTTGGGTCAACGCGGGTCAAATTAATTTTATCTAAAAACGGCTCTAACGATTTTGATTAAATTTTGTGTCCTACGAGTTTTGAGCACAATAAAAGCATTGTTCTAGGTCGCATGTCCGAGAAAATTCGATTAGTGGGAAATTTCTGGGTCATTGTGGGTCAAGATCTAAAAAGCGGCTCAATTTACACTAAATTTTGCATCCAATGGTTTCCGGGCACGAGAAGACTGTTGGGCTAGGGCACATGTTCGAGAAAATTCAATTAGTTGGTCATTTTGGGTCATTTTGGGTCATGGTGAAGCTAATTGTATCTAAAAAACGGTTCAAACGATTTTGACGAAATTTTGTATCCGACTATTTTCGAGCACGAGAAGACTATTGGGCTGGGTCACATGTGCGAGAACATTCGATTAGGGGGTCATTTTTGGGTCAAAGCGGGTCAAATTAATTTTATCTAAAAAACGGCTCTAACGATTTTGATTAAATTCTGTATTTTACGAGTTTCGGGCACGCGAAAATCATTAGACTAGGTCACATGTTCGAGAAAATTCGATTAGTGGGTCATTTCTGGGTCATTGTGGGTCAATATCTAAAAAGCGGCTCAATTTACACAAAATTTTGCATCCTATGGTTTTCCGGCACGAGAAGACTGTTGAGCTAAGTCACATGTTCGAGAAAATTCAATTAGTGGGTCATTTTGGTCATGGGTGTTTTAAATTTTTAAAGAAATGTTTTTCAGTTAAACAAATAAGTACTATGTGATTTTGCTGTTAATGGGAAACAGTACTTTTCAATATTACTTTTAATTTTAAGAATTTATTCATTCAATATTACTCAAATTTAATTTTGACCGAACATAGCTCGGTCTTCCCTGCTCGTTGTTATTAAATTATAACGTTTTCAGTTAATTTCATATGAGTATTTTACAAAAGCTATATATTTCATTAATTTAACTTTTATAAAAATAAAGTTTATTAAATTTAATGTTTATTTAAAAAAAAATAGCAGTATTTCAACGATTTTAATCAGATGAGTACTGACACTATTTCGTTTCCTGAACCATTTTATAGTTATAAATTTCAAAATATCTATACACTATTATTAAATACTTATTATTAACAGGGCATGTTATTTTTAATTATCATCTAATCTTGTAAAAGTTATTAATAATACTAATGAAACAATGTGCGGTTCCATTTTGTTTTGTGGTATGAATTTTTATACTTTATTCACATTAAAAACTCGTAAAATATTTGATACTATGTTCATCTTTTTAAAATTTTTATTGGGTCATGTCACTACGATTATCTGTATTTCAAATAGACTTTATACCTAAAATTTGTCCCATATTTTATCCTAAAATGTTCATGGTAGATTCTGTCAAATCTGCTTCTTCTATTGATGATGATATCATAATTACAAATGGTTATTGTGGTTATTGCCCGTCACCAAATATCGAACGAGATAGATCCTTCATCGGCGTAATATGATACATATATGTATCACTATCGATATGCGTCTAAAATCAGCAATAAAAGGTAAAAAAGGACTCACATCGGACGCCAAATAGAGTAGGTGCGGTGCTGTGTCATTATAAACAATTAATGATCTGTGTTTTTAAAAAAAATCATCCCTAGTAAGATCTATTATTTATATAAGTATATAATTTCATAAATAAAATTATAAGTTTGACAATTCATTAGTAAAATTATACTTTTAATAACCAAAATATTGTTTTTAAGTATATATATTTTACTGCAGGCAAACCCTGTTTCAAAATGAATTAGCTCTGTATCGCCCTGTTTCATATCTGTAAACGTACCCAAATGCCAAAGTTTTTTTATAGTGAGCTTAAAAAGACGATTTTATTTATTACTGCTATCTTTCAACGCAGTAGTTAATATAAATTGTTCATAGAATTCTCAACATACGACGATACTGAGTTAATTTTTCATATCATAGTTTTATTTATCATTTAAAGAGTTTCACCTTGGTTTTGTAAACTAAACTTTGTTGAATTTAAAAGACTGGATATGTTCAAAAATAGATTTTTTTTACAAAGGTTCGTACAGTTTACAATTTTGTATTAAAAAATGACAATATTTATGAGAAGTAGCTATGTAATTTTCTGTTTATTACAAATATGAAAAAGTCTCTTTTAGTCAATAATTTTTATTTTTATGATTTAATTTTTTTTCTTTTTTTACTTGCTTAAAAGGACGTATTCTAACATGAGAGTAAATATTTTTCAATGTTGTTGATCCACAAAGGGTTAAAATATAATTATAAATAAAGGTTCCATGCACATTCTATTTTGATCTGTAGGTTAAATTTTTGCGTTTCCCTTTCAAAAACGTCAAATTTTATCAAATATTTTTCAACAATCTTCCTTAATAAATTAAACGTATTGTTATATTTTTTAAATATCATCTAAAACCTGGACACCAGAATATGAATAATATGGGAGAATACATTGTGTTGATAATTTTATTAATTAAATATATAAGATACTGTTTAAAACTATTGAAATAGTTAATAAAAACTACCCTTTAAAATTTCAATGATTAAAGAGAAGACGGCAGTATCCCAGTCAAAATATCGATTCTTTTATTATTATCTCAAATTATAATAGATCCAAAATTTTCATACATGTGGAAATATTCAAGGGCTTTTCACACATGAGAAATATAAATGACTTATCTCAATATTAATTTTTTGTTCATACTTATGTTTTGTAACTTAGTATTTCCGGTTATATTTATTACAGATATTCTTTTTTATGTATATGATAAAACCGCGCATGGAATTAGAAGGTGGATTTTACTTTTGTTTCATACTTATAAATTATAGGAAGAAGAGTTAATTTTCATTGTTCCTCGCTATATAAAACAATAATAAATTTACATAAACTCTAAAATTATTTGAATATAAAAATCTATGTGTTGTGTAACATATTTTAATAAAGGTAAAAAAAAAATATAAAAAAAATTAAAAAAAAATCATTCTAAAACACCAATACTTCAAAAGTAGCAGGAATTTAAAAACATTAATTTATTTTAATGTTGTAAAAATTTTAAATAAGTGTGTAGTTTATTTTTATTTTCAAAATGTGTTTTTAATTGAATACTAAAATGTAAGGCAATAATATTTTTATCAAAATTCTTAAAATTAAAAGTAATATTGAAAAGTACTGTTTCCCATTAACAGCAAAATCACATAGTACTTATTTGTTTAACTGAAAAACATTTCTTTAAAAATTTAAAACAGCCAGCTGAAAATACAAAAAATCTTGCATTTATATTATAAAACATCAGAATTTTAATACGTTTCACAAATATATGCATGTCCACATTTTTCTATTTAATGTGTAACTAAAGGTGTAATGATTTGGGGTTTTTTTAAATCGGGTTAGCTCACTCAATTGCAGGATTTTAATAAAATCGTCTCAAAATCGCGCTACCTGACCTGATAGAGTATTCAGATAAGTATCGGAGCTGAAGCAAAAACTAAACTAAACAGACAAAATAAAATAAAATAAATAATTCAAAACCCCAATTAAAGTTCTGCATCAAGTTGGATAATACGATTTTACCTGCACCCGACATGACGTTCAGTTTGACCGAGTACGATTTATTGGTTGGTTTATTTATGACGGCCTATTATCTACTCGAGGCATATAGGCTCTAGGGGGCGGATGCCCTCCATAGGGGTATTTCTAAGAGATCCTAACCCGTATTTACGGCAATGTTCGAAGAAAACCACGGAAAACTCTGAACGGTTAGGTCGAAGAGCGCGACAGGGTTTGAACCCAGCACCTCCCGTCTACCAGCTTTGAGAGAAGAACCTCTCAGCCACTGGTGGGGGTTAACCGAGTAAGAGTAGAGATGATTGTTTTTATTATTATTATTATTATTTCTGTTGTTGTTGTTGTTATTGTTTTGTTAATGTTGTTGTTCTGGGCTCTTAATTGTTTCAGGTTCGGGTCAATTTCGAGTTGAGATTTTTTTTCTTGTAGTTCGGGTTTGGTTTAATCTGAAAAACTAGGATAAAAAAAATAATTTGAACAAAAGAAAAAAGCTGAATATTCTTTAAAACCTTCATCAGAAAAAAAAGTAATAATAGTAATAGAAAAAAAAGCAGAAAAATACCGATCCGAATTTTCGGGATCGAATACGGGTAAAGACAACCTGAACTAGACGTATGTAATGCCTAGCAGAAACTGACTCGCTAAAAATCACGGCTTGAGTTAGATATGATGAGTACCAATGACCAATCCACAAGTACCAACTAATAGCTCGAACATCTCTTAAAAGAAAACGAATCAGTCAATCCAACTCGAAAGAAAATAAACTCCAGCGAATTCAACCGACGGTGTGAGTTGGGTACATGCAGCCTTAATACGACGAGCAGTAAAATACTCTAAAAATCCGATTCGGAGTAAAACAAATACAGTAAACACAACTAACTGATTGGGCCGGGTTTGAATAAATTCAAATCATCCAGCGCAGGGCAGGACCCAAAGGGCTTCACAAAAATGTCACTGCCGTCACAGTTTCGTCATAAAATTAATGGCAAAATCGTCACAAACGACACACTGTTTCTAAATTGGTCACAGGGTGACTTCACAACATCGTCCCTGGGGTCACATCTTCGTCATAAAGTTAATGGCAAAATCGTCACAAATCACACACTTTTCACAAAATTGTCATATTGTGACTTCACAATATTGTCACTGTCGTCACAGATTCATCACAATGATAATGGCAAAATCGTCTCAAATGACACATATTTCACAAATTGGTCATATTGCGACTTCAAAACATTGTCGCTTTCGTCACAGATTCGTCACAAAGTCAATGGCAAAATCGTCACAAACGACACACTCTTCACAAATTTGTCACACCATGACTTCACAAAGTGGTCACAATGTGTCGTCACAAAAGAGCTTTAAAACGGCCATAATGACTGAAAATTTAAGTCACAGTGACTTCAAATCGACGTCACTTGACGTCACGACGGCGGTCACAAAGTCACAGTGTGACTTCACAATGACGTCGCCGTGACGTCACCATGCCTTACGGGACGTGTACAAACATTATATCGTACTTCCAAGCCATATTAGTGTAAATCTTTACTCCCCGACTGTAATTCAAAGTAGTATTAAAATAAATTAATATAAAATACTCGCCAATTGGCAGGGATGGACTTTTGTATTAGTCAAAGATGCTTTACTTTATCATGTTTGAAGAGATTCACTAGCTGTACATACCAAAACTATTTTTAATCGATAATTTAATTTTTTAATTAACCATTTGACAACGGGTTGGGACGCATACGTCTCAGTGAATTATTTTTTTTTATTTTATTCGTACCACTTTTTTGTGAAATAATCTCTGGCATACACTTATGCAAGAATATTTGGCTTAGATGCTTTACACTCACGCTAAAAAAAAAAAAAAAAATTATCGGTTAAAAAAAAGAAAAAAGTCGCCAAATTTAGGGGATTTTTTTCTTTAATGGCAACCTAGCCATTCTATTAAGTTATTCGTTTGGCGCAGTCTTGGAAATCGCGCCAAACAAACAGTCGCCAATCTTTTGTTTACATTTTAGCGTGATAGTAACACATCTGTTCCGAATATTTACATAAGAAGTAGACCAAAATGAAAAGGTTTCGTAAATTGTGGTACAAATGAATGTAAAAGTAGACGCCAGTACTGATTCCTAATCAAGGGTTAAATCTGCAACTTTCTAGATGCTGATAAACATGGGATAAAATGTTTCAGTTCGAAAAGAATTCTGTATTTAAATTGTCATATTTATAATTGTGTTAAAATTAATCTAGTGTAATCACGTATCCAGCGTTTACCGGAGTTCCATTTCCTGCGATCTATTCTGTTGAGCTGATTCAAATATCAGACCAGATGCCATGATCAATAAGGTTAACTGGATTAAATATGCTGTCCAGATTCGACCGGGATAGCTCAGTTGGTAGAGCCAAGCAGATTCAGCTAAGAGATCCCAGGTTCGAATCCTGGCCCGGACATTTTCCTCCAGTTTGAAAATTACAACTCATATGATTCCTTTTAATACCGATTTTTTTTTATTGTAATAGAAGGGATTGTTGTAATTTTTTTTAATGATAGAAGGTGTTTTCTAAAATTCAGAAAATATTTGGTAGGTGATAATTTTATAATTATTAATTTGAGAGATAAAATTTTAATAGAAATACTACTATTATTTCAATTATTTCATTTACACTGTCAGTTGTACCGATGGGTTTATGTAAACACAACAATTATATAAGAAACAAGCAAATTTTGACGAATACATATATACATATGTATATTGTCACCTAGTAATTTATCTGTGCAATTTATATATGTTTTCATTTAGTAAAATTTTTACATTTATTTTGATTAGGGATATATTGATTCAGTGACACTATTTACGTATTAAAAGTTGATGTTCTACACACGAAGAATGTTCAAGTTACACTTTACAAAATCTAGAAAAAAGACAATATATAATGCTTTATTATAATTTATTTAATGCTTTAGAAAAAGAGCTTTTGATTCCATTTGATTATATTTTTCAAAACCATTAAAAACTATTTTTAAGTTCTATACAATGAAAACGTTTTTCTGAGTCACTTTTTAGGGTCTTAGACGCAAATGCCATGGAACAGCGTACCATAATTAATCCATTTTGTATAGTTTTTACATTTATTCAGAGATATACTGATCTTTTGACATTATTTATGATAAAGGTTGGTTTTCTACACCCGAAGATTGTTCAAGTTACACCTTGCAAAATATAGACAAGAGACAATGTAGAATGGTTTATTAAATAAAAAGCACCATGAGTAACTTTTAATCGATAAAACCTATTCTAAAGTATAATACGAGGGTAAGTCATTTTAAGTATGTCACAAAATATAATTAAATAATAACTTACAATGATATTCACTTCAAAACTATTTTTGGTTATGCACTCATATCATCGTTTTATCAGTGCCCCAACAGCAGCTGCATAGCATTATTTGGGTTGCTGTGTCAGCTACATTAGGACTTCAAGTTGAACACAGGAGACAATTCAAATGTTTGGTTGTCAACTTCTTCAACATCCACAATACATCTTCAACTTAGCCCCGAGCAATTTTCATCTGTTTAGTTCATTAAAAAAACATCTTGGAAAAAAGATGATGTTCCCAAATGATGAAAAGGTTCAACTTGAAGTTCTAACATGGCAGAGACAGCAACCCAAATAATGTTATGCAGTTGCCGTTGGGGCACTGATAAAATGGTGATATAAGTGCATAAATATTGGTGGAGAAAATGTTGAGAAATAAAAATAGCTTTCAAGTGAATATAATTGTAAGTTACTATTTAATTATATTTTGTAACTTATTTAATGACTTTCCCTCGTACAAAGAAAATCTTTGAGTGTGTAACGTTTAGCGTCTTAGACAAACATTCTATCAAAGGACGAAACATAATTAAAAATATTTAAAAATTGTCATGTCTTAAAAAAAAATTCCTGGGATTTCATATATCTCTTGGTACCACGTAAGAGTGAGTTTATTTTAATAAAAATAAACTTTAGTAGAATTATAATCTATACTAATATTATAAAGGAGTAAAGATTGTTGTTTTGCTTGTTTGTTTGTTTGTTTGTTTGTAGGGGGTAATCTTTGGAACTACCGAACCGATTTCAAAAGTGATGGTGGCATATTGATGGTGACAACCCCTGCTCCAACATAGTCTAGAATTTATGTCGGTGCCACTAACACTAGTGGGGTGCAGGAGCGAAAAACGTTCGAAAATTGCGACTTTTTTATACTGAAGGAGCAAGAAATTTGAAATTTGGCATTGTAGTTACATATAAGATGTAAATGCTCTCTAAGAACAAAATAAATAAAAATTCGAAATTTAAAAGGGTGAGAGGAGTGAAAAGCTTTCTAAAAACATTCTAAATTACAATTGCTATGGAATCTCTGGAATTACAGAACTGATTTCAAAAGTGATGGAGGCAAATTGATGGTGGCAAACCCTGCTCCAACATAGTCTAGATTTTATGTCGATGCCACTAATCCCAGGGGGGATGCAGGAGCAAAAAACGTTCTAAAATTGCGATTTTTTTTATACTGAAGGAGCTAAAAATTTGAAATTTGGCTATGTAGTTACTTATAAGATGTAAATGCTCTCTAAGAACAAATTTTTAAAAAATCGAATTTTAAAATGGTGAAATAAGCGAAAAGCGTTCTAAAAACTTTCTAAATTACAATTTCTGTGGAATCTCTGGAACTACAGAACCGAATTCAATTGTAATGGTGGCAAATTGATGATGGCAATCCCTACTCCAACATAGGTTATATTTTATGTCGGTGCCACTAACACCTGTAGGGTACAGGAGCGAAAAATGTTCGGAAATTGCGACTTTTTTATACTGAAGGAGCAAGAAATTTGAAATTTGGCATTGTAGTTACTTATAAGATGTAAATGCTCTCTAAGAACAAAATAAAAAAAATTCGAAATTTAAAAGTGTGAAATGAGCGAAAAGCGTTCTAAAAACATTCTAAATTACAATTGCTATGGAATCTCTGGAACTACAGAACCGATTTCAAAAGTGATGGTGGCAAATTGGTGGTGACAATCCCTGCTCCAACAGCCTCTTTAATAAAAAGCTATGCGTTGCTGACGACTCGGTTTTTCGCTAATTGACCACAGATTAATCTCGGAAAATGAAACATTTGAAGTTACTGAAAAAAAATAATATTTTCAAAAGTATTTGTCTGAAAATTGTTTGACAAACTGCGTTTGAGAGGTAAAAAATTGTATTTTTATTGATATAAATTTCAAATCTAATGATTATGCCGTTTTTCAAATATTGAATTTGAAAAAATACCAAATTTCATAATGGAGTATCATAGCGAAACCTTCATGCGTAAAAAGATAATGATAAGGGCGACGTGTCCTGACGTGCATATTGGCTATAGCACGAGTCACAAATTATAGTAGACTTATTATTCTGTTAAAATATAAATGTTAATTATGAATGTCAATATTTTGTTGGATTAAAAGTTCGTTAAGATAAATTGACCAGCGTAGCGGGCGTAGCTTGCTAGTAACTTATAAAAGCTAACACATTACATTTTAGCTATGTAAAGTGACAAAATCCTGCAAGGTTATTAAAAAATCCGAAATAAATATTTAAATATTAAAGTTTGTTGGATAAAATATCTGAAAAGAAAATGATACTCAAGTTTATTAAATTCTATAATGGAGCTTCCAATTCCCATTGTTTTTTTTTTTTTTTTAACTGAAATGCAAAGTTAAAATTTCGTTCAAAAAATCAATAATCTGAAGAGACTAAATCTTTCACAAAAAAACATTTTCTAAAGCTCTTTGAAGGATTAAAAATATTTTTAAAATTAGGAGAAAGGAAAATTTTGTGATGCATTAATATAATATTCACTTCTAAAAAAATTGAAAGGTTTTTTTATGTTTCCGTATGTATATCATTTTATCAAAATAAAAGAAGAGTGTTTAGTCATATCCATTTTAGAATACATTTGTATTATGCGAAGTATACACCCAATTAAAAAATGCACTAGTATTGTTTTAAAAAAAGGTTAGTGCACTATTAACGTTTTAACGCAACTTATAAATATTTAATGCAAACAAAAGCAAATTGTGAAATTCCAAAATGCAGCAGTCAGTTTATTTGTATTGCTATATTATGCAGTGGTACTTAAATAATTTGTTTATTGCATTTTTTTTCTCCATGAATCATTAAATATGTAATTTCAGAAACAAACTGTAGAGACAAATATTTGTAATATATTTTTTACAGTTAGTTTGCTTTTTTTGGAAAAATACATTTTCTTTGCAATTAAACAGAACGATTAGTTGTTTAGATAAAAGTAAAAAGAGTACATTTTTATATGCTTTTTAAATACTGTCTTTTATTACTACATAGAAAAATTTGGTTTTCAGAAATGTGCTTGAAAAAATGTTTTTATTTTAACTTCAAAAAATGTCAGAGAATTTTAAAATCATTATTTAATATAAAAAAAAATAAAACAAATGTATACGTTGTTTACGAAGTAAATGTTTACTATAAGTGTAAAAGAAATAGCTATAAAGAATATTGTCCAGAATACAGTTAATATTTTGTTTCTAAGGAACCTGTGTCCATCTCCAAATCAGTTACAAGCGAATGATAGACGCATCCAATACATCTCGTGATAACATATTTCGCGCAAAATAAAGTTATTCAGTAGAAATTGTGTTTAAATCTTACATTATTGTTACTACACATTACATTGTGTACTACATTATTGTTAAATATATAAAAGGCTTTATGTGATATATCGACATAATTTCGAGTATAGAGTGTATTGAGACACTGATTGTCCATAAGAAAAACTCTGTTTCTTGATAGGTATTATTACCAAAAAAGTTTGTTACAATAGTTTGAAAAACAGCTGCATATAATGAAATTCCCCACTCGCCAAAGATGAAATTGTCCGCTTTTCAACAGGTGACAATTATACTTAACGTTTATCCCGATTTTATTGCGACTATGTACATCAATAACTTCAAACATGTACTAAAGTTTATTTATATATTGCTATGGTACAGAGATATAATGTTTTGTGATCAGGTCTTAACGTGAATTTATCATTTTGTCTTAACGGCAAGAACTGTAGTAATTTTTTTTTAAATATATGTGACAATAATTTTTTTTTGTGTTACGTTTCATCATCATTTAAAAAATAATGTTACATTTTAATATTTTAAAAGTACTATTCTTAATAGTAATTTTCTTAAACTAGCACACAAAATATTCCCACAAATATTTACGTGCTAGACAAACCTTTGTCTCAAATACAATTATTTTCCACTAATATTGAGGCAATGTGAAATAGTGAAACTGATCTATTACACGTAACTACTATGCATCGCAAATTTTTTCAATGTTTTTTTTCTTTTAATATCATGGCTCCGCCGTTTAAAGGCACAATTGTTATTTTAATTAACGAAATAACTAATAACACAAGTAAAACATAATGATAAGTAAAAACTACTTGTACACAAGTAAAACTACTTGATTCCATAACAAACACGTGAAATGCTTCTGACGTCAAGTGAATGGGATTGCATTTTTGGCGTTGAATCGATAGTTTGTCGATAATTTTTTTATGAAAAGTGGTCGACGGGATAATGGAGAGGTACCCATTATTAAAAATACAGATAAACTTCGAATTATAAATCCCTTGATGGCATTTAAAGCACATATAATGCATCTGACGTGAAGTGAATGGCGTTAAATCCGATAGTTTGGCGATAGTTTTTCTTGTGAAAAAGTAGCCGACGGAATAATGGAGAAGTACCCATATATATTATATACATTGGTTTATATAAATGACTAAACCTTTATGTATAGTAAAATTAACCACATTGTATTAAACATTACTTGTAAATAAAACAAACATATCATCAATTTTATTCCTCTTAAAACAGTAATTCATTACGTAAATGATGTATTATATATTTATTTTTTAAATAAATGCATACATTTACGTATATATAACATTGATTATGTGTACTTAGTAATAGTAAATTAACAGTAATGGTTTTAAACATCTGAAAAATAATTTTGGCCAAGATTTTGCCTCAAATCCTCCAATGTGCCGCTGCAGAATGGTAGCCCCAGGGCTCCTGTTATGGGCCAGTCCTCTGACTTTTTGTAACAAGTGTTCTGCTAAGACAACTGAGACAACTGGGATACACCCTTTATGTTTTTTCCGAAGGCTTTAGTTTCATTTTATCGGGTCGCGCTCACCATTATCTGGAGTAAGTATTTCTCGCAGCCCTAGACATCGTCTGACAGCTTCTGGACATACTATCACCGAGGAATTCACTTCAGTAAGCCACTCGCCTAGATCCCGACAGATCACAAGTAATGAGAACTCATGGCGTTAGCATACACCATAACGTACATAAATTACTTAAGATTAAAAATTCATCTCATATCATCAAAACTCACTTAAATTAACATTCAAATTTTAGGATGAGAGCAAAAGTATTTAAAAAAAATGGTGTCTAACAATAGTAGAACGTATTATAATATACGGGACATGCATATGGGGGGGGGGAGTAAACATGCAAAAAAAACACTCACAAAATTAACCTCAATTCCAAGGATCTTCTTACTACAACATTCACGCTGGTACCGAACAATATCCGCGGAGACATTAACAACACTCACCGGCATTCCACCCATGACAATAACTTCAAAATAAAAATTCAACAAAGCGTCCATCCTACAATTTTGCCAGGACCACTTATTCAACACCTTCTTTTCCAACATTAACATTGAACAGAAAGTTCACGGCTGGCAGATCTACTATGCGGAAGTGATATCGCAGTTTCAATTAAACACACAACATGACAGCTACACCCATGCAACCTGTCCAACGATCTTCGCCGATGGATCAGGCTAGGATATCGGCATGTCAGCAGCCTTTTGCGTCCCAGAAAAAGGTGCGGTGACTCATCAATTAGAATCCGGGCTCAGAAATAACATTTGCGTCTTCCAGGCTGTGTTATTTGAAATCTTCTCTACCTTAGCATGACTAGAGAGCCAATCTGGAAAAAACGGTCTCCATTTCAGCGTTAGGCTTTTTAGACTGCAGGTCATCCACGCACTTGAAGCATCTAAATCAATCATAATAAATATTAAATTAAAACTCAAAAGACTCCTGCACAGAACACATCTCGGGCACGTCTCAGCACACAAGGGCACTTTTGGCAACGAGTGCGCGTACGAACTCGGAAAAAAGCCAACAAGCATACAAACATTGATCACCAACGTCCAGTGCCCCAGTCGTTCATCAAGAAGGAAATAAAGAATCCTACCGGAATGGCAGGAGTACAGGGAACGCACCAACAACAACAGGCACACGTTTTACCTATCCAACACATTCCCACTTAACATCTATCACCTCACATCATACACACGAGCTTCCTAAAATGTCACGTCTCCTTCAAATCATACTTCCACAAATATGGATGTGCAGTATCTAATAGATTTTTGTGCGGTGAGGTGGGATCTCCCACCTACGCCTACCGTGAATGCCCACCTCCCGCACACTGACACATTAAACGTCTAGCCACCCACATAAGGAATGACTACAAAATATTCGTTTAAGAGCCATACTTCTAAACATTTTCAAACACATCCGTCAACACCTAGCACATATCTCCAACCTGACAAGCTAGTTAACACCAAGTACAACACTCATTTACTCACACGACATCGCTCTTTGTAGCGAGTAAAGTTTCTGTGGCGGTGCCACAGCGCCCCTTGTCAGGAGAGAGCATGTCTGTAGCACTCATCCCTCTAGCTCATCTGCTGGCTGATAACCAGTTACTGTACCGCACGCCATCCTGAAGTCAATTTCAACAACCTCGGCATCTCGCTGCCACGTGTCGCGAGATAGACTCTCCGGCAGCGAGTGTTTTGGTCTGCAAATTTCGGCGATTCTGGTCCAAGGTCCTTTATTCTGGTCCAAGGTTATTTATCACTCCACTGCCTGTTGCGCTTATCGGCGGGTTCAGCTTCATCTTAAAATTAAATTATTTTCTTTAAAATATTAATAAAGATACCGGGAGGGACATCTATGCTCTACAAACTTGTTGTCCTCGTCTGAGCAGTCTCTGTGAGGCTGTGAATGTTACGCGTAAAAAGAGTTTTTTTAAACTATATTATTTTTACTATAAGAATAGATGACTTAAAATTTTCATTTTACAGAAAAAAATACTTAAAATTATCTTACAATGTTTTCCCAGTATTATAATGATTTGACTTTAAGTATCATAATTTGTAGAATAGTTCATTTTTTATGTACCTAACATAGTTAAATATATTGTTTGTTTTGAATTTAGGTTTTTCTTTCGCAAATTGATATCGCATACAGTATTTTCCACGAGTAAAACATCTGTTCAAAATAATAAATACATAAGAAAAACATCCCTTTTTGTACCCTAATTTAAAGAATTCAAATAGGGTGTCAAAAGTAGATGATTGAAAATTTCTTTTTTTTTTCTTTTTACAACTACAATCTCAATTCGACTACTGGGGCATAATTTAGTTAAATAATTAGTAAGCATTATTACTAGTCGGTTTACACTAGTCATATTTTTGTACGATGACTTCCGGCATATTTGTATTTTTCCCACAGATGTGCTTTTCGTAAAATATATATATATATTGAGATTAATCGAAATACTAGTTACTTTGGAAATTCATAAATAATATTCATAAATACATCCCCCCCAATTAATTAGAAAAAATATATTGATTTCATTAAAATGTATCATTTATAGATATTCGTATGAGATAAATAAAAATAAATTATATCATTAATATTTCAGCTTCCTGTATATCGTAATTCAAATATAAGTGATTCACTAATTATTGTATTCCTATTTATTATGCTAAAGATCTTTTATTCTTGTATTATTACTCCTACCGTTACAAAATTTATTTGACAATTTTAAAGATGTATTTTACTGAAAACATGGTAATAACATTGAAAAATGTATGATCAATATAAATAATATATTTCAATTATTATGTTTAATATGTATGTGTACACTGTATGAGCTATGAGCATAAAGTAATATTTCCTCCATAAATTAACTGTATGGTCAATATAAATAATATATTTCTGTTATTATGTTTAATATGTATTTGTACATTGCATGAGCTATGAGCATAAAGTAATATTTCCTCCATAAATCAAATGTATGATCAATATAAATAATATATTTTAGTTATTATGTTTAATCTGTATGTGTACACTGCATGATCGATGAACATGAAAGTAATATTTCCTCCATAAATCAAAAGTATTGATCAAATGAAAAATGTAAAGAACTGTATTTTATTAAAATCATTTATTTGATAATTTTATAAAAAATTTAATTAAAAAATGTAACGTTATCAAGTGCTTATTTAATTGTAGAAATTGATTTCACAAAATGAATAAATGAATAAAAATATCAATAATTTGTATCACTGTTGCAATGTAACGTATTTATTTCTTACTTAGTTCAAATTTTAATTGATAAAAAATATATCTGACGCTATACAATTGAACGTAATACAATTGAAAGAAAAAATAGTAAATTGACGATGCTCCAAATGTGCACTAATTTAATTTTGACTCCTCTTTCCGGATCAATTGTAAATATAAAATTATTTTTATTTTACTTTAATCTACTCACATCAGATTTCATGCAAATTAAAGAAATTTGAATTACTCCTCCTAAGTTCGATATTTTGAGAAAATAGGCAATTTGTAGAGAAATTTTAAATTTGGTTTACTAACTATAATTAAATAGATAAGAGGTAATTATATCTATTTTTTTTAAATGTTGCAATCATAGTTTATGAATCACATAAAAGGTATAATATATTGCCGATGTTTAAATGTGACTGGAAATCAAAGCATTCGATGAATGCCATCAAAAATTTGTTATGTGTATCAACTAACAAAATAAACAACTTATTAAAATTAAGCAGCAAAATATTTATCGAATTCAAAGAATTTAAACATGCGTTAGTAATGAGCGAAAACTATACAGCACCATTGACCAGTTTGTCATTCTGATTTGCAAAGATCTGTTAATTTCGAATAAATTACCGAGTTTTCTATATTAATGGACTCATATAATGTATTTTACCTTACCAATAAAAGGGGGGGGGGAGGTGGAATCTACTTTTCGTCGTAAGGACTTGCGTAATGTAACAATATTTAATTGCACCACAAAACGTTTTTCGACATAGACCATAATGTAACGGAATTATTTCAGAAGGTGAAGAAGACGTTTCTAATTAATATCAGTATACAGTTTTATAATCAAATGAGATTGAAAACTTTTTTACTACATCTGCATTAACAACGCAGTTATCGTTGTAAAAGAAACATTTATAAATATTTAGTAAACGAATATATGTTCAATCATGTTTGTACTCTTCTTTTATTTTATATTAATTGCTCCGAATAACTTTTAGGTTATATGAAATGTTTTTAATATTATTTAAAATAATTAATCTTCTCAGCTCTGAAGTAATTCAAAAATCATTATTTATCTCTGAAACTATTTGAATCTCGGTGTATTTTTATGATAAGAGATAATATTGTCAGAATAATAGAGAGGGATGTGGGATTGTTTTTTTTTTTTTTTTTTTTTTTTTTTTTTTTTTTTTTTTTTTCAGTGCAATAATAACCTTTTCTTTTCACTGTAACATGAAATTAGGTTTAATACCATATACTTCTAGCTCAACGCATATTTAATATTCATTTTTGAAATGTTCCTAATGTTCGATTAAGTTTAAAAAATTCAATTTTCAATTGATTTATTCATTAGAAAGTATTATTGCAGCTCGCATGTCATTCTTTACATTTGCCAAGATGTAAAATATATTATGTTTTAAAACTCATGATTTAAATAATGTTAAATTTCAATTTGCGTTATATTACAAATACACGCATACACATTTAATGTAATATCTTAAAATAAATATCTTAGTAAAAATCCCAACATATAGGTTTTTTCGAAAATTATATAAAATTAAATATAAGAAATAAAAAATATTTCATTTAAACCATTCTACCTAAACCATTTTGTAATATTACTTTATATTCAATAATAATCCAGTAAAAATAAATTGAGTAGTTTGGGGATATATTTTTTTATTATTCCATTTCTATTTTCAGAAGTTAAAAAGTATATATAAAACCCTTCTTAAGAAATACCATATGGAGAATAATGATATTTTCTCTATTTTATTAATGCTTAGAATTTTCCCGAAAAATCGTTTATGTGATTATCAATTGCTTAAACACAAAAGAAATTCTAAAGAATTTCTTTCCTTACCTATTTTTTCTGTTAAAAAATATGCCCTATAATAAACTTCTTAAAATACGATTTCGATTTTGTATGGTCAATTGAAAATTACAAAACTGAATTTTGTTCATTTCTTCTCTGAATTGCATTTGCAGCCTTTCTCTTTGCTAATTCTAACGAATTTAATGCATTCTATTATTTTGCCATTGTTTGAAGAATATCTAAAATCTGAAGATGCATATATTTCTCAATAAAGTAAAATTTTAAACAATTACAATTTTCTATTTTTTGGTACAATAGCTTTAATTAACAGTTTGGGGGACTGCTTAGATTTTTTTTTTAATTTATATTGGTCGCTTCAAAATAGGGAAAATGAAGGCATTGTAATAAAGAAAGGGTTTTGCATTTTCGAATAAATCTACAAAAATAAGGTAATTATTAATTAATTAAATTTCTACATCTTGATATCACCTAATTTTACGCGCAATAGCAATGCAGAAAGAAAGATAGCCAATGATATAATGAAAATTTTATCTAAAAAAACATCACTGTAAAAAAAAAAGAGGCAATTTCTGTTTAAAAAAAATATATTTGCCAAGAACAAAAACATAACTGTGAAAAAAAAGGAACTAAGTTCTCTAAAAAAAAAAGTAAATAAATAAATAAAATAAATGCCAAGAAGTGATATGTAAGTGGTTACCAAGTTCAAATGAAATTATCTCAAACTTACCTACTGAAGTATTATAGCATTGTTCAAATTGCATAAAAATAAAAATATTGTTGATATCATATTATAAATAAAAAGTCCTTCCGGCCTGTACCGGGAGGAAAAGGTAGCTTTCCAATATCTTAGTTTTAAAATTTTAGCTAATGTTACACGAAAACAGCAACTTAAAATGCAAATAAAACGTTTAAAAAAGATTCGTTAATACTGAATTTGAATAAGAAATTCGCCAAATTATTGAGCAATAGCCAAATTGACTTCATTTATGAAAACTTATTTTGGTCGCCAAATTTGGCGATATTTCGCCAAACGTCGCCAAGTTTGGCGAGAATTTGGCACTAACGGATATGAATATATAGTTTTATGCGTTTGATTGGAAAAATGATTACAACAATGAAAATTTTTGTAATGTGCTGTCTTGTTTCAAAATGCCAGCCACCCTAGAATTTCAAACTGCTCTATCTCAGCCGTTTTTTAAGATAGAGGTAAAACAAAAAATGCTCTGGAATCCTCGTTTCAAGGCCTAACACTGAATTAAAAAATAAATTCGAATTTTTAACTTTTTTGTATATTTATTTTAGTTTTAAATTTTTAAATGGCCGCCATTTTGAAACAAAATGGCGGACCAAGCTGGCCAACGAACTCGGTCGAGACATTGGTGAGCTTAATACACACAATTAGTTTCATCAAAATTCATTTATAAATACGAGCGTTATCGTATGACATAGGTCAGATATATATATATATGGATATATATATATATATATATATATATATATATATATATATATATATATATATATATATATATATATATATATATAAATCAACATTTGAACGGAGGGTGGTTTTGGGTTCTGGGGGTCATGATCGGTGAAAATGTATCGAAATTTTCCGGATCTGCTTTCCTCCGAACGGCTGCAATAGGTAGCTTTATACTTTTAGGTAGCTTTCAATACAAAAAAGTATAAAGCTACCTATTGCAGCCGTTCGGAGGAAAGCAGTTCCGGAAAATTTCGATATATTTTCACCGATCATGACCCCCAGACCCCAAAACGACCCTCCGTTCAAATGTTGATTTATATATATAGATATATCCATATATATATATATATATATATATAATCTGACCTATGTCATACGATAACGCTCGTATTTATAAATCGATTTGATGAAACTAATTGTGTGTATTAAGCTCACCAATGTCTCGACCGAGTTCGTTGGCCAGCTTGGTCCGCCATTTTGTTTCAAGATGGCGGCCATTTAAAAAGTTAAAACTAAAATAAATATTCCAAAAAGTTAAAAATTCAAATTTATTTTTTAATTACGTATTAGGCCTTGATACAAGGATTCCAGAGCATTTTTTAGTTTACCTCTATCTTAAAAAATGGCTGAGATAGAGCAGTTTGAAATTCTAGGGTGGCTGACATTTTGAAACAAAACAGTACATTAACGCGATTACTCGCAAATTATTTTCTTTCATTGTTGTAATAATTTTTCCAATCATACGCATAAAACTATATATTCATATCCGTTAGCGCCAAAATTGGCGACATTGGCGACAAAATTGGCAAAATTGGCGACACTTGAGAAATATTTCCAAATTTGGGCGACCAAAATAAGTCTTCATAAATGAAGCCAATTTGGCTATTGCTCAATAATTTGGCGAATTTCTTATTCAAATTCAGTATTAACGAATCTTTTGTAAACGTTTCTTTCCATTTTAGCTTGCTGTTACGAGTAACATTAGCTAAAATTTTAAAACGAAGATATAGGAAAGCTACCTTTTCCTCCCGGTACAGGCCGGAAGGACTTTTTTGTATTCAAAGCTACCTAATATAGGCTTTGACACGTTTTTACATATTTTATTTTTATTAATGACATTATTATATCGAAACTTGTTATTTCATTTTTGCCTTCATTTTTGCCTTAATTTGAGTGCATCGAAGCTCCTGAAAGGGGTGGAGTCTCTAGAGTGATGACCTAGGAAACGTAAGTGTTTCTGTCTCTTTGTGAGGCCTTAATTCTTTGTATTGTGTTTTTTTTGGGGGGGGAGGGGGTCGGTAGATTGATGACCAAAGATGAGCGGAAGTGTATCTGGTGTGTTTATTTGTTTATCAAATCTTTAACACGAGTCACTTGTTTATAATATGACATTTTTATTAATATTATCATCATCATTTTATTATTACCATAAGTATATAAGTAAGTAAGATATTCCAAATGATAGGCATAACATTTTATCAAAAACTTGCCCAGTTCTAGATTTATTATGAATATGCTATCAATATTATATATATCTATATATATCTATATATATATATATATATATATATATATATATATATATATATTTAAACAATTTAAACAATTTAAACAATATTATAACGCTTCAGTAGGTAAGTTTGAGAGAATGTTATTTAAACTTTGCACCCTGTTTCATATCACTTCTTGTTTGTTTGTTTGTTTTTTAAATCACAGTTCTGTTTTTGTTAGATATCATTACTTTCTGTATAGTTACAATATACTTAGACACATTACTTAATGGTTTTTAATGTGTTTACATGTGAATATTTTATTCACCAGGCAACATTCAATTTAATTTAAATTTCCTACAACAAAATATTTGGCTGTTAATTTGCGGCAGAAATCTATATTTTATATATTACTGCTGAATTAAGTGTATGTTTTGAAACAAAATGTATTGATTCAAAATTTTTACTGTACATTGGCATTAATTACTTAGAAGATATTCCAATATTACATAGAATATAAGAAAGCAAATAATTTTTTTATTCCCAGTTATTTATTTTTCACGACAATATTTTATTAGAAAATCATCCTTAGTAAAAAAATTAACAATAATTTTCAAACGTTATTTATTACGACATTCCAAACATTCCTTAATATAGTATATAGAATCAAGTAATGTTAATTTTCTGGAGAAATGTGTTGGAAAAATTATGCTCTGATTGATTGGAATATTTTGCGATTGCATAGAACGTATCCTAATTAAATAATTTTAGAAAAATTCATAAAATTTTTCATATTAATTATTTTCACAAATTTATATAACTTACGTGCACGTTTTACATTATGTAAATGTAAATTTAAAATAAGTATATAAGTACAATATATATATATAAATAAATATATTTATTTATAACAAAATAATTATAAAAAGAAATAAATATATAACTATACAAACGAGTTTTGAAAATATGTTTAAGTAATTGCTCATGAAAAAGATACAGTAAAACTAGCAATAATTGTTTCGTTAGAAATAATTGATACATAAATTATTAAATGTTGAGATAGAAAAAACCTTTTAAAATATGTCAATTACTTTAATAATTATCTCGAAATTACAAAGTTTAGTTAAAATAAGTTTGAAATGTGTCATTGTTGACACATGCTTTTTTCTTATTATTGAAAATATAATTAAAGTATTTGACATTATTAAAAATATATTACATAAATATGATGGATCAATCAATGAAATGTACGGGTTTTTTATTGTATTTTATTGTGTCACATTAAAATGTCACTTTAATTATATTTTAAACAAGAAATGGTAAAATGTGATGGAAATGTAACATATGTCTTTTTACACGTTCTGGATATTACAATTTGTTTCTAATTCACATTTTTAGTTATAAAAGATATATATGTTAATATAGATCAATTCACATATTGGAGTTATGAAATGAATATGTTAATATTTTGTTAATAAATGTCAGTGTACTTGCTGCATCGTAATCAAAATCATCGTGGATGAATATTGTTATGAAATAATACTGTTTACTTAGAAAATAATTAAAATACAGAAAATTGAGATTTTAAGCTCTTTTTACTTTGATTGTTCGAATTTCTGTGTATCTGAAAATTCAAGAAACTACTTATTTTTCAGAAATAATTGAGCCGTCAGTAAACTTAAAGAAGAGCAATAAAAAAAAATATATATATATATATTTATATTATAGCTGAATTATAATTAAAAATGCGGATTGATTTGAACAATAATTATTTTTTATTACAACCTTTTATTTAACTGTTTGTATGGTTGGGTAAAATCTTGATTGCGATTTTTCACCCACTTCCGTAATACCGATTTTCCTCAAATGATACAAATGAGTTAATTGTCGATGACAATGTAATACTCAAGTATTTTCAAAGTCATGTCTCACTAGTGTCAAAATCAAATGTGTAACGACAAATATCCGCTGTTAGCAGCGACGGAAAATATTACATTACATTACATCTATATAATAAAAGCGCAAAGCTGTCATCAACAATTCCGGGCTGCCCGTTTCACTTTTTCATTGTCAGACGCTTGTACTTTTTGTACCATTATTGAGTCCATTGTAATAGTTAATATTGTATTGTTGCACCTTACAGACAAATATTGTTACATCCTCATTATAAACAATGGTAACACTTCTGAAGATTTTCTAAACACAAAAGATTCATTCATAAACCATAGAGGTAATTGTTCACGAGGAAGCCAGGTGTTAAAAAAAAGCGAATGAAATCGGAAGGGAAGAGTGCCGTACGTGACGTTAAACGGTCACGCTTTTTTCCCGATCGCGTGGGAATTACTAAGGTAGAAACTGATTCAATATGGCTATCCGGGAAGCTGAAAAAACGGCCGCGTGATAATTAAAATACTTACAAATAAAAAAAAAATTATTATTAATAATTGTTAAAAAGATAATTAATTAAAAAAATTAATAAATAAAAAAATTATAAAAATTAATAAAAAACTAATAATAAAAAATATCACTTCTTTATTTTTTTTTATAATGATACGATGAAACGACGAGTTTGTATTTTTGCCGGCATTTAGAGGGTGAATCAAGCAAAATCACTTGCGTTTATCCTTTTTTCTGAGGGCATCGGAGAAGGGCGAAGCCCGGCTAGTCTGTATAATTAAAGCGCAAAGCATTTGACTGTCATCAACAATTCCGGGATGCCCACTTCACTTTTACATATGCCAGGCGTTTTTACTTTTTGTAACATTGTTGAGTCCATTGTGATTGTTAGTTTTGTATTGCTGCAACCTACCGACAAATATTGTTACATCATCATGATAAACAGTGATAATACTTCTGAATATTTTCTAATCACAAAAGAATCATTCATAGTGATCGTTTAAAATATTAAACCATGGAGGTAATTGTTAAAGATGTAGCATGGTGTACAAAAAATGCGAATGAAATCGCCAGGGAAGAGTGCCTTGCGCGACGTCAAACTGTCACGCCTTCTTCACGATCGCGCGAGAATGACTGAGGTAGGAACTCCTCCCATTTGGCTATCCGGGAACCTGAAAAAACGTCCGCGTGATAATTTAAAAAAATAACAAAATATATGCGTTTATAAAAGAAAATATACGTTTGTAAAAGAAAATATTCGTTTATAAAAGAAATTATGCGTTTATAAAAGAAAATATGCAATTACCTTTTTTCTGAGGGTCTCGAAAACGACCGCCTAGATGGGTGAAGCCCGGCTAGTAATAAAATACAACCAATCGATTCTAGTAACAATTAGAATTTCGATTGGTTCACAACAATTGATAAAGAATGATTAAGAGAATGAAATAAATGTTGCGCCAAGCCACGCTTACTAAAATGCAGAATAATATAGATTTAACTGCATGGGACTTATAGCAATGAACAAGTAAATTTTAAAATGAACGCGTATTACTTAAAATTTTGAAGTTGTTATTTATTTATACATCGTCAAATCCATGAAGGCGCGTCTGACATTTTTTACACCTAATTAGCTTTGTGCTTAGAGGCTATGTAACCTAAATATTTAAATTAAAAATTTTACCTTCTAAAAACATTTATCTAACTTAATACAGCAGTATCGATTTTCTAAAACTCAAGATTCATATCTAAAAACAAAATTTTAAAAAGAAATTCCAAGGAAATTTTTTTTTAGTTATCAAACTGATGATTTAGAAAACGTATGCCACTATTTATGATAGATAAATGTTGATTACACATAAAAATTTTCTATTTAAGGGTTTTTGGGCTATGTTGGGCGCTTTATGTAAAAAGGCTAATTAAATTGTAAAAGTGTGAGACACCCGCACAACCGTACGCATGGGATGAGAATAATATTATAATATATATATAAAACACTAAAATATAATCATGATGAATATCTGAACACAGTTACAATATTATATCTCTTATCTCATCTATATACAGGGTTAAACATAAATACTGTGACGCAAATAATAGACACAACGTATCACTGAACGAACAAACCAACCCGTTTTATTCACCGCTAGAAAAAATTATGTACAATAAAGGAAGATCACAAAATCTGAGGAATAAAATTATGCACCGCAAACAATCAAGATCTTCCTCCCGCGACGATGCAGGCGCCTAGGCACTTCTGAAAATTCTTCAAGATGACCGCCACTATTTCTGGCGTGATTTCGGACCAGGCTTTTTCCAGAGCGCGCGTTTCAGAAAATCCAGGGACTTGTGCTCGTTTGGTGATCGCAGGAATCGACATTCCTCGCTTGTAGTGAGCGACGATGGATGACCGGTCTTGTTGGCATACCATGTTTTTCTGCAAAACAGTGAATTAAGGGGGGCGATCACGTTGCACAGACTGAAAATGACAATAATTAGACCAGTGCAAAAATCTCTGTAGTTTAAAAAACAATAAATGAAATACAACAATTTTTTTCTATAATTTCACACTTTCTTGTAGTTAAAATAAACATTAAAATTATATAAATTTAGCAATATTAACTGAATAAATGATAACGACGAAAATGGCTTTAAAAAATATAAGTACTAAAATATACATTTAGCACGCAAGATTAAAAAGATTACACTGCAAACAAATACTTAATATTTCATTTATTTTTACTTGTACTACTACATTTTTCACTGAACCGAAATTTTAAAGTATATTGAAATTCATTAGCATAATTAATTGATTTTATAATGATATTCACTTACTTTGCCAAAAATTTTAAATTTAATTTTTCAATAAAAAAAATTTTATGGCAAAAATCAGACTAAATTTAAGTTTAGCATAACAGTATACATGGAAATTAATTATACGCAAAATTTCAAGGTTCTATGATAATTAGTTTTTTAATGATAGTGCCCGCTATGTCAAAAAATACAGTTTTGTGAAAATGACTTCAAAGGCAACTTTATACCATGACAGGAAATGGCTTTTTGTAAGATATTTTTAGCTATAACTCCTGTTCTAATGGGAATTTTTGTAAAATTCAAAAAAACAAAAAGTGTATTTGTAAAACTTCAAGGTATCCATGCTATTTTCTTTGAAAAATTGATTTTTTTTTTAAACCTTCAACGTGATCTCCCCCCTTAACCCTTTCCGACACAGACAAGATCTGTTCGTAAAATGAGAAATTACTGACTGACACCTGAATTTACAAACGACTATTTTAGAAAATAAGAACTCCTTATTTTATGCTTTCTTTATAGAATCAAAATTTTCTTAAATATTCTTGGTGTCGAATACAAGTTTGGAATAAAAATTAGGTGTGCCCGGAGTGGGACCACTGTACCGGAAAGGGTTTTAACAGCGGAAATAGTATCTCAACGATACTATTGTACAGCGGTAATACAATCTGCCTTCGGAAATAGTAATTACACAACAAAAAAGTACGAGGAACACGAATAAAACAATAGTATAGCACAAAAAACATGAAAAACATTAAAACAAATTCATATTTTCATCACGTTACAGTATTTATGTGTCACTTTCTATCTTTCATAAACGGTAAATAAATTCATTTTATATCAGCTTCTAATATTCCCTTCAAAATATCTAATCATCCATAAAATGTCAAATCCGTGGATTTTACATGTAACACATTCAAATTAAGCGAAACTGTATTTCCTCCAATTTCATAACTTATTTTTATATTAATTTTCGTGGCGTTGTCAATTTCGTGGCAATTTTAAATGAGCAGGTGGAATAACAGAAGTTTATTGCTACAAAAGAAAAATGGGTTCTGCAGTAGTTTGTTTTACTATTTCTTCTACGATCAATTTTATGCACTGAAGATTAATCTTTTTTCGCAGAAGATTAATCTTCGATTATTTCTTTCGTGATAATATTATTTGGTAATAGAAATATAATTCCGTTTCTGGAAAACACTAATAAAAATTAGATCATGGGTTTTCTAAACCTTCATTCTTACCTCTGTTCTCCTTCCAGTTATGTAAACAATAATTCAATTCATATTTATCACTAACATTCAAAAATATATATACTCCTTCAAAGTAACTGCAGCTTTGTAATATTACCCACCAACTATTTAAAAAATATATTTAAGGAATCCTTGTTTGAAGCAGCATGATTCTGAACTTTTTTCGCCGTCGCTCAAAGAACTGTGACCGCACTGTGGAACAGTCATTAGATCCTTGAGCATCACGTGGGAAATTTCTGCACAGCTGCTAATCAACACTATAAACGATATTTTATGGACAACAATGTAAAGCCCATCATACTGACACTTGTGATATGAGATCTCACTTATATATGATACGTAAATTATAAAATTAGTATTTGAATCACATGAAATTTAACTTGCGAATTTTTAAATACAATTGCTTCATAGAGGTTCCTAATATGTGTATATACAATTACAGATCGATTCGTTAGTTTTAATTCGTTAGAATAGTTTTCAGTTATACTGACAAAAACATTAGCAGAAAATTTACAGGGACCGTATAGTGATTGGAAAATGAATATTTATTTTGTAAATTTCCAAAAATTTTCAATACATGTGACACCGATCTTAATTATTTTTTATAATAACCTAATGATTTATTGTAATGCATTTTTTAAAAGGATCAGGGTCCATAAGAGGCGTTATTGGCCCAAAAATGTTTGATGCTTCTATTTATGTATGTGTTAGGGTAGGTCATATAAATTATAAATATAGAGTAGACAAGTTGAAAAGTTTAATAACAACATGATATCGCATGATATAAAATTTAAAATGGCATTCAATATTTTAAGATATCACATTATTGGATGAACAATACCGTAAAATATAATCAAACTAATTAATTGGACTCTTCTGCGACAGATTGCTCACATTCTGCCAAATGGGAGGTAGCAACATTCAGAACATAATCATTGTAGTCAGCAGTGTGAGGACTTTTGTTATGCCACATGCCTTTGGTACCACAAATACTACAAAGTAGCTACAATATGTGCACCGCAAACCACTACACAAGCTCCTACTTTACAGTGACAATACCAATAATTATTCGGAGGCAAATAACAGTTGTTGCACTCGATTGCAGCTGAACACAGATAATATCATTACAAAGTCACGACTTGATATTAACACTATTTCATTTGCATTCTTTCTCTATTCTATGTTCATGCTTATTAGAAATAGGTACGTTTATTTTAGCACGTCTAAACACATTGATACATCCTAAAGTCTCTTAGTGATGTGAAGGATGCAGTTACTTAACTCTCTATTTTTAATATTTTACTATGAGCGCAGAATTGCAAAACTTTTATTTTTACACATGTTGTATATTTTGATGTGTTTTATAATATGCGTAATGACGAAAGTGTTGCACGATCGTGCTCATAGAAATAATTGAGGTAAAATTAGGAAAAATTGCGCATTTTTCATAAAAACTTCGAATAATATAATTTGAAATCGTACAAGATAAACCGTCTAATATTAAAAAGTAAACTAATTAAGTCAGTATAACAAAATTGAATTTGAGTCTTATTTCATGAGCCAAACACACGGCTTATGGACCTTGATCCTTTGTATTACATTTGAAAAATTAAGTATATATTCTCATTTTTGGTCTATCCCCCAAAATGGTTTATGTATAAGAACACAATTTTTTTTCACATTCACTCTCTATTCCTCCGAATGATTTGAAAAGTCAAAGCCCGAAACCGTATCTTAAGTATTTTTCCCTATTTCCCCCCATTCACTCTATTCCTCCAAATGATTTGAAAAGTCAATCCAGAAAACTGTATCTTAAGTATTTTTCCCTATTTTTCCCATTCATATCTCCCTCTAAGTTACGTTTCCAAGATTTCACTCCCAAATTTTCCGAATTTTAAATATTGAATGTCACTGAAATTAACAATAGAAACTCTGTGGAAACGTAAATCTAGACTGATTTGAAAATACACATCGGTATCCTGTCAATATAAGTTGATTCCATTTACATTTTTAAAGTTTGTTTCTATGTGTAGATGACGACAGATACCTCGGCTTCTTTTTATATAGAAATTTAAAGAACATGTTTTCTCTATCGAATAGATATTTTAGTTTTCCACTGTGACAATTTGGTGATTAAACAGTGTATGGGATGATTCGTTTATTTCAACGACCGTGTCTTCAAAAGCTGTTAAATCATTTACAAAAGATATAGGAGACTAGCAATTACCTACCGATCGTTGGCCAAGGATATGTCAAAAAATGATAATCTGAAAGGCATTGGGAGACTCATTTTGTAATATTATAAATGCAAAACTATAAGAAAAATTACTATTAATCAAATAAATAGTTACTATCACAAAATAATCATTATAAATCCAAATACAATCAATTTAACGAGTAAGATTTGCAATTCTGTACGTTGTGTTTGCTTGGTGATAAATAAAAATAAGGTAATTAAAAACAAATATAAGTATTACATTACTGAGCAGTAAGGAAATTTCGAATTTTTTGCAATAAAGAAATTTTCGTTCTCCGTCAGAAAATGGATAATCTAGAAGGAATTAGGAGACTGGTTTTGTAATATTACAAATGCAAAACTATAAGTAAAATTACTATTAATCAAATAAATAGTTACTATCACAAAATAATCATTACAAATCCAGATAAACAAATTTAAGGAGTAAGATCTTTAACTTTGCACGTTTTTTTGTTTGGTGATAAATAAAAATAAGGCAATTAAAAACAAATATAAGTATTATATTATTGAGCAGTAAGGAAATTTCGATTTTTTTGTAATAAGGAAATTTGCGTTCTCCGTATTTATAATTTCGAAACCCTTTTTGTAGCCAGAATACATTAGAATACTGTACAGGCATGTTTTGTTTATTTTCCATCATTTTTAAATAATTATTGTGACAAAATTGTATTTCGGTTAATAAAATGTACCATGTATTCAAATACTGCAATCGCTTTTTAACAATTAAGTAGTTTTTTACCTTGCTTAAAGCTTTGATTTTAATCATTTATCCCGGACCTTACAGTTAGACACCCCACTTGATCGGGATAGATGCCCCTTTCGTAAAGGAATGTGAAGCATAGGTAATGAACATTTATAATTCAAAATCTGCATTTGCATATGAGTTAATATCCTATTTACATGAATTTTACGATTTTTTGAAAAATTATGTTACAAAATCTTCAATAGAAACCTTTTATTTTTTTACTGACACTTTTCAATTTTTTCTTTTTTTTTCTCCATAAATATTGCAACGGATCTTATACATTTTTCACGCCTCATGTAGTCATCCCAATCAATCAATACACTGTATCCACACCACACGAAGTTTAGTTTTGTAATAATTTTCATGACATTCCAAACAGATGTCTTCCGTTGGTGATAAACGCTCTGGTTCAACATCCATTTCTTCGCAGTTCCTCTTCACTTGTAGTTTTTTGGCAGGCCGTGTTCTCTTTTCTTTTTCTGGCTTTCTGGATGGCTGATATTTAGAGTTGAGATACTTTCTGTTCTTTTTTTCTGCGATGTACTCTTTGTCAAGCACTCGTGCTACATTCTTCTTGCTTCTACTTTCGCGCATTGCAAAAGCAGAAACAGGGCTTATTTTAAGTAAAAATTTAGAAGGAGACTGACTTGTATAAAGGACAAGGTTCTTCTTGATCGTTTTCAATCAATAGAGGTGATTTTGTACTTCAAGAAATTTTGATATGCATCCAATCTGGATTCTATGGCAGTAATCTAGTAGATCTTCTCTTCAATAATGCGAAATTAAGAAGGCTAGTCTCTTGTGCTTTTTCCATCATTCTGAGATTGACGTCTGTCAGAAATGACAAAAAAAATAATTCGGAGAAGCTTCACGATTGAGTGGGAAAATTCCAGTACGCACGAACCCATTAACACAGTACCCAGCACATTTTGTCATTGTCCATACATTTCCAATGTCAATGACAGCATGAATTCTGTTACGTTGTTGCTACGGTTTATGTTTCACCGACTGATTTGCTGCTTTCTTGAAATCAAAATTTATTGATTTATAAATGAATTTTGGGAATATAGGCACAAACGTCTCTGTTATTAAGAGTTGTGGCTTCTGGTGGGGTATTTTTTATGATGAGATGCCTCGTTTGATGAGGTGTGAGGGGAATCGGTTCACAGAATGTATCGTATAATCGAGAGTTGTATAATCGGGATTCTATAGTATAAAACTCATACTTCAGCACGTTTTTCCCATGAAATAGGTGATACTTCTACACTGTAAGTAAAAGTTAGTTTAAATGTTTTTTATATATATACACATTTAAAGTAGTATGAGTAATACATATCTAACTCTGAATATAATATTTCTTGCTGCAGTTACATATTGCTATGAATATTTATAATCCTAACTATCTTCTTCGAAGCCAAAATAATACAATCCATTTTATTTGTACAATTAGTTAAATCATAGTTACAAATGTACTCTAATTTAGAGGTGTAGAAGGGGAGGAACTAATGAGAAAAATCCAAGATTCATCATGGGGAGAGCCCGCCCTACCCTCCGATGCTATAACGTTCATTCAATTTTATGTGAAAAATATATTATTTTCAAAATTTTCAACGTAAAAAGCTCATTTTGATATATAATGGTAATGGAAAGTACACGGCCCAAAATTATTAAAGTATATGTTTATGGTAATTTAAAATACACTATTTCAAAATACTGTATATATAAGCCTCCCAAGGAAACATTCGAGTTTAAAATGATCTAACATGCTACATGAAATACCTTTAACTAAGTGCATCCATGTTGTTTCTGTTAACTCATAAAAGACACATACATTTCCACGTGCATGACATTATCTATACTATTAAAATCCGTGCGCGTATCTATGTAACCTCAAAAACTCGTAAACCACAGGGCGCAGGGCTACGAAATTTGGCACACGTGTTGCTGGTAGGGGGCCCATGAACCATTGGGGCAAAAAGTTTGAAATTTTTAAATAGATTTTTGATTTATTAAATATTAATTAAAATCCATCCACAAAGAGATCTCATCAAAAATACGTTTTTTTTTCGGTTGGTTGGTTGTATAAAATCTCCGCAGAAGTCATTAAATAAATCAAGGTAGGGATCATTAAAATTGCGAGTCGAGTGTTTAAAATCGATGGATCAGAGATTGTATAACAGATAGACAATCAACTTAATTATTAACCGTTACCAAATACTAAAAACTTAATTTTAAAGGATTTTATCGACTTAATGAATGATAATTAGCTGGGTTTAATGATTTTTTTACATGACATATATTAGTATGATAGAGATTAATAATACAGAAAACTTTATTTAACATATTATTTGTGAAGTTTGAGGGGATGGGTAGGGGTGGGGGTAAACGACTTTTTATTAAATATCACATTTTTTTTTACTGGTCCGCGCGTCAACCTAGCGGAGGCTTTTTCATTAATTGACACTCTTTATTAATAAATCCAAATCTACTGCTCTGATTTCAACAGAACTAATTAAATTTAACCAATTTAACATTTTTATCTTCGCCCGTAACGTTTAATCGCTGTTTTATATAGATAATACCGCTATTTTCTAATAACAGTTTTCGTAAAAATTAAATTTATGTTCCCAATAAAAGTACACAGCCCGTATTCAGTTAATGCATACCAACAGCCGAAGTTAGTCATTTGTTGTTGGGAACTTCACTGCGTGCTTCCTCGCGAGTGATTATTTAATTGCGCTTTATTATTGCCTTTTTTAAAAAAAAAAAAAAGAAAACATTTTATTACAAACATCAACAAAACTTTTTATTATATTTATTCACAACTATATCGTTTTATCGTCTGCTGCCGTAGCAACATGGTAAATTAAATTTCATTTTTAAAAAATGCCCAGTAGTAGAAAAATATTTTTCTAAATCGAATAGTTGTTGAACAACTGAATACTTTAATAGGGGAATTCTTATTTCTTACTTAGATAATTTAAATTTGTTTGTTGTCATTCCGTTTTAATGCTAAGTTTCGTTTCTTATTCCATTATTATTATGTCTATTTGATGTAAAGTTTTTACGTACTACTATTTTTTACTACGGATTTTTTGTTGTGTAAATACTGATTTTTAATAGACATAACAATTTTTGGCACAGATATCATATATGTACCATGTTGGTGCGATTCCCCACCCCCCTCAAATTTGGCGAAAAAAAAAATAAATTGTTGTTTATTTACTTTTATTTTTTATTCTAATTCTATAAATTGTTTTTATTATGTATACCAATATTTATTTATATCAGACTATCATTTATTTATTTCAAACTATCCTTTATTTATATCAAAATATCATTTATTTCTTTTTATTTCCTTTTTTAAATAATAGACGCTTTAAATTAACGTCTAATAATGCTTAAAGTGATAAAAACATAACATGGAATATTTAAAGTACCTTTTTAATGTAGATTACATATGTTTCGTTCACACTATCGGTGACATCTTCCGATCTAAATAATAAATGTAATATTCTCGCATATTTTTGAAAATAGTAAACATAAACCACGAAATCGCATGTCCAACGCTAGCAGGTGCTTAAATTGGCCAAACTGGGAAACGTGAAAATTATTATTTGTTTTATTTTCATTGCTTTTTCAATCTATCGATCATCACGTGCCAAATTTTAGCTAATTCAAAAGAAGCGGCTTCGTTGCAAATGCAATCTTTTCGCAAATATATTTTTATTGATTCACGGATAATGGATGGGAAATAAGCTCTTGATTAAAAAATTATTTTACTTTTCTTGAAATCAATCTGCAACTGTCCCTTTCTATATTGTCTGGTTCTTCTGTCATTTCCCAGTTTGGCCAATTTAAGCACCTGCTAGCAATGGACATACGATCTCGTGGTTTATGTTTACTATTTTCAAAAACATGCGAGAATATTACATTTATCATTTAGATCTGAAGATGTCACCGATAGTGTGAACGAAACATATGTAATCTACATTAAAAAGGTATTTTAAATATTTCATGTTATGTTTTTTATCACTTTAAGCATTATTAGACGTTAATTTAAAGTTAACAAGTGATTGTATTACATTATTTATAATAGAAACTATTTATTACGTTATTTTATTTTTATATTGAAATAAAAATAACGTGCTATTATTGAATGCTATTTGTAACTAAAATTCAAAAACAAAGTTTTTGCCAAATTGACGGGGGAAAAATCGTGCCAACGTGGTGCGTATATGACATCTGTGCCCAAATTTTTATATTCTTAAACTTTAGTTTGGTTGTACTGATTTTTCTTTCTTATTTTGGTTTTAGAATTGAATTCTTGAACTCCCGTGCGTAGAACGGGTTAAACAGCTAACTGTTTACAGATAATACCGCTATTTTAGAATAACAGTTATCGTAAAAATTAAATTTATGTTCCTAATAAAAGTACAGAGCCCGTATTCAGTTGATGCATACCGACAGTCAAAGTTAGACATTTGTTGTTGAACACTTGTGATTCGTGCGCGTATCTACCCTATTAAAATCCATGCGCGTATCTACACTGTAAAAAATGACCAATGTTTCTTATTTTATGAAAATATACTATAACCACGAACGAAAATATAATATAATCTTCTGAGTTATCCGAAATTACGAACAGCGTGTTCCATTGTCTTTTGAATCCCCAGAAACCAATACATGTAAAGAATTATTTATAAAACAAAGTATTTTTCGCTGCCCGTATTTTTCAGAAACGTTTCCGAAAGGTTTTTATAGTGTATTAATTAGTGTCCTCAGCCTGCAATACCTGTTTTTCGAATGTCATCAATTCTCAAGCAAACGTTTTCAGTCGCATAAGCTAATTTATACATGAAAGAGTAAAGAAATAATCTTAATTTTAACGTTATTGTTAACGCTGTTAATTTTGCATGTTTGTCTGTTAAACATATTTTTAGAGCATGAAAATGTTTTCTTGTGAATTGATAGGATTCAAAAAATAGGTATTCCAGGCTGAGGACACTAATTAATACACTATAAAAACCCTTCGGAAACGTTTCTGAAAAATACGGGCAGCGAAAAATACTTTGTTTTTATAAATAATTCTGTAAATTTTGGAAATGTATTGGTTTCTGGGGATTCAAAAGACAATGGAACACGCTATTCGGAATTTCGGATAACTCAGAAGATTATATTATATTTTCGTTCGTGGTTATTGTATATTTTCATAAAATAAGAAACATTGGTCATTTTTACAGTGTATCTATGCAACCTCAAAAACTCGGAAACCACAAGGCGCAGAGCTACGAAATTTGACACACGAGTTGCTGATAGAGGCCCCATGAACAATTGGGGGAAAAATGAAATTTTTCAGTAGATTTTTTTTAATGTTTTTGACGAATTTTTGCCTTTTTTAATATTTAATCCATAATTGCGCGAGTTCTAACCGTTTCTAAATTTTTGCTGCAATGTGATATATACATATTACATACGCCACGCTGCAATACTAAGAAGCTGTAGCGGGTATTACGATAATTATTTTACCTCGAATGCAAGTAATTAGAAATTATTTAATTGGGCTTAATTATTACATTTTTCTAAAAAAAAAGAGAAAAACATTTTATCACAAACATCAACAAAACTTTTTATTCTACTTATTCCCTTATTCCAAAGATATCGTTTTATCGCCTGCTGCCATAGCAACATGATAAATTAAATTTTATTTTAAAAAAATGCACAGTAGTAGAAAATATTTTTCTAAATCGAATAGTTATTGAACAACTCAACACTGTAACAGGAGAATTTTTATTTCTTATTTAGATATTTTAAAGTTGTTTGTTGTCATTGCGTTTTAATTTTGGTTTTAGAATTAAATTCCTTAATGCAAGTTCGTAGAATCAATTAACCCTTTTTATCCTGACTATACTTATAAGTACCACTTTAATAAAACTCCTATATATTCGTAATATGACCGTTTTTCCTAACGGTATTCACAATGGCAAGAAGAGTGTATTTATGACAGCAGGTAGCAGATGGCAAATTCAAGCACATATCCTCTTTCTTTGCATTGTAGGGATTTTACATTTGCCACGCTACATACGAAATCCATTTTGCAATAGAATTGACATGCATGTTGTTGTTCATTTGAGTAATTTTAGTTGTTTATTACCGGTTATTTAGTACTATTATTTTCTGTTGTTTTTCTCTACAGGTGAACATTTCCTATATTTTAATTGAAATTTACTATTTGAAATTTACTATTTTATTTTATATCATAGGGTAAAATACTTAGGTGGTTACAGTTGCATAATTAACCATAAAACACTATAAAAATTATTTTCCTCTTTCCTATGTTTATTCTGCACCAAAACTTATCCAATGATGCAAAAATACAATTAAAAAGTAGCTGGAAAATTAATTCAGGATATAAAGGGTTAAACAGCTAGTTAAATATTTATGTTAATATACTACTATAGAATACTCATTCCTGTTAATACGACTAGTTTGTTCTATGTTACTTTGATTGCAATCCATATTTCTTTGTGTTATTTATAATGGATATAGGAAGCAAAAAGAATTTTAAAAAAATGAGATCATATCAACTGATATTTTAATTTTTTTTCACTTATTAACTCACAGCAATATCCATTCTTTATATACAGCAACTGTAATTAAACAATACAATAAAAATCTTATTTTCATTAACAATAAAACAAGAACATCTGAGAATTGTTCCAAATGTATTTTATAATAATTTTAATTTATGTTAAAAAAAACTTTTTAAATGTTAATAATAATTGATATTTCGTTAACTTTCGACATAACTAATAAAAGGGAAAATTTTATGATAAATGTTTTGTCTTTATATCTCTTACCATTATTGAGTTGTATTATAAAATTGAAAAATATCTCGGGGTAAAATTTACCCCGTGACAGTGAATTTCGGCAACAAAAAATAATTCCCGTACCACCATGAATCCTACATAACCACAAAGATTCATATTTCTTTAAATTTGTTGATTGAGAACGTTCCCTTGAAAGCATAAAATAATTTTTTTGCTGTAAAATAAATACTGAAAAAATATAATCTTTTGAATTCCTTTTATGATTAGGTAATTCATAATCAAGATGACTCTAAGCTTAAATAATAAAAAAAATCCCTAATACTGTTATTCTCTGCGTATTGTATTTCTTAAGAAGAATTTTTTATTTTTCTGAAAAATGTGAAAGGGGAAATGGAATATAATAAAAGGTATTATTCTCGACTTATTCAATCTATTTATCCTAAAGAACTATCATTACGAAAATGGTTGAGATTTAGAGAATATTTCATTTCTTGCACCTTTTTTTATTAGAAATAAATATTGGGAAACCTTTTTGTTGATTTTGTTTCTTACAAAAAATATTTATTTTATTATATTATGCTAGTATGAGGTAAATAAAAATTTTAAGTTATTTACAATGAAAAAATGAGGTACCAATATATAAAATAAATAAAAGTATTTGGTTGATTACCGTAAAAAATTATATATATAACAGAAGAATTGAAATACATTTTGCTAAATTTAAACTGGAATAATAAATTTCAATAAAATAAACGGATGAGAATTTAACAAATTAATAAATTTTCTAAATTGTTTTCGCGTAGAATATCTGCTTTTTCGTTTTTATGTTAAGGTATTTTCTATAAAATATTTTTTCTCATACTCTTCATGCTAATGTCAGTAAACGTATAATATTACTGACACTTGATGTTATAAAATAAAGACCTCCGTGCTGTATATTTTGAAGAATTATAGAGGAAAATGTTTAAGCACTAGGCTTTAACACCTATCGAATGTTATCGACCATATCATAAAAACTATAGAAATAGGGAAAAACAATCTAATATATAAAAATGAAAATTTGTCTGTCTGTATTTGTATACAAATCCACAGTTTAGAAGAAAGAATCCTGAAATTTTACGCGCAGGAGTATTAACCTTTTGAATCCCGCAATAGCCGAAATCATCCGAAATCTCTGAAACCCGTAATAGCCCTCGATAGCTGAAAGGATTTTCCTTCACCTAATGGGGTTGCTGTGCTGTCAAGGGGATGGTCTCTCTCAGTGATGGATGGGGTTATGTGTTTGGTTTTTCTGAACAGTGCAGAAAGAGAAACGGGGATTTTTTTCAGTAACTGGAGCAATATTCACAATGATAAACAGAGGGGTGTAACACCTGTCGAAACCACTACAGGATTCCAAGAATGCCTAAGGATAAAGTATTTTTTTTTATGAAATAGTTGTTTAGAACATACAGGAAAAAATATTATAAGTATGCTGTATGGTTATTCATTTTTTACTTCTTATTTATTAATTTAAAACTTAAAATCTGGTTTATGTTTGAATGTTAAATGATGCATTATTTAATAAGAATATAGTAATAAGTTTAAACAAAAACTAACAGGAATTAAATTAATAAAATAAAGATAAATTGATACTCATAAAATACATTGTCATGTTTTCGTACTTTGGATATTTGGATATTTAGTTTGAAAATACAGTAAATGCGACAAAAAGTATCTAAATATGATATTTCTGATATGTCTGACACTGATATGATGACACGGATATGTCTTTGCTTAACTTTGTTTAATTACAAATAATAATTCAATTTCTTTTAAACAATTTAGTTTTTGAATAAACGCTATCACTTAAAAGCATAATATCCTATCTTTTTTTGCTTATGTTTGGAATTTTATATTTAATGAAATCAGAAATATACACTAAATGTGACACACTTATGAGAAATCAGATCATATTTATGCACAATGACCTTACATGAAATTATTTCAAAACATAGCTATATTTCCTTATTGAATGTATGTCTGAAGAAATATTTCTGATATAAACATATAACATGCTTTTATCTCGGGCTGAATAAAATAGCACATCATTAAAATGCTTTTCAAGCAAGTATGATAACAGATTAAAATGTGCTTATACTTTTCACGACGATTTGAACAAAATATGAATTTTACAACTACTATTTTTATAGTGTATTTTACAACTACTATTTTTATAGTGTATTTTTCAATTAAGATTGCGTATCAATTTCATTATGTTTAAAATGATATAATGTCAATAAAATGTACTTCAAAGAATCACCATCCGTAACCAATAATAATTTGTATTTTTGTATTATAAAGCCAAATGTAAAAAAAATCACGCAGCACTATTAAGAAAAAAACGTGCTGTATTGTACGTTTGTAGCATTTATCAATTTCATGGCAATACAAGTATAGTTATTAAAATTGACTGCAAACATGTGGACATCAATTTATTCGAGTCGGCTTGAAAACTGATATTAACTATTCTGGAAACGTAACCTGGAAAATTCATTATTGCAAGCTACACCAATAGGCAATTAACTATTTAGATTTAAAGACACATAGGTCTTATTTTTAATTATTAATTGAAGCAATTATATCATTAATGTAAATTACAATCGCACTTTTACGTTATATAATTTATAAAATGCTCAAGACATCAGATGGACGTTCATAGTTCAATGCCTGCAGTTTCAGTTTTGAAAGAAAACTAACTTTATGAGATTAATTAAATTAATTGCTTTGGTATCATAATAGTAAATGGAAGTTTTTGTCAGTAAACGTCTACAATTTCTCAGAAAATGTTTCTATCATCTATAAAATATTAATTTCATATGTCTTACAAATAATCACTCCAACATAATGGAACCATTTTTTCTGTAAATTCATCATCTAGATTCATCTTAGCGTTTATGGCAATTCCAGGACGCTTTAGATATGAAAATGGAATAAAGAAAATAGTATTGCCATAATAAGAAAAAAATAGTTTGGTCTATTTCTACTACAATCAATTTTACGCAGTATATTTATTTATTTCTTAATTCTACTGCTTTCAACGCATATCTCTTTAAGTATATCATATCAATACATATAAAATACATGTTTTACTGTTATATACTTATGAATGATTGACTAAATTTGTAATGTAGTGTTTTGTACGTTTTATGTCAACTCTCCGTGAAAATGATTTTTTTCTAGTTTGGACAATATTAGTAATTTGATATAAAACATTTATTCGTTTAAAACAGATAAGAAAAGAATCCAAAACAACAAATGATTAATTTATTTTTGCCCCTCTCGAAAATTATTTTTCGTTTAGTTTTATATTTATAAAGCTATACTGAATTTATCTCTGTAGACCTATCTACTGGTTAGAGCACTGAATACAAGTAGTGATAATTCTAATTTGAATCTCAATTCTACCTACATGTATGTAGTATGTTAAATTTAACCTTAAATGTAAGTAGAGGTTTGTTTAAGACATGTATTTAGAAGTTAATGTAGCGTTACAAATATCAACCAAACCGACCAAGCTAAGTTATTGGAAAGACCTGCTATCTAACAAGTAAAGGTACTATAGTCTGTGTCGGCGAATTTCAATTTTTATAGCTCATTCGATTCGTCTCATCAAGCTTAGAAGTTTATACCTCACATATCGGCTATTGAGTTTTTATAATGACAAGACGCACCAAAAAATTACGATATTTCTATTACCTTACATTATGTGAAAACTTGTATTATATTTATTAAAACTTATATCTTAACTATTAAAATATTTTATTAAATTTCCAATGACAAATTCTTACTTTTTATTAAAAGACTAAAATTATATACTTTAAAAGTATTTATGCTTAAAAAATCTTTAGGAATACTTTCTGGGGGCTATAATTTATCAAAGACTTGATAAATTGGCATAGCAAGGATTCAAAAGTTTAAAAGATGAATACATATATTAAAAACATCATTAACTGCACTTTATAAAATGCTGTCAAGACGAAATGACAAATTGTACAGAAGTTTGTATCAGAAGAATTCACATATGTGAAAGATAAAAAGATATAAATGTCACTCATGTAAGTCTTAAGAAATGATGCAAGAACAGCATCACTGTTAAAGTTTAATTTGAATTATCTGGTTCTAAGTATTTCCGAAATATTTCGAACATTTATTATTTTACGTTTGAATGACAAAATAGTCCTAATATAAATTTTTTAATTTTTCTATATATCGGGTGAACCAAAAGTTCTTTAAAACTTAAAAAAAATCATAAAAAAAGGAAGAAATTATGATAAAGAAGTGCGGTTTGCAAGAAAGATTTTTTTAGCAGCAAAAACATTTTTAGTTAAAAAAGTCACCTGTAGATGGTGCTAACATGCGAGAGATTCAGCAGAATTATGCAAATTTCGCACGATGAAAGGACATAAGACGAAGAATGTGGTCTGGAGGTCATGTTGAAAAATTGTTATTGCAAGAATGAATGGACTGAGCGTACTGCTGTCCTGTTCATTGTGTTTCGGGTCGCCAGCACCCTCTACCAGTGACATTTTAAACATTTTGCTAAAAAAAATCCCACTACCTTGTGGGCTCTTTCTTACAAACCGCACATCTTTATCGTAATTTCTTCCTTTTTTATGAGTGTTAAAAATTTTAACGAACTTTGGTTCACCCGGTATTTTTATGCCTCATTAAGAGACATTCTAAAACATTTTTTTGTTAAATTGCACATGCACAAAGCATGATGATATCAGAGTTTAAAACGATTTATAAGCATACATATGATACAAGCATACACACATACAAAGAGATATTTTTTCAAATATATTTATTTTATTTATTTTCTTGCAGTGGGTCACGAATACATTGATATATAAATAACCGCGTATTTTGTGTTTGTTTTTACATTAAGCAAAGTATAAAAAATAAAGTACTATTTTTATTTATTAAACATACCATACCGTAACTGAGCTTTACTTAATTTAGTGTATTTATAAAGAGATAAAAATACCCAAAACTTTAGAGATTTATAATATATAACGTATTAGATTTTTTTTTTGTTAATGTATTTTATTAATGGAGGGAATATCCTACAATACTTGTTAAAAAGCTCCATTAATATATTTTTAGTTTTAGAAAGTAAAATGTTTCTCTTAGCATCTTCTATATCAAAAAGCTTCTGATATGTATGTTATTAATAGTATACTATAATTTCTGTATCGTGCAATAAATGTAACAATCGATAAATATTTGATAAGTCGTAGGTTGTGAAAAATTCAGTTCAGAAATTTTATCTAAAGTACGTATGTTAGTATGTTAAAGGAATATACGTCTTATTGTTGTTTTTTCATTCCTTTCAGCAAGGTATGCTTGAATCACCACATAAAATATGCCTATTTTAGCAGGTCTCGGGGTCAGGAATACTTTAATACATAAATAACCCCTTTTTGTGCTTGCATTAAGCAAAGTATATAAAAAAGTACTATTTATAGTTATTAAACATAGTTGTTGACTGTAACTGAGCTTTATATAATTTTGTGTATTTATAAAGAGATAAATATACCGGAAACTTTAAAGATTTTTAATATATTATTTATCAGATTTTTTTTTTGCTAATATATATTATTAATGGGGGAAATGTCCTACAGTACTTGTTAAAAAGCTCCATTTATAGTTTTAGACAGAAAATTTTTGTCTTAGCATCTTCTAAACCAAAAAGCTTCGGATATTTATGTTGTTTTAGTATGCGACATTTTCGGTATCATGCAATAAATGTGACAATCAATAAATATTTGGTAGGTGTGAGGTTGTGAAAAGTTCAGTTCAGAAATTTTATCTAATGTACCTATGTTAGTATGTTAAAGAAAGATACCTCTTATTGTTGTCTTTTTCGTCTTTTTAATCTTTTCAGATCAATGTATGCTTGAATCACCACGTAAAATATGCCTATTTTAGCAGGTCTCAGGGTCAAGAATACTTTGACACATAAATAACCACTTTTTTTCTTTTTTTTGTGCTTGCATTAAGCAAAGTATATAAAAAAGTACTATTTTTAGTTATTAAACATAGTTGTTGACTGTAACTGAGCTTTACTTAATTTAGTGTATTTATAAAGAAATACATATACCGGAAACTTTAAGGAAATTTAAAATATATTTTTTATTAGATTTTTTTTGTGGTAATATATATATATATATTATAAAGGACAAACGTGTCCGTGCTTAACGCTGACGTCATTTTGCGAATGGCAACAGTTGACGATGAAATTTCGGTTTTGCGATTTTTGCTACTGCAATTTTTTCAATTTCTAAACATCAGACATTTTTCATTTTTACACCGTTATATATGAAAGAAAATCTACTTTTAAATGCAATTTGCTTGAAAACTGTATCTTAATCGACTGATTTATTATAGCATTTAAATTAAATTTCAAACATGATTTTTTAAAAATCTATCTCTATCGATTGCAGACGATTATAAAATATTAATCTGTTGGCACTTTAAATAATATAAAAAGTTCGGTTTTTGTCTCCAGCTAATATTCAATAGCGAAATTGAAACTTCAGTAAGGAATAAATAAAATAGTATAAATAAAACACAGATTTAACAGCGGTGTAATTGAAATAAAAACTGCTAAAGCTGCTTGAAACTGCTAAAATTATCAAAAGAAAAAACAAAAACTTCTGTAGATAACGACATTTTTAGCGATTTCTTTGGTGTTAGCGAGCAATTTAACAAGTATTATTAAATGTAAAAAATCTATTAGTTTTTAATAACAAAAAATAAAAAATGGTTTTCACATATATTCCCTATCCCGGGAAGCCCGGGTTTGATGCCCTAGTATTATTAATGGGGGGAATGTCCGACATTACTTGTTAAAAAGCTCCATTTATATATTTATAGTTTTAGAAAGTAAAATGTTTGTCTTAGCATCTTCTAAACCAAAAAGTTTCGGATATTTATGTTGTTTTAGTTTGCGACATATTCGGTATCATGCAATAAATGTGACAATCGATAAATATTTGGTAGGTGTGAGGTTGTGAAAAGTTCATTTCAGAAATTTTATCTAATGTACCTATGTTAGTATGTTAAAGAAAGAGACCTCTTATTGTTGTCTTTTTAGACTTTTTATTCCTTTCAGATCAATGTATGCTTGAATCACCACATAAAATATGCCTATTCTAGCAGGTCTCAGGTCAGGAATACTTTGACACATAAATAACCACTTTTTTTGTGTTTTTGTGCTTGCATTAAGCAAAGCATATAAAAAAGTAGTATTTTTAGTTATTAAACATACTTGTTGACTGTAACTGAGCTTGACTTAATATAGTGTATTTATAAAGAGATAAATATACCGAAAACTTTAGAGATTTTTAATATATAATTCATTATTTTTTTGTGTTAATATATATTATTAATGGGGTGAATGTCATACAGTACTTGTTAAAAAGCTCCATTTATGTATATATACTTTTAGAAAGTAAAGTTTTTCTAGGAGGCAAAACTGAACTCGTTTTAGTATGTTTGTAGAAACGCCAAACGCTTCACAGATTTTTGAGGAGTTTGCAATGTTTTTCATTGAGTGTTTTGCAGAAAGGCTGGTGTAACAACTTTGGCTTTTAGAAACGTCAGTTTGTTACAGGTATATTTTGTATCTGATATCATGCATATGATTTTGAATAAAATATGTTGCAGTAATTTAATTAGTTCCTTATTTTTAAGACTCTCAGTTATGCGGGTGAAGGACGTAGAATTTGTTTGATCCACATACATCCCTTATGGACACTCATACTTTGTACCGAATTAAATATAATCCGTACAAGATTTCTTCTCCTTCCAATGGATTAATATTCAGAAATTAAATGTGGGTTAATAAAAGAAGCAAAAACTTGTTATATAAATATACAGAAAGGCAACCATTTCCACGTATACCTTAAAATAAAAAATATGCAGAGATTCATAAACCAATTAAATTTTGTGTTGATCTTAATAAATGTCTTACTGAATATTAAATACGTTACTTATCCACTCTCCGGTCGATCAATTTTAATTAAAAAAAAAAAAAAAACTATCGTCAAACTGTAACGCTAAACAAACAAATAGAAGAATATTGCCATTGGAATCTCAAATAAATAAATAAATAAAATGCAAGATATTCGGAAAAAACCCACTCACCAAAGTGTCAGCTATCAGAAAGTTTAAACAATACAATTTATAATATATTAAGGAAAACCGAAAAAAAATAATCTTGGATATTCATTTACATTAATTATTTTTCTTAATTATACCTCTCGGCTGGTGAATAAATGTTTGTGACGTCAGTTGAAACTGATCTATTGTATGTAAATGTTCGTCTCAACATTTTACAACGTTTTTTTTTCTTTTTACTTACCCATCATACGTAGTATAGGGTATGTCTTGTAATCGTTTTGAAAATCAAAAAAAATTATTGACGGATTTACACGTTTCAGACACTGGAGATTCCGAAAAACATATTTTTAGAAAAAAAAATTTCCGTTCGTCTGTGTGTGTGTCTGTGTGTCTGTAAACGTTCTATCTCCCGAACAAATTGAGATAGAGACTTGCAATTTGGTATGTACTTAGTATGTGATAATGGGAAGAAGCCTATTTAATTTCAATAACCTCGATTAACCGGAACTATTTTTTTCGGACTCTCGAAATATTCGTTCTGATAAAAGGTATATAAAAAATTTCTAAATTGGTTATTTTAATAAATGAATATAAAAGATAATAAAAAAACATAAATTTTGCATACAGCATGAAGTCGATCGGATAATGAGCTTCCGAGATATTTGGAATCATATTTTCCACACTCTTCGATTTTTCATGACCCTGTATTTCATCCAAATTTCTTCAAAGATATATTTTAATTGGAAATTTGACGCTTAATCAGATTCAATAAACCGCTAGTTAATAGGATTATTATTTTTGGAGTTATAAGGATGTTTCTTTCAAGCAATTCAGTAATCGAGCCTTTAAAGTTTGTGACTACATCAAGCCACGATTTTATGTGTATTGCAATGCTTTTTATAAGTAGTTTACACATTTTTATTTTAATATTTTACATTATGCATATCCATGATGGGTAAGTATTACGGTGGCCCTCAACGACTAGTTTAATATCATGGCACTGCCATTAAGAATGCAACTCTTATTTTAGGTAATGAAATAATTAATAAATCAGCAAAACATAATGAAAAATATATGTATATGACGAATTAAAAATCACTTGATGCCATAACAAACAAATGTAATGCCTCTGACGTCAGGTGAATGTGACGCCACAATCAAGCGTTTTTGTATTAAATCCTATAGTTTGGCGATAGGTTTCTTTTTTTTTATGAAAAATGGTCGACGGGATAATGGAGAAGTACCTTAAATACTTTATTTGCAGCTTAAGATATAATTGCATCCAAAGTTGCAATTTAATAGCAATATCGAAAATACGCGTAACAAATTTTTATTAATACAAATTACAAATGTAATTCAATTAATCTTTATTTATAATAAATATGAAACGCTAAATGCATTTTATGGACTTTTTATATACTTTTGAATAAACGTAGTTTGATGTACATATGCATTCCTGGCTTTCAAAATGTTTTATGAAAATAAATCGCCATTTATGTATGAATTCATTTATGCGCGTATAAGGATAAACTGTTGGTTTATTTACATAAACAGATCCAACCTGTATAATAAGTAGACTAAAGCATCAAGAAATTTTCAGCTAACGCTTACTTTACTATCTTTGACGAAGAAAGATTATACTACAGAGATAATATTTAATTCATTAGAAGTCATTTCTCTTAAGCCCACGCTGCGCTAAGAATTTTCCAGATACATATAAAGTAAGTATACGCCTTTCATCAAAACTTAACTTGACATAATGCATAAATTACGTTTCAGTATTTCATTTCGGGAATTCTTATAAATTCACTGTATTTATTTTTTTCTATAGGTATAAAATATATAAAATATATAAGGGAAAATATTCTGAATGAACTGAAAAATAAAGTTGTTGATTTAATAGGGAAAGAACTTTAAAAAATACTTTAAAAATATTTAAATTTATAACAATGGTGGGAGTTGGTATTTTTGATAAATATAAATGACAGGTTATTATAATCATTCTATAATTGTTAGTAAGAATGGAATATAATACTTGCATTAAAGAAAAATAATGTGTTAGTAAAATAATTAAGACTACATCGAATTAACCGGTCGATTAGCAGAAGATATTATTAAGAAATTTTTATATCGTCAGCTTGAAATAAACATCAAATTCTACCTCCCCCCCCCCCCACAATATATATATATATAAAAATTCTTAAAACTTAAAACAAGAATATACTTTTTTTAAAATCCAACACACACACACACGCACACACACACACACACATATATATAATATTTTTCACCGATTTAAACTGAAATATTCAAATTCTGAAAAATTCAATTCTTATTCCAAACCCTATTTTCTTTCTATAAAAATTCGATTTTCTACTTATCATATTAACTTGGATTTACGGATTCGAGGAGAATACCAAGAGGCACTTTTAGAGATCATACTATCAGTAAATGGAATAATACACAATTCAATAATCTCTACTTTAAATAAGAAAAAAAGAGAATTCTTAGAAAACCAGAATAATTGTGAATTTCAGCGTCAAATGAAAAATAAAATCTAGTTGCTTATTTATTTTATTTCTGATTTAAAATGTAAGGTTATCAGCTTGATAAAAATACATAAAAAGCTTCTATTTTATGTGTATGGTGTTTTTTCTTACATGTTTAGCGAGTTTTAAAATAATTACTATACAAAATCTACAGTGTATTATCTTAAATCTTACTTTTTTGTCAATTTTATACATTTAGAAATAGTTTAAATAAGAAAACAGTACACTACAGATTTAGATAACGGTAGTAGATGGCGAATTTATCGAATAAAGGGCATACTGGCGGAATTATCTACATAGCAAAAAACGATAGTTCAACTACTTGGAATTATGACATTATGTCACACACCTAAATTTCAAATAAACAATGCTTAGCACTTATTGATGCTTATTACATATAGAGAAAGAGACCATGTTCTTCACATATTCACCGTGTGTTGTAACTATCCAATAACACGAGACACGTCTAGAGTTACATTTTTACGCTTACTTCGATTATAATACAGTTTCGATTTCATAAAATTTCTTTTAAAAGAGACAAATACAGGATAACCGAAAATGAATTGGCGTTTTTTTAAATGGAATAAAAATTAAACCGTGACCATTATTATATTAATTATTAAATTAGATTATTGTGTGGAGTCTGAAAGTTCCTTAGTATATATTTTTTTTATTTTAATACCAAATGACACCGACAGATGAAGTTTTGATTTTTCGAAGTGTACAAATATTGCAATTAATGTATAAAAATAATTAAAACTCACCCAGTTTCTATCCTTTAATCTTCTTAGGCGTTAAAACAGAAAAAAATATTTTGCTTTTTAAAACTGAAAAATTATTTTGAACATTTCTATAGTTTGAGACAGTCAAGTGTGATATAAAACAAGAAATATTAAATAGAAGAATCTAATATAAAGAAACGAATTATCCCTGTGGGAAGGTTTACTGCCAGCAGTTACGGGGTGTGCTAGTTTTTAGGTGCGTTCGTAATAATATAAATTCTTAGCTCCTATAGTCGTCGTCTGGTCCGTCTGTCCGCATATAACAGAGCAAAAACTACCGAACCGAATGGTTTGAAATTTAATATATATAATCTTGGTAGAATTTTGTCGAGTCATTTCAAATTTTATGAAAATCGAATCAAAACTGAAAAAGATATTAATAAAAGTTTTCTTTATTTTATTAAATCCTATCATACGTTATTTATATAATAAAAGCGCAAGTCATGTGACTGAGGAAAACAAATACGGACAAACCACTTCTTTTTTGATATACCAGGCGGCCAATTTTATTCAAAATTATTTTTTCGAATAAAATTGCATAACAGTTACATTTTTAGAAAGATCGTTCAAGGAAATTGTTTGCTTGAGAGATGAGTTACATTCAAAAATGTATAGATTCTGAGATAACTTCAGTGGACATTACGTTAACAGCCGAGTAACTCAATCCATTAGAGTAAATAAACACAGGAGATTCGTTCATTATGAGTCATAAAAATATTAAACCATGTACGTAATCATTTGCAAAGCAAGAACGTCATGGTGGATTTTACAATTCTTTCTGGTGTAGAGAAAAAAAATCGCATTTGTAAACATGGCATACGTAATAAGAAAAAAAAAAAAAGAATCCTCATTTCGCTCATAGCAGACGGTATAATTTGTTTCACTGAAATTATAAGGATGATTTTTTTTAAAAACTAGTTATAACTAGTTGATGAAACTAGTTATAAAACGAACGTACCTCCTATGTCACGTTTAACGTGAAATTTCCAACTTGTTGATACTTTAAATCATTTTAAATAAACATATACAATTTTACATTTGAAAAAACTTCGCTTTTAGAAAACAAATTTACACTGAAACAAAATTAAACAAGGAAGGAAAATCATGCATCCGGCATAGATCATGAAACACTTTCCAACACAAACAGATTATTATTAAGGGAATTATTATTTTCCTAGAATAAAACGAGGCATATAAATGAGCAATTAAACAAATACATAACTCAATAAAAATCCATTTTCACCAATTGCTGCCCGAAATTCGAAGTGTTTCGTGCAGCCCTGTATATGATTTACAGAATTCGTAAACAACACGTAATGCACTAAAAATTACCTAAAAATGCACAGCAGAAAAGGCAATTCCAGCAATTCCAGATCATAGTCAGTCCTTTAACCGAACTGTTTTGTGTGTCTCTGTAAATGAACGATAAATCCTACGCACTCCATAATTTATAGAAAATAAGTTGTAATTAACCTTAGTTATACTTTTAATTATTATTATGCTTCAAGTATCATAACATGCTCAAAATGCACCGCAAACAATTTTTCCACATAAATTATAATGTAAAAGAATTATTTTGTACGTCCCTGTAATTGAATTATAAATGCTACAAATTGTAGACTCCGGTGCAAGCATGGTGTAATCCACCTAAGTAAAATATCAATAAAATGCGCCGCAAACGATTTTTCTACATGGACTATAATATTACTGAATTCTTTTGTGTGTGACAATTTTTTTAAATGGACTAATAATGCTACAAAGTTCATTTTCAACACCAAACATTAGGTAGTAAAATTCAATAATGTGTAAAAATTTCATGACAATCTGAGTATACTTACCAGAGTTAGAGCATAGACAGACGGACAGAGAGATAGACAGGCGGGCAGAGAGACAGACAAACGAATAGACAGATAGACAGACGTACAAACCGAATTCATAAACACTTTTCAACTATGTTGAAAAGAGTTAAAAGGCATGAAAGCAAAAAAAAAAAAAATCCTAGAAGTCTTTTAAGGGATATGGAAAATCTAAATCTTCCCATAAAAAGTATGCTAAATGTAGAGTTAACTTTCTACATTAACATCAAAAAGTTAAATAAACCTTCATTCACTAACATAAATTTACATTTCTATAAAAAAGTAATTAGACAAGTTAAACTGTTCTTCTTCTTCGAATTCGAGTTGAAATATTCTCCACTTAGAAAATACACACACACACACACACACATATATATATATATATATATATATATATTAACACATTTAATTACCTTATTTCAGAGCATTTAGCGCTATAAACATAAATAAATGTTGTTTTGAATATGTATTATTTATTTTTAACTGAAGTACTGCTGTCATACTGAAATATATATAATATATGTATATATATATGTTACAGTGAGAACCCGAAATCAGTCAAAATCCGAATTACCTAGGGAAACGCGTTCTGAGAGAGCCAGTTCAAACGCGTTTTAACAGATTTATTCTAGTTAGAACGCTTTCGAAAAGCGCTAGGGAAAACCCGTTTCCCTAGTCAATTCCGGTTTTGACTGATTTCGCATTTTCACTGTAACACACACACACACATATATATATATACATAGTTGCCAACCTCCCGATTTTTTGAAAACCAGTAATATCTTACAAAATGTTTCGCTTTATTAAATTGCAGTAATTGTATAATTAAGTAAAACAAATATTTTTACATAAAAATATTGGTATGAAAAAATCGTGAGGTTGGCAACTATTTATATATATATATATATATATATATATACATACAGGGTGATTATAAAAAAACTATCTCGATATATGAGCCCATAACTGTCATACCGTTCACAGAAACTGAATGAAATTCTGGCCTAAAGTATTTTGAGGTATGTGCTCATGAATCACGTGAAAAACAACAGTTAAATTCTAACAGTTACGGTTACAGGGACAAAATTTCAAAAATTTCAAATGGCAACACCTATTTTTTTTATTGGAATGTGATCTTCGTAGTGAAAAACCATAAAAAGCGTTGGAACGGTACCTGTAACACGAAAATCGCCGGCACTAGACAGACTAAGAAGAAAAGTTTTACTTTTTGTTGCTTCTCTGTCCTTTATTGGTTGTTTTTACTTTTCTTCTTAGTCTGTCTAGCGCCGGCGATTTTCGTGTTCCAGGTACCGTTCCAACGCTTTTTATGGTTTTTCACTACGAAGATCACATTCCAATAAAAAAAATAGGTGTTGCCATTTGAAATTTTTGAAATTTTATTACTGTAACCGTAACTGTTAGAATTTAACTGTTGTCTTTCATGTGATTCTTGAGCGTATACCTCAAAATACTTTAAACCAAAGTTTCATTCATTTTCTGTGAACGGTATGATAGTTAGGGGCTCATATATCGGGATAGTTTTTTTATAATCACCCTGTATATATATATATATATATATATATATATATATATCAGTTTCATTCCAATTTAGCTACTCTATACTGTGCTATAGGTGGCGTTATCTGCGCTAAAGAAAGTTGACATGAGTATGTCCTTTCTATTTTCAATTTTCTTTTATTTATTTTGTGTATGAAAAAAATATGAAAATGCATCATTTTTAAATTTTAGTTACGTAGTTTAAGACTAGAGGCACTACTAGTGTAAAAAATAAACTATCATTCAAAATGTTTATCAAAACATAAATTTGACTATGACAAACACTTATTCTGAAAAAAATAATTGATATTCAATCATAGGAAGTCAGTTTAAATTGAATAGTTAGACCTTTTCCCACCAGCGGCGCTGCTACCTTGAAATCCGTATCACGTGATTTTTTTAATCAAAACGTAAAATTGACCATGGCAGAAGCTTTTTCTGAAGATCTGAGCGAAATTAGTACATGGGTAGGAAGTTTACATTGCGTAGTTATACATTTTCAATCTAAGGTCGCTCTTGCTACTAAATTGCAAACACCTGTCAGAACTTTTATCAAATGTATCATGACAGAAGCCTATTCTGATGACTGGATGCAAAATTCGTTCCTGAAAATTCGTTTTAAAATTGCGCACCAGAGACGATTCTAAACTAAAATACCCTGTCACATAAAATATCTTATTCAAATATAATTTCATTTACTCAAATATAATTTCATATTCATCTGATAAAAAAGAGGAATTTATTTTTAAGATTAGAACAGAAATCGATCGTGAAAAGTGAGTTTAATGGGATAATTATATATAGAAATACATGAAATCATATCTTGAATAAAAATCGGGAAAAGGAGTATTTTTTAATTATGTGTAAATGTATGATATTACAATTTTTCCTTTTTACATAAAACTGACAAAATGCTATACGTATGTAGGTATTTTAAAAAGACAACGAAAGACATATTTTATAAAATGAAATAGTTTGCTCCGTAATCCACAAAGGAAATGTTTTATTAACATGTTTTAAAACAAAGATTTAATTTTGCTTCATGTATGTTTTAATCCCACAAAGAGTTTTGAAGATATTAAATAAAAGCTAATGGATTTTTTCGTATCAGTCATTTTTTTGTTTAAAATTTAAATGTACATTTCAAAGATTTAATAATATAAATTAACAGTATTCGTGAGATTTTAAGATTTACGAGCCTTTGCTTCTCCCTGCTTGATCTCTTAATCTCAGAACGTTAACTTTTTGAAAATAATTCTGTACTTTATTTCACATCGCGATAATTTTTTCTAAGTGCAGTTTGCTCGAGAAAATTGCTTTGTCTTTAAATATAATGTCCACACAGACATATAAAATTAAAACAGAATTTTGATTAAATTAAAGATAGAATTACAGCTTAAAGTCATAAAAACATTATACAAAAGGCTTAAAAATACCTCTTAATATAAAGATGGCATGTGTTTCATGCGCTCTAAAGGCGACATCTTAAAAATCAAAATGATACAAAAAAAAATAAACTAAAGAAATAAAAAAATAAACCTTTTGTGCAATGTTTAAAACACTTTAAGCAGTAATTACTTTAATTTAACGTTAACAAGTGATTTTATTATATTATTTGCAAAGGAAATCTTTTTTGATAAAATATTTTTCATACTTTCTACAACTCCATAGATGGTTGTTTTAGCTCTTTATAAAAACTGAAATAATAGCATACATCAATATTAATAAATAATGAAATTATAGCATTTCTTTTTATCGTATTTTGATGTACCTGAATACAAATAAATTTTGTTTTTTCATCATATTTATGCACGTTTGTGCGCTTTCAATGTTTCTTAACATTTTAAAGTACTGTAAAACGAGTAGGCATGTGTATTATAATCAAGAAGGCACAAAAGCATTTTAGATGATCATATAAAAACAAATAGTTATATACGAATTGATATTAATTACTCACAAAATGAGTTAATGGCGCAGGAAACTAATTAAATTGAAAACAAAATGTCGAAATTTGCAGTTTTAAAAATGAAGTCGAGGAAAAGGTAACGGAGTTAAAAAATTCTAACTAATGTACATATTACTTCATTTATTTTATTATAAAATCGGAATATTGCAGCACATCTTCTTTTGAAATGATTTGTGTAATTCTCTGGTTATTTGCGAAAATAATATCAACATGTAACAGATGTAACACTTAGTAAGAAAAAATACCTTAATGTGTTCCAAATAAGCTCGTCCTTTCCCGTAATAGTTGACAAAAATTGCAGAATTTTGATGTTATTATTTTATTTTTCATTTGAAATTTCATATTTACACATAAAGTCAGAAAGATATGGAAAATCATCTGTATTATATTATAATAGTTATTTGAATATCATAATTATTATATGGTGTATACTTCGACTGGTATCTCATGTTTGTACAATGTAACGATGTTTGGAGTGAAGGTGTTTTAAAGCTATAATTTGAAAAAAAAAATGAATTCGAATTTAATAAAACTTGGAGAAAGTACTATTTGCACAACGGAGCAATAATTTAAGCAGACAGAAAAAAGTTTATATGTATGCAACCAGGAACAACCACTTCAAGCTGCAGACATTAAAGATTTTATAAAATATCATACAATTATGTAGAACAGACGTTGTTTTTATTCCTGTGAAAAAAAACGTATAATATGACAATTCTACAAAATATACGTAAATTACACGAATCATTGCTTTTATTCACTTTCTATGCTTATTTAATTATCAATAATTAGTCTCAGGTGTCACTGTTGTCATTAATGTGGAACATCTGAGATAACAGTTGGCGTATTAATGGGCACACATATAAAAACACATACAGAACGTTTACGTTAGTTATATATTTTCATTATAAATGATGAATGAACACTTGGACAAAATACGCACTGACGATGAACTCTTGAACCCTTATCACTTGGACAAAAGTTACTTATATTAATATGGGTATTTTCTTGTAGAATATACAAGGTGGCCATAATTAAACTGACGGTACTCAGAATGTTCTGTAGCGCGATCTAATTGCGAAAATGGCGCCAAATTTTGTAGGAAGATTAAACAAGACGGGGGACGAAGGAATGCGCGAAAAAAAATTAGCTTCAAAAGTCACCGCCAGGTGAATATGTGGTGCTGTGTATTCAAGAAAGATAGTTTTAAAAAAGAAGAATCAATACTGAAATAAAATTACCGTTTATTTAGCACATCCAACTCAGGTTCGATGTGGCCGTCGTTTTTGTGGACCGCATATTGCATTCTGTGCACAGCATTTACAACAGCAGAGAATAACATGTCAGCAGGAATCTTCCGTACAGTTCGTAATATGTTATCCTTCAACGTAGCCAGGTCCTGGACACCTCCGTGATAGACCTTGGACTTTAGGTAACCCCATAGCCAAAAGTCGCAGGGTATAAGATCAGAGGACCGAGGTGGCCACGCATTTGGAAAACAGTCACTAATGACTCTTTCTGTTGTGAATTTCTGTCGTAGCAGCTTCTGTACCCGCAAAACAATATGTGGAGGGGCTCCATCTTGCATGAAAATGACTTTCTCCAGGCACTGTCTTTGCTGAAGTGCCGGAATAACAAAGTTGTTTAGCAGTTGTCGATATTTGTCTCCAGTAACAGAACAAATTACAGGTCCTGTCGGAGTAATGCTCTAATAGAAGAATGGACCTATGAACATTTCTGTCGTGTAACCACACCAAACAGTTATCTTTGGTGAATGCAAAGGAATTTTCAGAAATGCTCTTGGTGACTTGTTATCCCAAATTCGGCAGTTTTGGGATTTACAGTTCCATTCAGGTAAAACTGGGCCTCGTCTCCCCATAAGATTTTCCAGGGCCAAGCATCATCCAACTTCATTCTGGCAAGAAAAGTGAGAGTAAAAATCAATCGCTTATCATGGTCGGTGTGACGTAACTCTTGTACATGGCTGATCTTGTACGGGTAAAAGTGGATAATTTTTCGTAGGATTTTCCATACCGTACAATAAGGCATATCCAGATTCCGAGCTATCCCACGAGCACTGGAAGTGGTAGCAATATTGTCTGGTGCTCTGTCGACAATCGCCGTTGCCACTTTTTCGATTGTATCCTGTGATACGGGTATTCGTCCTCTGCCTGACTGAACATTTAGAGAACCTGTTTTCTCAAACTTTTCAACCATTGCTTTTAAACCATTAACTGACAAAGGACCGTTACCTTTACGCATTTTTTGTGGTTTCTAAAAGCACGAAGAGCGACTGACGCATTGCACTGGTTGAGGTAAAATAATTTGACTAGTAGAGCTCGCGCGACTAAAGAAGGAGACATTATGAAAGATAACTCTCAATGAAATTGCTTCTAACAGTAGCACATTACCTTTTAAAGCCGAACAAGTTAGAACTCGGCCAAAAGATGTAACGTGAAATTTGAATAAAGAACTTCTTCTTCTGCTGTTGCTTTCTTTGGGGCTCTGTAAGTGAAATTGCAGATAAAGAAACTTTAGCAGTGTTTATGTAAATTTTTAGCTTTTTATAAACTGTTACCATTTTGAGCTTGGATTAAATTGCTAAATTCGTTAAATAAACGGTAATTTTATTTCAGTATTGATTATTCATTTTTTGAAACTATCTTTTTCAAACACACAGCGCCACATATTCCCCTGGCGGTGACTTTTGGAACTATTTTTTTTCGTGGACTCCTTCGTCCCCCGTCTTGTTTAATCTTTCTACGAAATTTGGTGCCATTCTCGCAATTAGATCGAGCTACAGAACACTCTGAGTACCGTCAGTTTAATTATGGCCACCTTGAATTTTCACTCTGGTCTATATATATCTAATTTTCTGTTTTTCCCTTCTTTACACATGTGGTAATTTTAATATTTTGGATCAGTATTGTATATCTATACTAATAAAAGAATGTTTCGCTCTGTGTGTGTGTCTGTGTGTCTGTTGGCGATAGCTAGGAAAATCTAACCCACCTAGAAGGCTGCAAATTTAGATTTAGGTAGTCCAAACCCTCTCCTGGTGCACCATTACGTCAGAATTTTAATAGTTTGAAAATTAAAGTAGTTATCAATTAAAAACTGATCAAAGATCACAAAAGTCATTATTCTGAAGCAAGCTGGCGCATGGGCAGAAACCAATTTCCGTATCTTCCGGAACAGAAGAAAGAAATCAGAAGACATTCCGTTTTTTAAAAATGTATTTCTAAATTCGCTATGGACAAACGGCTAAAAATACGGAAAAACCGTCTACATATTCTAAAAGAACATACGTTTACGTCTCAAACGATCTGGTTGGTTTAAAAAATTTTTAAATTTAACCCTTTCAAAAAAATAATCAAAAAGCATCGAATTCATGTTATTTATTTTCTCCCGTTTTCCAAACCTTGCATCTACCGGAATACAAAAGATACCGAAAAACGAAGGTCACCAAATTAAAGAACTGTCTTTTTCCTTTTTAAAGCCACATTTGGTTTTAAAAAAATGCAAAAATTAACCCTTCGAAAAAGTATATTTTCTGTATGCTGTTTTGCGATTTTTGCGATTTTGGCAATTTTTAAAAATTCGCATCGGCGACTCAGAGACAGGTACGGAAAACTAAAAATGCCAGACAATATCTACATTTATTCTTTTTCCGACATCTGTATTTGTTTTTGAAAAATACGAATATTAACCCTTCAAAAAAAATTCGTGCGCAGGACTCTCTTTTGTGAATTCCTATTTTCTGCTATATATTAAATCTGTTAAATCTTTCTAAAATAACCAAACAAAAAGCAAACACACCTAAAGACATCTACGTTCTATCGGGTTTAGGAAGAAACCTTTAGTTTAAAAAATAAATCACGTTAACCCTTTCGAAAACTTTTTTAACCGTAAGTCCCTTTCGCTTTTTTAACTATTTCTCCTATCTTTAAAAATCCGAATTGGCGTTTATAAACAAGATACGAAAAACTAAAAATACCGTGCCTAATCTACATCCCTTTGTTTTTTAAAATCTGGTGTCCGTTTTGAAAATAATTAATTTTAACCCTCCGAAAAATAATCCTTTCCAAAACTCACTCACGCGAATTTCCTTTTTGTGGTCCAGATTTAAAAATCGGCATCGACTCGGGAAATGCAAGTACGGACAAACAGTAGACTCCAGATCATAGACACGTTCATTTTCTTCAAAATGCATGGTTGGGTTTTAAAAAATATATACATTAACCCTTTAGAAACCGATCGATTACGTAACCCACTTTCGTGATTTCCACTATTTTGGCAATGTTTACTCGTAGTTAAATTTCAATTCTACTAGGAAATTTTGTTGGGTCAAGTGTTCTGAAAAGGCCTCTTCCAGAACAGACTGCGCACCCTGGTGGTGGAAAGTAGAACTATAGGAGTATATCTGGTTCCATGGACCCGATTACGACGGGGTTTGGTTTAAGTTTCGTATAGAACAGATTATTAATAATTTTGGCCCGTGCAACTCCGGGCGGGTTAGCTAGTTATAGAATAAAATAAAGAAGTGAATTTATTTACGAATAATCACAGTGTATTTTGAAAAGTACTGTGGTATAAATTTTATAAAACATTTTAAATTATTTATAATTGTTATGAATATGAAAAAAGGCATTATTGACGAAAAGTCCAAAATAAATATGTGGGTACTTACTGAAATAACTGAACTGAGTTAACTGAATACTGCCAGATATGATGCTTTCCCTTAATGAAATTAAAAAAGGGGTTTCCCCCTCTTAGGGGGTTAGGGTGAAACCCCCCAGTAAGTAACACTTTAAGGATTCTTCGTTGTTCAAATCACTATTACAAAAATTTAAATCTGTTTTATACTTACCTTTATTTTTGAGAGGATAGTAGAGATACATTAAAAAATTATTGTTGGCAAAATTTTGAAAAATTATGCATTTTATTATAAGAAATTGATTTTACTCATAAATATGGTCAAAAACTCCAGTAACTCGCACCATCTCTATTTTGAAACACCAATAACTGACTCAAAGTGAACCAGTGACTGACACTTTATTTTAAAAGATCAAAATCCTTTAATAATTATTATTATTTTATTTTAAAAACAAAATATATTAATATTTATTATAAAAAGTTAACAAAATTAAAATACAATTCGGTCTCTATATCTGCATTATCTAGGAATATATATATATTTTTTAAGTATAAAGAAAAAATCAGGTTTAGACTTAACTGAATATCGCCAAAGAAGAGAGATAATCTTGTCAGAAAAAAGTAAGAAGATTTTTTTTTCTTTTTAACGATTGGGAAGATGTCGTTCCATAATAATTTCAAAAATCTTTGGACGAGAAAGTAGATATTTTATTTTTAAATAATTTAATTAATTCTAGAGATTACCAAATGGTACAGTCGTTAAAAACAGGGAACATCCCTAACTCCGCAACAAATTATGGTAGAAGAAAGTTTCTGGTACCAAACGGTTGGAAATATAGTCTACTTTTAAATGATGCACTTAAAACATTGCTTAGGGAGTCATCTACACATTAGAACCAGTAAAAGCTTTGTTTCTTCAATGGCAACACCCACTTTTGACACGGTATTTTATATCTGTTGTTCAAACTATGCCTAGATACCAAATTGCAAGTCGTTTGAATGATAAGTTTTTGAATTATAAATATTCAAAATTTGGAGCTTCTAATGTTAAATTTCATTTTCATATTTTTATTAATATCTCCTGAATGTATAATCCTAATGTGCTAATTTTTTTATTAGTTATGATACCAAAAAAACCCAAACACAATTTTTGAATTTGTAATGTTTATAATTTTATATTATTAATTATGAATTATGAAATTAATATTCGAAAACATATGAATTGCAACGTACAATTATTTTGATAAATTTGCATTTATTATGTCCTGCTTTAAGCGCATTTAAAAATTTATAATTTTCTTCGAAGAAATTTTCAAATTATGCTTAAAAATGGCAACATGCTGGTTTAAAGAACTGGCTATGATGTACAGAAATCATAATTTGAAAAAAATATATATTTTACTCATTTTATTGTTGATTAGAATAAGATATATATATATTTTTTTTCTGTGTCTGCTTTTTTATCAAAATTAAGTAAATCGTAACACCATGAGGTATAATTTTACGCCAGTTACGTAAAGTAGTTTAGCTTTTATTTTTAAATTAACAAAGCTCATTTTTTTTTAATGAAAAGTCCTTCTTTAGAAAAAAAAATATATTACTCATTTACTTTTAATTGAATTTCCAGCTTTTTCTTCAGTCTAATAAAACTATTTTATTTTTTCTGTGGTATATATGTTTGAAGTAAAGTTTTTTATAAATGCATATGTGTTGTGTATTTGCTGAAAAAGTTTTAAACATACGCCATTAGCAATTGAGTAAGATTTATATTCAGACTGAAAAGCAATTTCTTACATCGTTACCTTGTACTGCTTCATACGATTTTTCATTCTAAACTAGCTGACCCACCCGGCGTTGCCCGGAACCGTGATAAAACCTTTAATAAACCCAAATTTTGCATTATTTTAAATCTTTAACACAATTTTTAATGAATTTATATTTTTAATGACAAAATCACGAAATCGTACGAAAATATTTTCTTCTTTTTTACGTAGGATCACTTTATAGTTCTAAACGAAAAGCTTTTGTTGTCCAAACCCTTTGAATTTTTTAATTGTGATAATAACGATTTTACAGGACGTGTAAAAATTACGTCAGAAATATTGTTATTTGGTTGTAAAATAAATATGGTTTTTTTTTGTCGTTTTTTTTGTTTTTTTTTTTTTTTTTTTTTTTTTGTTTTCGCATCGGGTCCGTTACACATAAAAAATTTTAGCATTCGTCGTCCGAAATCTCTGAAATTTTAGTCATTTATAAATATAACTGTTTCGAAATCTTCTATAAAATTATGTAAAAATACAAGCATATTAAATAGTAACAAGTGGGTAAGTGTCCTTTCAAAACACTTTATCCTTTCTTTAGTAAATCCAAATAAATTTCATTTAGCAACCAAAAAAAAAAAAAAATAAATAAAAATATTAGTCTGTCTATTTTTTCGATTTTTCGAGTACCCAGACCAGCCCGATAGCGGGCGAAGCTGGCTATTATCATAATAATATCTGTCACGCGGACTAAATGTGATATAAAAAAATAATTTCAAAATTAAACATGTACACCTTCAAAATGTTAAAATATGCGAATATTTCCATAATCGAATTTTTATCATGATTCAATATGTTTCTCAAACTCATATATTTATTATTCTCTGTTACTCATATTGATACTCGCTTTGTATTATTCTCAAACATCTGAAACATTCGTTAAACTTCCAATATGACGTCAGGTTTTCTTTTTAATTCTCTAATGACTTGATAGTAATCTGTTTTGTGTACATACAAATACTCCTACTCCTTGTCAACTGGTGAAACTTTTTATTTCATTTTCATTTTTCACGTGGAAATCGTCCGATAGAAAATTAATTATTGTAGAAAGAATTTCATCGTGGATTTTTAATTTTTGGCATCAGCTATAATGAAAAATATTTAAATTTAATAGGAAAAGGCTGTTAGAATTTTGGTTTTTTATCTCTATTTATTAAAATAATACGAAATTTTCAAATATTAATATTTTGAGCTCTTCATAGCTGGTATTCAGCTATATACACTATGTTTCAACTCTTAAGTTACATAGTTTCTGAAAATAGCTCTGTGACAGACAGACAACGGAGCGGGAGTAATAGTGTTTCGTGAGATGAACGAAACCCTAAAAACGTAACCTTCCCGTGAAGAAACACCCCGTTATTATGTGTTTTCTCAGATTTTATTTTTAAAAAAATATTTCTTCTCGTCCGAAATTGTTGTAGGTGATCTGGTCTACTGAGATGCTCTAAAAAAATTGTTTCGAAACACGAATTTTCGAAACCTTTAGCGAAAAACAATAAATATTCTCGTTATGCGCGAATTGACCTGCGTTTGCCAGTGTTTTTGAAAGGTCTAAATTTAGTATTTTTTAAAACTAATTATTTTTAACTTTGATGGCTATACACCTATTAAGCAATTAAAATTTGATTATTACTAATTATACCGTCTATTATATGAAGGTTTCTGCTTTAAGAACATATGTTTGGTTTGTCTGTATCTCTAAAATTGTGCTCTAGAGGGACGTTGCCGTAAGGAAAATTACATTCGCCCGGGAAAAACAACCTTTTTCCAAAAATACTTTTCAAAGTGTTAACCTTTTTTTTTTTTTTTTTTTTTTTTTTTTTTTTCGAATTGATTACGGCTTTTTTTTTTTTTTTTTTTTTTTTTTTTTTTTTTTTTTTTTAAATAAACCAAACTGTTTAGTCTATAAAACATAATTGCGAAACAAACGCATTTTACTTTTTCGAATTTTGTTTCAGTTTTTTTAATTCAGGATGCTTTCACTTCCGAAACCGGTTCCGAAAGTGAAAGTATCTTAATTAAAAAAAAACTTGTAATCAAAATCGAAAAAGTACAAAAGAGCGTGCATAGAGATTAACCTCAGCTATCCAATTAAAAAAAAATAATTTAAAAATATTCAAATGCGAACGAGATGTCATAAATTATTGTATAGTAGCTCGATTACGCAGTTTAAAGCAACTTATCATTTTTTCTTATCCCATTTTTATTTATTTTGCTGTTAAAATTACCTGTACGTTTTTTATATGAAATCTGGTAACTGTCCAGCTTTGTTGTTTTTAGAATGAGAAAAGAATAAAAATGTTTTCGTTTGGTTGCTGGATTATTTGTGATAATTAATAAGTGTTATTAAATCATTTAACTATAAAAATTATTACATTATCAACCCTGTACGAGCCTCCCCACAAATCCCCCCCCCCCTTAGGATTAATATTAGCGAGCGAGTGTTTTCGCCTGAGAGAAGAAGCCTCTTAAACCCCATTGAATATCTACGTAGGATACTGTATATAGGCTATTGGACACACTGTAGAAAACATTGCAGTAAAATTACCGGCAGAGGCCGGCAGCAGAAATTCCAGTCATACCCCGTAAAGAAAAAAAATCCATGCCCATCATTTTGTGCAGCCCGTAATTTTACGGGGCAAAGTAATATAGCATTATAATGCACAGGATATAATGCACTTTAAAACACAATAACACTTTGCTTACTGTTCCCTAGCACGAAGTACGTTAGATAATCATCACAGAATCGCTGTTTTGGCGGGTTAAAATTTTCGAAACACGAGTAAAATGAAGGGTTACACCCTAGCGGAGGACAAAGTATGGGGTCGTACCGTATTTTTGCTAACATATGGGCTAGAACTGTAAGAATATGTGGATTGCTCTTAATTTTCTAAGTATCTAAGGCATAAGGACGCTTATTTAGTGGATCAGACCGTTTTTCATCAAATAAGGCTGTTGCCCGTGAAAATTGAAGGGCAAACGCTCATAAATTTACAGTTTTTTTTTCTGAGAGTGCAGCTATTCAATTCCACAAATGAATAAAACTAAACAATTTTCTGTAAATAGTGTGTTATCGGCTCGCATAATTTTGCAGAAAAAGACATTCATTAAATTCGAAAAATAGTTTATGATGTGATTCTGAACATTAAAAAATGTATGAACATTTATTTTGGTGAACCTATGTTTTCCCAATGTACATTTTTCAGAAATTGTTTTCAATTTCAAAGATTTATTTGATATAACTTTTTGTTTTGGATAATTTGTTGTTTTAAAAGTTTTATAGTTAGTACTATTTATTATTTCAGATTATAAACAAATAATTAAATAAAAATCATAAAATTCTGATGTGAACCTATCATTTTGAAATGGTTTGTGTTTTAAAAACTGCATTATCTTGTTTTATTTTTATTTTTATGACCTTTTTAAATATACTGCATTTAATTAATTATACAGCATTTTGTTCTTTTAAAAGTTTTATAGTTAGTACTATATATTATTTCGGATTATAAACAAATAATTAACTAAAAATCATAAAATTCTGATGTGAACCTATCATTTTGAGATGCTTTGTGTTTTAAAAACTGCATATCTTATTTTATTTTTTATTTTTATGACCTTTTTTAAATATACTGCATTTAATAATAAAAATTGTTTGTAACACATGACACTAATTATTATTTATGTAAGCATCATGAAACAAACCCAATACAAATTTATTATTTCTAATCCATAATTCTTTTAGATGTACATACATTTAAACTGCATGAATAAATTTAGGTTATTCAAAATCCGAAAACGCAAACAAATTACAATTTACGTCTGTCACATACACGTAGATCCGCATCCGTGCCGAATAAAGCTTTTAGAGAAAAATGTCAAAGCCACTCTTCCGTCCATTTTTAGCGTTTTGACAAATGGTATGCCACTTTCAGTAAAATGCAAATTTATCATTTATTCTACCCATTATTCTAGCACAGTGTCTTATTGAAGTCATTACCGTCGTTATCCCTAATATTCATTAATGGGATTGACTTCCGTTCGAAAATTATTTTCCCCCATTTAAAGTCCGTATACTTAGATTTATATACATTATTAAATATATGTTAAATACTTTTTAAAAATATATCGTACTTTAATGTTTTTTACTAGAGTTTAACTGTCATTGTAATAAATGTTATTAAAATAAATGCAATGAAAATATGAAATGTTGAAAAGAGTATATTGGTCAATATAATATTCTCTATGCTAAATACAATATACGGTTTTTTTTAATTTAAATAAACAATTAAAACTCTTAATCGACATGTTTACTAGGTTAATAAAAAATGTTTTAGATACGCTAACCATCAAGGAACTTTTTCTTGTTTCTCAGTTCTTTCTCAACTTTTTCCTTTTTGGTAAATTTTTCTATATTTTATAGGAATTCAGAAATTTGTATGACGCGGCATTTTTGTCTTTTATGTTGTTTGGAATGAAAAATAAATAGATTAATAATTATTTCTAAATTTCACACTGCTAAGTTATAGATGAACATTTTAGCTATTCTTCGAAAAAAACTACATTTAAAAGGTTTGAAATGCTTTATTGTTTTTAATTTTTTTTAATGCTTAGAGAGCTAATTAGAAAATATATTAAGCATGTATATATAATTAACAAAAATATTAAATACGCTACACGGCAGGGAATTTTTGTTTCCAAGATCAATATTTGCTTCATATTTTTTCCTGTGTTACAGAAATTTGGAAATTTATAGGGCGTAGTAATTTTGTTATTCACGTTGAAAAAACTATGATGTATACACAAAAATTTCAAAATTTTGCATTGTTAAATCCTAGATAAATATTTTAGTTGTTTTTCGGATAAATAAAAACTACAATTAATAGACATTAAAACACTTTTCTTTTTTATTTACGTTAAAAATGTGTAAGAAATATTTGTTTGACACATATTTTATATACGAGGTAGGGTCAAAAAGTTTCCGGAATAGGTCAATTACAAATTATCAAAAAATAGAACAATAATTTTACCCTATTGGCCATCAAAGTACTTTCCCCCGGCATCCACGCACTTCTTTCAGCGTTCGTATAACTATTCAAAACACTCTTTGAAACAATTTTATGAGACGTCCTTCAGTAGCTCCGTCGCATTTTTGATCATCTCATCTGAATCCATAAAACTGTGTCCCTTCAATTTCATTTTCAGCCGTGGAAACTGGTAAAAATCCACTGGTGCTAGGTCGGGAGAATAAGGAGGGTGTTCCAGAATGGTAACACTGTATCTGGCAAGATACGTCACAATCAGAGCGCGATGTGGAGGAGCATTGTCGTGTAAAAGAAACCAATCATTTGTTGCCCCTTTTTCAGGTCGTTTTCGTCTGATTGCATCTCGTAGTCTTTAAGGATCTCCAGTAAAGTTCTTTATTGTTAGTTTGGTCTTCAGGAATAAATTCGTACTGAATGACGCCCTCGTAATCGAAAAACACCTCCAACATCACTTTCCCTCGGCTTTTGTCCAAGAGAAATTTTTACTTCCTTGGTGATGTTTTTGCTGACCTTTACAAAAATGCTTATGCCATAGTTTCCGCATGCTTTCTTCAGCATCTCGAGCGTCTTAGAAGGTGATTTCTCGAGCAAAACGCTGAATTTGATGTGTGCACGCTGCTCTAAAAACGACATTTCAAAATCCGACAAAAGAAAAATTCGCTTTGTCAGAAATGATCTGCAGCTAACGCCAGCAGTACCGGAAATGAATTCCAGATGCCTGTGTGTTTTCCTTATCATGGCTGCCAACCTCCAAAAATTATATTTCCCCTCTAACGAACACCTGCGTGAATGTAGGCGACCATTCCGGGGATTTATTGACTCTACCTCGTATATATAAGTATATTCTTTTTAGTTGAAAGGCAATTCATGCATTATGACACACTAGCTTCCAATGCTTAAAATTTATTTATTTTATGTTCAGTTTTGGCTTCCTGCGTTATGTTGTCCAAATGTGGGGCTTAAGGTTTATTTGTTTGCTTTTGCTCATCAGGTGTGCAGGGAATACCAGCGGGGTAACTGCAAACGTGCCGAAAGTGAGTGCCGGTTCGCACACCCTCCCGAGCACGTGACAGTGGACAGTGCGGAGGGCATGGTCACTGTGTGCATGGATTTTGTGAAGGGTCCATGCTCGAGGGATCCATGCTTGTGCAGATATTTCCATCCGACGCCCCACCTGCAGGCACAGCTCAAAGCCGCCCAGAGCCGAGCGAATGCCGCTGCCACCCAGGCTGCTATGATAGGCAAAAATACACTACTTGCTTATCTTCCTCTGTATCTCTTTCTGTCTATTTTTCATCCACCCTTGCATTCTACAGATAATTCCCGGATAAATTTAATTTCATGCAATTAGTGCTACCATCTCTTTTTATTTCTATCACGGAGCACCTTTCCATATAAAAGTTATTACGCGGAGACCTATATTCTTTTATGGGCGAAATGATCATGAATATGAGTCAAACCATCGCAACTTATTACATTCCATATGATCGGTTAAAAAAAGCAGTACAAACCAGCTAATAGCTGCGCTAACTGTTTTCCAGTGTAGGTCTCACGGGGACTTTAAAGCGGTGTTTTCCGTCTTTCGACATTCGGTGTTTTCCGTCTTTAGACGATAAATAACTGCCAATTATGCACCATGCTGTTCCTAAGAACATATTAAATTGTGTGCTATATTCTAATAATAATTATTTATTTGCACATTGGATATTCACTGGTGAAAGTCGGGAACCCGCGGGCCGTTGTCCGGGCCCGTGATAATAAACTTAAATATTAACACACATAAAATTAATTAAAATCAATAAAATCAACTCAATATACTATTTGAACGGAAATCTTTCCAAACTCTCCTATAGCTGAAGGCCCCACTGTCTTCGGCAGAATATACACTCAAATTTGTATAATTTTATGTTATAAATGAAAATCTATCCAAACGTACCTAGAGTTGGAGGCCAAGCGGGCTTCGACAGTGTACACCTTCGAATTTCCACGATTTTGTATTTATAAAGAAAGAAAATATCCACATAAAATAACTTGTGCTTGTAATAGTGAATGTCGATTAATTTTAGACATTTAGATATAATAAACTTTCAATTCTGATCAAAAGTTCCTGAGAAAACAAAAAATATTAAACTCCTCCCCCTCTCTCTTTCAAACTCATAAATAAAACTCTCTCTGTTAAAAACGAAGGTTTCCCAGCGCATGCGGTGATACGAATATGTTCTAAAGAAGAATTAAAATGAAAAAAAAATTAGAGTCACTGAAAGAGAAAGAGTATATAGTGAATATCAGAATAGAATTATTTTTTTAAGTGTTAATATTAATATTAAAATTATAGCTTTCATATTATACAAACAAATGTAATTATTGCGAAAATAATAACGTATGTTATTTATTTATTTTACCATGTGTCTAATTAATTTATGATTTCTTTTCCATAATTTAAATATTTCTTAATGTCGAATAAATTAAAAAATATTCTAGATTATTTTTTTTCAACTTGTTAAATATCAATTTCTTATGCTTGAAAAATAAATTCCGCAAACCAATACAACCATTTTGTCTGCGATTTCATCCAATATATTTATCTCATGGTCCATTACATTAACAGGCCTATTTAACGCAGGAAAAGAAATGACTGGAAATTTTCTTAGTATAATAATGAAATACACTCACCTTTTATTATTTATTATTTCATTTATTTCTTTTCTAATTAGGTTTATGTAGATTAAATTGATAGAATTCTTATTCATTTGCCTTTAATGGATATCCCTGTAAGTAATATCATATGAATGTAAGATAGATGGATAACTAGATCGTAGTCACAGATGATAAATTGGTTTTATAGTGGTGAGGTTTGGGGCGCTATGTTCTTCTTTTGAACACAATAACTAAACAGATTTACGTTTAAAGTAAATACCGAACCCACTGCGATCATTACACTGAATTCATACCCGACAACTCTTGCCTCACATCCAACACATTGACCACTAGTAAAAAGTACGAGCGCAATTCGCAATTTTTATTATTCCATTTTTTCTTATTTTTATTATTACTATCTTTATTTTTTTATGTGATGTAAACAAATTGTAAAACTCAATGCATTATCAAATGAAAATTAATACAATTACATTTATACATATAATAGGGTTTTATACATACAATAAAGCTATTGAGTAATGTCATTATATCTACAGGGTGGTTATAATATAAATATCTCTATTTGGAGCTGTCTGTAGCTCGAAGGAATAAGCTGAATGAAACCGAAATCGGTACACTTACTATTCGAGAAGGGGGAAGAAGAATGGAACAATACAAAAAATTAATTGCAATAATCACTGACAGATGGCGCTACTGAGTATGAAATGTAATGTGTAATACAAGAACAAAAAATTAAGCTGTCAAACTGGATGACACACCTAATTTATTGGAAAATGTCACAGTGAACGTGGTTACGCTTTTTCATGGCGGTACCGGACATGTTCAGGTTCCATATGGTCATTTTGCTGGAGAACACAATGCAGGCGGTGCACAACATGCTCAACTGCGGAAAGTAACGCATCAGGAGTGACGTTTAGAAGATGGTTTGATATGCCGTAAAGCCATTAAGGTTTGCGACACTTCCACGGTACACAATACATTTCATACTCAAAAGCGCCATCTGTCGGCGATTCTTGAAATTATATTTTTTATTGTTCTATTCTTCTTCCCCCTTCTCGAATAGTAAGTGTGCCGATTTCGGTTTCATTCCGGTTATTCCTTTAAGCTACAGATAGCTCCAAATAGAGATACTTATATTATAACCACCCGGTATATTATTGTTCTATTTTCCTAAACCTTATAAGTATTGCATTAAAAAAATATTTTGTTTTAAAATCTAGTTCATGATATTAATAATTTTAGTATACATTTTTTCCAATCGTATAAATAAATTCTTGTCATAACTTAAATTTTTGATAAAATAATATTCCTCTTTCGTTTCTGATTACACTAGATTCATTTCAACAAATATCACATTCCCATCCCGCTTTAGATCCTCAAAGAAAGTGACAGAAAATGTATTACAAAGATAAGAAAAGACAGTCCTATCTGTTTGATTTATTTTTGCTAGAATAATCAATTTTATGCACAGTAAACTTATTCAGTTCTTAATTCAATTGACCCCAATAAATATCTCCGTAAATATATCTTACAAAAGTAAAATAGTTATTTTAGTAGATTATACTTATAGAAGATACATTGTATTTATAATGCAACTTTTGTTGTTTGTATGATTTAAGCCTATTACTTAAATTAATGTATTGTTATTTAGAAATGTAACAACCATTGTTTTTGATTTATAATCCAATAGTTTTTATAAAATTGGAGATAGCTATTGGTGTACTAAATTATTGTTGTCTATTTCATTTCGAAATAGAATTATGTTACAATTCTGCAAATTCAGTTTTTTTGTCTGGGATTGCTTCAGTTAGGATCTTTTCTAGATTTATGGCAATTGTTGGTCGGTTTATATTAGAGAAAAAGTGGAAGGGCTGAACATTCATTGCAGTAACTGATAAAATACAATTACATTCATTTGGTTCTATTTCTTCTTTAATCATTTTTTAGCACGGCATTTTGTTACAATATATTGCAATTTAGTGAAAACTTGGTAATTATGTTTAATAACTGTACTGCTGTCAATTTAGTTATTATTATTAGTGCTGTCTAATTTATTTTCATATATAATTATGTTACAATTCTACAAATTCAGTAAAGTTTTTTGTCTGTAATTTCACCAGTTACATTCCTCTCAAAATTTATTGCAATTGTAGGTCAATTTAGATCACAGAAAGCATGGAATGGCTGAAAATTTGTTGCAGTTTCGGAGAAAATGCAATTACATCCGTTTAGTTTTCTTTCTTCTTTAATCAATTTGGCACAGATTATTGTTGAAATTTATTGCAATTATTAGAAATATAATAATTATGCCCCATAAATGTACTTCAGACTACTACTACTGTCTATTTCGTTATTATTATTACTGCAGTCTATTTTATTTCAAAATAGAATTATTTTACAATTCTGTAAATTCTGTAAAACCTTTTTGTCTGTGATTTTATTACTTAGATTCCTCTCCAGATTCATTGCAATCGTAGGCCGATTTAGATCATAGAAAGGAGGGAATGGCTGAAAATTCATTGAGGTAACTGACAAAATATAGTTACATCCCATTGATATTATTTCTTCTATAACAAATTTTTCACAAAATGTTTTTTTGCAATCTATTGCAGTTTGGAGAAAACGTGGTTATTACATCTCATGATTCTAAGATATTTTTTATTGGAATAAAATTTCAAATGATAGTTAGATTTGGATTGGTTTAGCTTGGAATGGGGATCAAATATAGGCAAACTAGAAACCACTATTAAAGTGGAATCCGGGAATGAATCGCAATTCAAACCCGGCTAGTCTTGATTAATAAAATAATACCCCATGCTTTAGTCATCCAGACGGATAAAATTTGCAATGCAGCCCTTTTATTTATAATATAATTGGATTGTACAAATTAATGCATGTTTAAATAGCAAATAATATTTTTTTTTTTAATTCAATTATAGAAATAAATTAGAAAGCATTATTATTATTTTTACAAAATACAACCTTCGTCATTAAGTTAAATATGCGGTTTATATTATTTTTTACTTTACTTCATGTAACTAATTAATTTATTTATTTACTAATTGTTAAAAAAAAATAAATCGTGGCTAATAACTTCTAAAATATCCTCTAATATTTTTTTTTTCATCCATAAATTATGAATTTGATGTACATGATAAGTAATCCTTTAAATTCAATAAAACAGTTTTCTATGCAATTTTATCAATAAGATTCGTTGCACCATTTCCGTTATTCCTGGACAACCTTAGTTTAAAAGAATAAAACCAAATATGAATTGTAAAGACCAGAAGAAGGCAATTGCATCTGGTATTTTTTTTCTGTTTTTCAATCAATTGTTTAATAGTATCTTTATTACATTCTTAATTATATTGTTTTTTATCTATATTGTATAATTATATCATTTAAATGCAAGACAAATGTATTATTGGATTAGGGTCCTAAATGGCAAAATTATTATGAAATGTGTCCTTGTTTAGACTATGTAAATATAATTAAAAGATCCTTGTATTACCATTTTGAAATTTATAATGCATCATTGTGCTTATACTCTAATTATACATATATTAAAAGAGAAAATGTTCTTGCTATATCGGAATTTTTATTCACATATATTAGTCAAAATATAAATATTGCTATAAAATAAAAGTATATGGCAGAATTTTAAATTCATTTCAAGTGACTAATTTCAGTATTTATGTTTCACAATTCTAAATGTAATTTAGTATCTGAAAACGTCTAAAATATAAATGTTATGTCTGTTGAAAATCATCTTAAAATATTTTCGCTATTGTTAAAGTTATGTACAAAATTCCGTGTTAGTACTGAAGTGAGATAACTTTACTTTTTACTGAATAAATGGAATGAGATTACAGGTTTACTATGTAAAAATTGTTTATTGTAGTGTAATCTACTGCATCTTAAAGCTTTTCTAACGGCATTTGACTCGCCCTGTATATTGCCAATATACATCCTAGTGCACAAGTTACGACAATATTAATGTACATTATTTCAGTGAAAGAAAAATTACAGTGTATCGCCACAGATTATATCTGTTATAGTTATGATATGTATATTACATATCCTTGTTTTTATGTCGTTCCTTTGTTATAAATACGTAGCCTATGTGTGTTAGGAAAATGTTCCCCGATTCACCGTATTAAAAGCTTTTATTAATTATAAACGATTATTTTAAACTTTAATAAAAGTTAAAACTATTATACATTCAATACAGTTTTTTTTTTCTAAATTAGATTAATTTTCAGAAGACAAAAATTTTCAAAAAAATTTAAAAATTGAAGAAACAAGAATGAAAAAATTTGAAAAGGAAAACATATTCTAAAGGCTGTCAAATCAAAATGACAAACGTTTTGATCATAAAAATCCTTACACAAGTAAGATTAATATATGTAAATGTCATTTATTTACGGAATTGGAGATTTATACTCTAAACAATCACAGTTAGAGTTTTATTTGGATTCATTTGGAATAATTTCCTATCTAAATTTATGTTATATTCGTTTAAATCTTGTATTTTGTGCAAATCATATATTTTAAATGTTAAACTTTAATAAAAAATCAAACTAATGTACATTCAATACAATTTTGTTTTTCATAAATTAGATTAATTTTTAGAAGACATTCAGAGGAATTGGAGATTTACGCTCGACACAGAATCACAGTTAGAGTTTCATTTGGATTTTAAAGAACTACCTGTTCAATATTTACGAAGTAGTACTAACTTAAAGAAAACGTTTAAAAACTAAATCCTGTAAATCGTTTATTCATCTGCGAATGTTATCTATAAGAATGCCTTATTTATAGTTTTTTATAGCCAAGGTTAATGTTTAATATTCACTTACACACTGTAAAAAAATGTAAATTCACAGGCATTCTTTATGATTTGCTGCCGTAATTTTACGGGAAATGCCTTTGTTTCAACATAAACGGTCAATTTCCGCAATGTTTTATGTTTTTACGGGTGAAAACTTTTTATGTAAGAACAAATCTCGCTTTCTTGTGGATATTGCTGCAGTAATCTCTGCTGCAGTAATCTCTGCTGCAGTAATTTTACTGCAGCAATTTTTTTTACAGTGCATGCACAATAAAATTTCCAGTTTACTATTTTCGGATATATTAATGCATTGTAAGATTTAAAAATAAAATAAATAAATAAAAAATCCGACAAAACAAACAAAATGGAAGGAAACACAAAATGTTAAACAATTGTTGTTTCTAGAGAGATTAGGATTTATGAAGGTAACTATGCTTTGAGACATTGTTTTATTCATTTGTTTGATGAAATCAAATTAATATATATTCCATGTCATACTTTTAGTCGCGTGAAGCATTTCTTATGCTAGGAATACGCTATGATACGAAAAATATCTAACACAACCTTATACTTCTTCACAAGGCAATGTTACATTTCAGAAAAAAATATTAAGAATCATACTTATATTCTCATTCATATATTTAAAAATAAATACATGTATTTATTTCAACCTATTTATTATTTAATGAATTTTATATTCATATGAATATGATGACAAATTACAATATATCAAGAGACACGATTTAATAGTTATTATATTTGGAAGATATTTAAACTTTTCCAAATTATTTTAAAAATATTTTCATTGAGTAAAGTCACGTACAAGAATATTCAGCGGCAACCAAGTGAAAATTTATATATGGATTGTTGATATTTCTAGGTATTGTAAATTTCAGGACTACATAAAAGCAAGTAATAACGTAAAAGTTACGAAATGTTTGAAAATAATTATTATTTTTAATAAATTCCGTTTTAAAGCCTACATATCGAATAAATGTTAAAAGATGTGTCGGCTTACTCTCTTATCCACAGCCTGTTTCACTCCAGCAAATTAGGTTGCAATAGATGTTTCGTTCTAATTTTTGTGTTTTCAGTCTGTGATTTTTGGCCTATTGATACATAACATTACACAGGGTTATGTGGAAAGTTTAAAAGTTGATGGAGCACATTGAAACACATTTTTTTGTATACGATAGCAGTGTTAGAGTCCACTTATTCGGTCGAATTATGCACTTATTGGCTCCTTCTAACACAAAGCAGCATTTTCGTTCATAATTTAAACAATAAAAAAATACTGCAACGATATTTTCAACAGAATTACATTTCTTTCTATAAAATGTTACAGCTTTCTGGGAAATGCTGGAAATATCCTAAAAGAACACCACCCACCTTATTTGATGGTTGGGAAATTTCTTGGTTAGTTCAATTATTATAAAATACGTTTCACCTTCACCTCTTCCAATGAACTATATCCAATATCATGACTTTAAACGACTAGAGAAAAATTCAACATACTAATGTCTCACCGTCTCACCGTCATCAGATTCATCTCGCCATGTTCCGCGAATCGATATAGAATGAAAAAGTTGGGACAGACGTGCATAGCCGATACAGTTTTCCGTATGAAATATTTCCTCCGGGTTTATTTTGAAATACAAAATCAACTATTTAACACATGTACACATTGTAGAAAGAAAGTAGAGAGGAAATATGCTTTTTTGCCGTGAATCAAAAAATGTAACCTTAAAATGGTTATAATTCGGCCCAAACACTTTCTTGACACGCCTGGACATTAAAAACCCCACTGAAAAGATTCAGCTCTCGTCCCATATCTTCTTATCATTGGATCGAATGGTGGCACTTAATTGGGAGCGATAACTGTCTTCATATTGCAAAATTTTATGACGGTTCCGTGCATCTCTATTATGCTTCGAACTATGTGATGGATACTATCCTCGTCTATGATGGTTGTGGACGATATACTCTTATATACCAGAGGGACTACCGTTTAATGTGAAATCACTCCCGTTACACACATACATGCATAATTGTTGCAGTTTGGCCATAAACCACTGAATAAGCACAATAGACACATCATTTTGAAATATTTTCTCCGTAATCAGATGAGTTTAAAGCAAGGAATTATACCCATATACGCTCAAGCACTGTTTTCGTTATCAGTTAACAGTTTTCTCAAAATCTGAGAAAAAAAAATACGTAGCTTCAAGAAGAGATTTTTAAACAAGTAATCAAAAGAGTATTTCGTGTTACATTTTACAGAGTGGTTTATTTAAAAACAATGGTGTGTACACAAAATAGCGAGCATACTTCAGACAAAAAATATATAACTTCAATTTTTATTGAAATGATATATATTTTTTAATTTTATACTTTATCCGCCGGAATGTTAGGTAACTTTGTCAATGAGTTTAAAATTATTTATTTTCTCAAATGAAGATTTTGATGAAAAATATTGTTTGTCTTTATGTATATTAATGCAATCAAGAACAGAGAAATTGTAAATCACTTTAAGGCAACTATACTGCAATTTGTGGAATTTTAGTTACATGCTGTTTGTTTCACAACACGGCTTATTTATTTGTTTTATCCATGCACAAAACTGGGTACTGTGATTATACGTTTACAATAATTGTAATTAAAATATGCGAATTAATGGTTTATCTTTTATTGCTTTGAAAAAAAAAAAATAGTAGTGTCAAATAATATGTTGCGAGTACGACTCACATATCAAATTAAATACATTTATTTTAAGTTAAAGTAAGTTTATTATTCTAGTTTCGAATTTAGATAAATGCCAAAAATACACCTAATAAAAGAAAGTGAAATTCTTTCGTCATACATTTAAGATTAAAATATTTTACTCTTTTTAAAGTTTTAAAACGACTATTTATGTGGGGGAGGATGAGTCTTGACACTCTGGTGAATTATAAAAATAGGTTTTTATTTATTCATGAATTTATATCTGCATGGATATGTATAAACTGCTAGAATATTTATATAAACAGACCGAAGCTGTATAATAAGTAATCTTAAGTGTCAATATTTTTTTTACCTCAAGCTTACTTTACTATATTGACGAAGAAAAATTATTTTGTAAAGATAATATTTAATTCATTGAAAGCTATTTATCTTTTACCTACGCTGCGCTAAAAAGTTTTGAGATACATATAAAGTAAATATTCTTCAACGTAACTTGACATATTACATTTTTTCCGTTTTACATTTATGTAGCGGGATTATTTTTAAAACTCACATATTTATTTTAGCTTCGTTTATAAAACTTTATGCATAAATTTGACGGCTTGTTGAATAAAGTGAAAAAAAAACATACAACGAAATTTCTATTAATAACTTTACTTATTTTCATAACTATTTGGAAAGAGGCATGTTAATGAAAAATGTAGAAATTGTGAATGTTTAATTCAATTTATATAAAATCCTTTGGGGAAACTTATTTAGACCCTGTTTTATTAGTTAACAGAAATCAAAATCGACATAATTATACAATTTTGTAATAATGAACGCCCAATTCGATGGTGGCTAAAATAAAACACATGCACTCAACGCAATTCTGAACAAATTGTCTCAGAAAAGAACGTTGATAGTCATTCGATTGTAAATTATGTCTCTAATTATGACTGTAATTTATGTCTTAAGTCCAATTTATATTAAAAAAACGTCGACTTAATAGAGAAATTGTATCAATCTCAAAAATTCCAAATACGAACAAATAATTTCGACATCGTATTTGGAATAGTCTGGAAATTACCTAGTAAAATATCAAACTGGAAGTGATTCTGTGAAGTAGTTTACAAATTATGCGCATTTAAAATTTTGAACTGTTAATGTTAAAATAATTAATAAATGTTGAGAAACGAAGTGTAACGTAGGTAGTCTTGTAATCACTACTAAAAATAACCTGTCGGATGGAGGTGATATTTAAGATTTGCATATAGAAATCAATTTCTGCGAAGAAAATTATACGTTTCAGTTCATACATTTAAAAAAATTATTTCGAAGGTATGCAAATCTTAAAATTAATTTTTGGAAAAAATGTAAATTGTAACCTATGACATTCGTAACAGAAATCTATTTCTAGAAGCATCAAATACACGAATCTAAAATTACAGATCATTCCTCCAAGTAATTTTTGACCCGTGCTTAAAAAATTACATTCATTGCAATCACATTAGAAGTTAAAAATTTTAACACTTATAACTCCCAAACTAATTGACTGAATGTCTTCCAGTTTGGTACCATTAGGTAAAATTTAGCGAAAAAACTAAATATGAATTCCGTATTTGATGTTCATATTGAAAACGTTACTGTTTGGAGTAATTTCACTATGAGTACGACCCCTTAAGTTTCTTTTTATAACATAAATTGAAAGTAGACATAATTTCTTTTGGAATAGCTCTTTCCACTTTTCCCTAAAACGCTTTGGAAATTAATAATATAACGGATGTTCGTTTATTTTGTCTAACTCTACATATTTTCTAAAATATTAACTATTTCTACGTTATCCCGTCGACCACTTTCCATATAAAAAAGGCCAAAATGTAACGCTATAAATAAATAGAAGATTGTTGCCATTCAAATCTAGAAAAAAAAGCAAAAAACAAGAAATTCGGAAAAGTTTCCCTCACTAGAGTGTCAAATATCAGTTACTTTAAGCAATAACATTTAATAATGATAATATTAATGAAAACATAAAATAAAACCTTGAATATTTATTTATTAACTTTAGTTTTCTTAATTCTCACACTCGGCTAGTGAATAAATGTGTGTGACGTCGGTTGAGACTGATCTGTACGCAGTTATGCTTAGCAACATTTTTTCAGTGTTTTTTCGCTTTAAATAACATGACGGTGCCGTTTAATGACGTAATTGTTATTTTAATTAATAACTAATGAATCAGAAAACATCATAAAAATACATATAAACATCGAATTAAAAATCCCTACATCACATAATAAACACGAGTGATGCATCTGACGTCAAGTGAATATCACGGCACAATCATGCATTTCAGGTATTAAATCCTATAGTTTTGCGATATATATATAAATTATGGAAAGTGGTCGACGGGATAATGAAGAAATACCAAATATTATTCTTAGGAGTAAAATAACTAATCTGTTCAAAGGTGATCTTTGGGGAAAATATGATTGTTTACCTGAATTGTAGATATTGGTAGAATTATTCCCGGTTGTACGCCTACTACACGTCCCTGTTAGCCGTATGCATGTCCTATTTCCATCCCTTATTATCAGACAATGATTTAATTCATGGTTTTCAAGGGACTGCATGGATTTGGAAAGAAACATAAGTGACACCAATATACTACGTTTAATTGAAAAAACTCTTTAATTTGTAAAATTAACACTACATTTATACACTACAACAGGTTTAATAAAATCACATCAATATTACCTTAAGGTACAGTTACTACTACTGAGAAACCGCGCCTTTCTTGTGCAATTCCATTGAAAACACATTACATAATATCATTAGCTGCACAGACTCAAATTTCAGTTTAAGTACCGTGCTTAACACTTTCACTACTAAAAAGTCCAAGACGACCGGCTAAGCAAACTACTGGCAGACCGCCCGAATGTCTCTTCCATTTTCTCACCCTCGAAAAATGTATTATTCAATAGCAATAGAAACGAGTCAACAATGATAATGTACAAATTACGTATATAATTATCTCGAACCCATTTAATTGCCTTTGGTAAACGAAATATTATGTTTGCCTACAATTTATTTTTCTCAATAAATGGCAAACTTAAAAGTAGAAATATTAGTTTAATTCGCATTAAATCTGATTTATATACTTTAATTAAATAAAAAATAATAATCAACCTACTCTTTTAACTTAGCTGAAATGAACTGTTAAGGTTTTAAAACATTTTAAAAGCTACCAAAATGAAAATTTTGCAATGCATTAATAAAACATTAAACTCAAAAGAAACAGCTTTTTTTTTTTTCTCGAAATAGAATAAAAATCTAAAAGTATCGTACTGATTTCACATTCATTTTAACGACAATATTGCAGTGCCATTTATTTACACATAATTAAAAATAAATATGTTTCAATTTCCTCCAAAATCCATTAGTACACTACTAAAACTTCAAGTTCAGAAAGAACAGTTTTTGCATTTTTAAGTTATTTATATATTTATTTTACTCTAAACGAAGCGTAACTCAAACATTTTGTTTAATTTTGTTTTTAAATGCCTGTGGCCATAAAGAATAATTTCTATGAATAAACATTTTAAAAAATATGTTTATTATACAATTTGTATAATACTGCACTCTTTTATTTTGTATGTTCCTTTGAAATAAAAAGAGGAAATTTGCAATACAAATAAAGAGATATTTAGCTACTATTTATATAAATATAAAAGAAAAATGCAATGAAAAATTTAAAATAGTATGCTTTATTTTGTTACTTTATGCTCACTTTCGTATTATGGAAACGCAAATTTGTGAGCTGGAAATATTTTTTTCATTTAATGCTTTTAAAACCTCGTTGTTTTTCTAAAATATAATCACGTGTAAATATTTAAGGCAATAATGATCACAGAGAAATGTTACAAAAACTAAAATATGTAACCAAAAAGACTAAAATATGTGACTCAAAAAACTAAATGTTTTATGAACATTTAACATAAAATTGCAATAACCGCTCATATAAAGAAATTGTATTTAAAAAAGTAATAAATATAATGAGTGAAAAAAGCTGAAATAATTTAGGTTCAAAACAGAGTATAAAAGAGCAAAAAAGCTGTTAATATAATAATAGAGCGTATAAATTATATGTTTCCGAATATGGGATGATAGGAACATACTAAATAATAATTTATTAAGCATGCGTCACTATATTTTAGAAAATGAACTATATTTTAGAAAATGAACTATATTTTAGAAAATGAACTATATTTATGCTTTGTTTATAAAATGTTACGTTTGTAATTTGTATAAACATCTATAACACCACTATAAGCAGGTCTTGATAAATGCAGTTTATAAGTTGCCACTGGCAACCAAGTTTTTTGACGACAAAGTTATTTAAACTGGCGTTTTTCTACTGTACGCCTGTGTGCACCACGTAGTGCCAGTAGCGTTCCAAGGTAAAAGTAGGAAGTTTTCGACCCTATCTTCAAAACCAGAAGAAGTAGTTATAAAAAGTCCATTATAAAAATGTTTCACATACTCAGTTGATGGTGAGTTTATGCTTTTCATGTAAAAATAGCAGTAGTCCTGAACAGCAGATTTTTCAATATTCAAACATCGCTTTTTAATTACACCAGTAATCCCGTGCAAAAGTGTCACATTATATGACAGATGCATATTTCTGTATGTATATAACACATATACGAAAAGGCAGGACAGCTTATGTAAATAGGAAGTTTTGTATCTCAATTGTCCGCCATAGACAGCAATAAATATACATATGCACTCGCATACAAATGCATTGCAATCACTTGTGGCCAGACGGTAATACTAAATACTCATCTGCCACAGAATATCGCATTTCTACTTTATTTTTTTCAAAAGTTAATACAGAGTTACGCTTTTTTTTTCTTTTTCTTCATTTTTGTACCAAAAAAAGATGAAAATCCTAAAATTAAAACTGTTATAGATCGCGAAATTATAGTCATACAAAATTATATTTTTACACTTTCATAAGTTAGAACATGGAGAAAGTTTTCTAAATATTACATATAGAACCATAGGAAAGTATGAAAAATTAAATTTCATAGGCTTAGAAATATAACTAAATTTGACATAAATAGAGTTTCATATGTGGAACAAGATTTTATCTACAATTGGAAATATAGCTTTAAAACTAACAGTTTAGAAGTTAGTTATTGGTCAAAGATGAGCAGAGGCATGCTATATATGTATGTATGTGTATGTGCGCGCACACGTGTATGTATGTGTGGGTGCGCGAGTGCGCATTTATCTACGCACGTGTGTCTGTGTGCGTGCAACAAAAATGTAAGAAACGACGGTACATGATCTCGTAAAACTAAACCCTAAAATAATAAACCTTATATATTCTTAATAATCAAATTTTAATTGCTTAATAGGCGTCTAGCAAATATAGTGAAAAAGTACCCAAGTCGTCAATGCGCTATACTGATGACCCGGGTTCGACTCCCAGCTTGAGTACTTTTTCACTATGTTTTCTATACGCCTATTAAGTAATTAAAACTTGATTATTAGGAATGCAAGGCGTGTGAAATTTTCAATGAAAATTTTCCAAAGTATTAAATATGAACTTATACACTATACACATATAATCTACTACAAATTTTAAAAAAAATGCATAAGCAATAACTAGATAAATGTCTTTTATAAATCTCTTATTAATGCTTTCTATAATCTTCATACGTTTTCGTTAATTAATCGAATATTTTATCCCTGTTTTTCCTCAATGAATCCTGACTTCCTTGACAAGACGATGAAGCTTATGGATTACATTAATTCTCGAAAATGAAATACATCAAACTGAATATCTGATAAATGAAGTCTTTGCTAAGATAAATACAGAAGACAAAATATTTTTTTCCTATGATAAGAATAAAGACTATGGCACATAGAATGAGAAAAAGATACACGACGCTACGTGACAAATAAATGAATAAACGAAATTAGATTTATGGATGATGTATATTTTTGTTCACTTCCAATCTTAACATTTACTACAATGCAGAAAGTTATCGATTTTTTTTTGCCTTTCAACCAAACATGGTAAGATAAAATATTATTTATTTTTCTTTCCTTTTACAATCCTTTTACAAGGATATCATTCGTTAAATGAATTTGCGCGTGCGTATGTGAGAAATCACTATCATGTTATAAAAATTCATAATTATCATTCATTATAAATCATTTAAATTATTAATTGCATTCAGTAAAAAGCATTTTTTTTATATTTTTATTTAAGCTGAGAAATTATTTTTATAAATTTGTCCTTTGATTAAAAGATTAAAAAAATATATAATTATTTTTTTCTAATTAGGTAATGAAAACGGAACTAAATTAAGTGAATTTTGCATTAGAATATTTACCGTAGTTTTTAAGAGCTTTTGATACAGCAAGGTGTTTAAAATTATTTTAAGCTGTTTGAGATAGTAGAAGAACCATTTTGTTTTATTATATATTAAGATAAAACTCTTATTGAACAAAATTTATATCTATGAATGATTTAAAATTATTTGTTATTTAAAATTATTAATTATTAATTGATTTCCAAAAATACAATTATTATGAATTTTTTTTCTTAAAGCTGAAACTTCTTTTTTTATGTTTTTCTTGATTCCAAAGTGAAAAACACAATTATTTTTTTCTAATTACGTAATAAAAATAAAAATAAATTAAGTGAATTTTTCATTAGAATATTTACCACAGTTTTCAGAGTTTATAACATACAAAGTTGTTTAAAATGATTTAAAGGTGTTTGAGATATTAGAAAACCTTTTATTAAACATTAAGATAAATCTTATTTGTCGAACAAAAATTATATATATGAATTATTTAAAATTATTTATTTCAGATTGAATTCACTGAAAAATTTCTTTATATCATAAACAAGAAAAAAAAATCATCGGTCAAGCATAGACTATAAGACGCTTTTCAACGCATTCAGACTTCTGTAACAAAACTTAACTAGTCGGATGTGCCAATCCCAAAACTTTCTTCTATCTCAGTCATTTTAATACTTCAAAATTCGCAATCACATCGCCAATAAAATCAGTATTTTTCGTCATTCTGTTGTACGTCAGCTGCTTGCGAATCGTCGGGTTACCGGGATGCGATCAACTGATGTATACTAAACTACGAAAAGTCCTTCTGGCCTGTACTGACAGGAGCAGATAGCCTCCCTATTCCTTGGTTTTACGATTTTAGCTAATTTTACTGGAAAACACGAAGCTAAAATGCGTGGAACCCAATTAAAGAAGATTCATTCCCAGTTCTCGTCAACATTGAATTTGAATGAGAATATCGCCAAATTAGTCCTCTACAGCCAAATGAGCTTCATTTATGGCAACCTATTTTTGTCGCCAAATCTGGCGATATTTCGCCAACTGTCGCCAAGCTTTGCGATAATTTGACGTTGGCGAATATAAATGTACTAGCCGCCAGTGGCGACCAGTTTGGTCTCCCTTAAATGTATGTTAAGCATTGTAACACGTTACTTTTATTCATAATTTATTTTTTTCCCTTAATCCTTCACCAAACCGGAAACTTCTAATAGACAAATGAGAAACTTTTGCGATCATGGTAGCATTTCGCATATTTTTTGTAGTTATATATTTCATCTTTCTTCACAAAAACCGCTTAACCCACTTAAGGATTTATGCTTCATGTCCGTTTGCTTATCAGTTGCAATATGTTCGCTAATGCGGGGATTCTTAAACATATTAAATAATTTTACGTAATTAGGTCCATTGCCAATTGGCGTATTTTAGTTAATACGATTTGATGCAATGAAGTCTATTTTGCGAAAGTCTTTAATAATAGTCACATTTACATTGAACCTAATATTATTTTTTGTTTCTCGCCAACTTTGGCTGTAGACTCGAATACGGAAGATAAGAAAATCTATCATTATTCTCATCTAAAACGTCTCGTATAATGTGGCATAATCGGGCTGCATATTATTACACGTAATTTTCGAGTATGGTTTGGTGAAACATTGAACTTTTGGAAGGCAGTTTTGATAATCACATTCCCTTTAAACCATATTTTCTGTCAGCACTTTTGACACGTGGCTTACAATCTGATTAAAAAAATTCACGAACTTCCTTCTAGATGCCTTCTGTTCGACTTTGTTTTTCTTTGCTACCCTTTCTTGATTTCGTTCAGGAGTTTTCATAATTGCGTAATTCCATTACTTTGGCATTTCTGCTTTATGTCTACTGACTATTAAGATCCGTAACAGGTAAATACGACGGCCAACATTGGCGCCTATAATAACAGCAAACCGGTTTTTCTCTCTATATTGTAATTCTATAGTTAATATTATGTAGTAGAAATATAAAAGACAATTGAAGACGCTTTTATTGATATAGTAGATATGTATATTATATTCATAGGTATATAGTATGTGATTAAAAAATATATCTTATATTCATTCCGGTGGATATAACATATCGCCAATAAAGCTACCATCGTAAATATCTAAGCTAAAAGCCATCAATATGATTTTCTGTGTTTAATAAATGTGTACTAAATTATTTTTTGTATTATTTTACTTTGATTCTATATTATTTACCGTTTTTAATAATGGGTCCTTTTGGGTACAGCTGTCGCAGATGTACGGGGATATCATTATGTCGTGATAATAACGATTTTATGCTTGGGTAACCCGACAGTTTCGGCTAGATTTTGCTTCGTTTCCCCAGTAGAGCAGATTCTGTATGTTTTATAATAAATCAAATATTGTGTATTTTATAATAAATTAATCATTGTGTGTGTGTTTTTAATATAAAAAAACTATTTCATAATAAAATAAAAGTAACATCCTGTTTCAGAAAAAAAAAGTAACATGCTGTTTTAGCAATCTTTTACAAGTACCTGAAAATGGGGTTTTCTCGCTAAAATGGCGCAAAATAAAAATCACGCCATCACCTGTTCCAATTTAAAATACATGCCGTTCACAATTTTCATTTAAAGTAGAAAATAGATAAATAAGAAATAATATCATAAATCAAAACATTCGATTTCAAAATCAAAGTATCGTTTCTAATTTGCACACGCGAAAAATCAAAGCTGGTATTGGCGATTTTAAAATTGCTATTGGTGAGATTAGCGCCCAAATAACATGAAAATACTTAATGATGCTATGTATTTTATAAATGTATATTAATTTACTGTTTTGAACGCGATTGGTCATTAACAATGGTAAATATGATTGGTAATTAACAATCATTTTCGGGGATTTCTCTTCCTGGCACGTATAACACATAAATACCAAATTTACTGGCAATTCATTTCAAAATTTGATTCATTAAATATTATTACATGACTTCAACTTACGTCAAGAAAAGATCCGGCAGGAAGTTGAGTTGTACAGCACAGAATTATGGTAAACTTTCATTGTCTCACTAGTGTGAATTATTTTTTTGACACCAGGCAGCGGTCCAAAAATTCATTAGCGGAAAAACTTCCATTACGAACGATTACCTCCATGGTTTAATATTTTGAACGCTCACGACGAATGGATTTTTTCTTTTGTTTACTTTCATGGATAGAGAATTTAAGCTTGGAAGCTAATTTCAACTGAAGTTATTGCAGAATATATACATAATTAAACGTAAGTCATCTCTGAAATATTAATTTATTTTGAACGATCTTTCTAAAAATGTAACTTTTATGCAGATTTATTCGAAAAAAAATTTTTTTAATACAAATGGCCGCCTGGCATATGAAATAGTGAAGCAGGCACCCCGGAACTGTTGATGACAGTCACATGACTTACGCTTTTATTATATAGATAGTGTTAAGCACATAAGAATAGGAACAATGGTTACAACAATGAAAGAAATTTTGCCGAAATCATGTTAACTAAAACTCATAAATTAAACACGTTTATGGATGAATTCTGCTGTCTTGTTTGAAAATGATAACTACCCTAAAATTTCAAACCGCTATATCGCCGCCATTTTTTAAGTTAGAGACAAAATAAAAATTGCTCCCGATTCTCCGGATCAAGGCCGAACATTTTAACGGATTTAAACTTTTAGGATTTCTAATTTTTTGTACATTTTTTTGAATTTGAAATATTTTAATGGCTATCACAGCGCCCCCTTCCGGCGGAATATCCCCACATTCAAGTAGGATCTGCTGGCCACAGCCAAAAATATATTAAAAAAAATTGGTTCAATTATCTGCATAACTTCACACTTTTCGATGATACAATAGTGAAAATGGAACAAAAATATCGAACACAGCGCCCCCTTTCGTCGAAATATCCCCACATTCTGATAGAACCTGCTTGCCATAGCCAAAAACATAGTAAAAAATGTGGTTCAATTTGAAGCATAACTTCATACACTTTTCGATGCTACAATAGTGAAAATGGAACAAAAACATCGATCACAGCGCCCCCTTTCGTCGAAATATCCCCAAATTCTGATAGAACCTGCTTGCCATAGCCAAAAACATAGTAAAAAATGTGGTTCAATTTGAAGCATAACTTCATACACTTTTCGATGCTACAATAGTGAAAATGGAACAAAAATATCGATCACAGCGCCCCCTTTCGTCGAAATATCCCCAAATTTTAATAGAACCTGCTTGCCATAGCCAAAAACATTGAAAAAAAATTCTGTTAAATTTGAAGCATAACTTCATACACTTTTCTATGATACAATGAGGACGGACAGACGGACAGACGGACATACAGACAGACGGACATTTCGCAAAACATGTTTTTCGGAATCTCTGACCCCTAAAACTTGTAAATCCGTCGAAAACCAGAAGTCGAAAAAAATTCGATTACAATATTTTCTTCTATTATAGATAGAAGAAAGTAAAAATTTAATAAGGTGAAAGAATCATTGGGAAAAACGTATAACACACTTGAAAACACAATTTCACCATTTATGATAAATATTCAGAAAAACAAACAGATTATTTTATGCATCTATGTATAAGATCTATAGAATTTATGCACACCAAGTAGATCGCAACAAAATAGTTAAATTTAAAGACGCGTGCCACAATGAAGAAAGCACTCCGAGCAATCATCATACATAAATAGTACTGTACAAAATTATTTTTGTGACCCTATAAATGAATGCACTGGATTATTTTTTAACAATTAATTCACATTGGTAAAGTAATCATACAAGTTGTAAATTTCCAACTGGACGAAAAATGTCTGGGCCAGGATTTGTGGGATTTGTCCAGGATGAATTATGCCCTCCAGATTCGACCGGGATAGCTCAGTGGTAGAGCGTGGCGGCTTCAGCCAAGCGATCCCAGGTTCGAATCCTGGCCCGGACATTTTTCGTCCAGTTGGAAATTTACAACCTATAAATGAATGTTAAATACTATACACATCTTATTTTGCAGTAAGGAACTTGTTTTGTACTTCAGTTATGTATATCAATTTCAATATGTTTGAAATATTGTAACATAATTAAAATACACTGCAAATGATTTCTTCTGTAAACGGTTATGTGACTAAATTCTCTTGAGTGCCCCTGTAAACAAAGTATAAATACTACTCACTTCATTTTTAATACCGAATATACCATGGTAAATTTAAATAACATATATGAATTATAAAACAATCCGAATATATATATGCGGGATAGAGCGCGGAAACACACTTAGCATGTACACTGAGAAAACTAACACATTAAAATCTGAGTAAATCAATGTTTTCATTTTGTTATGAAACTTTTTGTTTCAAATATGACGACCAATGCTTTTAATTCTGAAATACCAGATATACTCAGAATATTGAAACATTGACATATTCAAAACTGAGCACATAGAGGTCAGTTCATACTCATTTTTGAAACATGGTCATACTAAAAAATGATTAGGGTCAGTTCAAGCTCATTTTTTAAACATGGAAATACTCAAATATGAGGACATGATATTTTATTCTTGAGTGTGTGCACATTTTCAGAAATGAGTATATACATGTTTCAAACTTGAGTCCGTTTGATTCGCAGCCATTTTGACTATGCGACATACTCAGATTTGAGTATTTTTGTTCAGTTTTACGAATGTCGTTTTTAGAGTGCACACAGAGAAACGGACAAACAGACGGACAGACAAGTCGAATTCAGAAACAGTTTTCAACTTTGATAGAAAGAGATAAAAAAGATTATTTATCTAACACGATAATAAATAAACACGATATACGATAAAAAAATCTAAGGATTGTTAAGTTTAGTTTCACTCCAAGCGATTTGTTGAAATGTCATTCCCATGTATGAACATTGATGTAATGATGATCATCACGTAAACAGTTGATAATAAAAACATACTTCCAATTATAAAAAGTATACTAATAAAATATATAGCTTATGACATTTGTTTTCCATTCCAAGGGCTGTATAAATCTTTTAATATGAAATAAATTTATTATAAGCCCTCTTTCCTTTATTAAAAATTTAGAAAATACTAACAAGAGTATAGGAAGATCAATAATACACTTTTAAAAATTTGCAGCAAACTGTCCAGTCAATTGATCGTTTTTATGGAAAACAGTTAAACGTAATTTAACTCTAGTATGACAATAATATTATCCATATTATGGTCAGAATACTGCTAAATTATGGTTATATTACTATTTTCTATAAAAACGGTCAAATGACTGGACATTTTGCTGCAAATTTTTAACAGTGTAAAATCCCGCTCTTTTACAACCAAAATTTATCGTTATATGATATTTTAAATTTTATGAAGTTCCAGTTTTTTTTTTTTTTTTGGCAATAAAAACAGAAAGACGCATTTTCCGCTATACAGAGTTTAAAAGGCCTATTTTCGTCAAATTAAAATATTTTGTGCATATTTATCATATTAAACACATTATATACATTATTGTTTTCAGATTGTATTTAAATAGAATTATTGGTAAAGTAACTAAACATTCTCAAAATCCACGGGTTTTCTTATATTATAAGACATCTGTTTCCAGAATACATGGCGTTTTTGTTTTAAAAAACGCATTGTATTTAAAGTAGGTAATAATTTCGGAATAAAAATAAAAATATTAAAAATTACAATACATAATTTATGAATACTTTTTTAAAATATCGTTTTAAAACAGTTAAAATCTCTGGTCACCATAAAGAAGTGTGATATAATTTACCTTGTGTGATATAATTTCCGTGTGTGCGAATTGTCTAAGTATGCCGAGAAGAAAAGTTTGTATAGAAAATTTCAGCACGAAGAATGTAGTGTGTAGAATTTTCCTAATAAAACAATAAATCGAAAATAAAATGGATTCTTTCTCAAATATGTTAGAACAAAGATCTTTCAAATTCATTTTAATTACGAGAAAATGTAAACGTAAATATAAACACAGTACCCAAGATAATGTAACATTATATGAAATATTAAAAATAAAGAAAGAAAAGCGGTGTAAAAAGTTGAAAATATAGATAGACAGGCATTCTTTCGAATTCACAAATAATAACGCACTTAATTTCTGAGAAACCAATCTAATAAAAAATATAAAGTTTATGTATTCCTGCAATAAGCATATGCTACATCATTAAAACATATCATTTTTGATAAAATGAAAACATTATTATTTTGAAAATTCTTTGTTAAAATTAAACATTTTAAAATATGTGACGATGTTTGCTATCGTTTATCAAATTTCTTCATCTACTTACAATTCATTCTTTTCATCAAACTATTAAGATTATTAGTTTCTCACAACTTAATATCCTTGATCAATTTATCATCTATCAAAAGTTTTGTCCCATGCGTTATGATTCCAGAAAATTCTAAAAATTAATATGAATGCATTAAAAATATTTAGTTACAAACATTTAAAAAAAAGAAAACAATGCTTTTTAACACTTTAAATTTCAGAAATATACCACTTTATTAAGTTATATATATATATATATATATATATATATATATATATATATAATAAAACTATTGTTAATAATAAACATTAAATCACATTAAAAATCGGCAATAGATGAACCGATAATTATAATACTATACAAAGACATATATCAAATAATGTAAGATTCGCATAATAAAATAAGTGGAAAAAGGAATAAAGATATGTAGAGAAAAAGAATCCAATGTTCTTAAAATTGTAAGATCATTCGATCGACCAGTCAGGTTCTGAAAAACGCATAGACTCACTACGGCCCTAGCACGGCCTCACTACGGCCCTGTCACTAGTACGGCCCAGATGTGACCGAAGCAGATCACGGTCTTTTTAACGATCTGTCCGGCATGATGCCGCCATGGAACAGGTTAACGGACAAGACGGAACACCGCCACCAGCGCATCACGCTGTCTGCGCCCCAAACCACCTGGTCGTCACTACGGTAGTCTCTATATAAAAGGATGAACTGCTTTGGCTGAGGGACCGCACCGCCTGCCCCCCAGACAGTATCGAAAGCCTAAGCTTTCATAGGGGCATCCGGGCTTTACAAACACTGCATTGCTTTACCAGAAACTGCGAACGTCGAAGCCCTATGACAAGGAACAACATTGATCGTCGGCAATGGATGGGTGAACGAGATTAATTCGCTCGCGAGCAGGGGAGGTTGCGTAAAGTACACCCCTCCAGGTGGTCCCAATTCGGCCGCTTAAGTGCGGAAGATGACCGGGGGCCTGACTTTTCGTGCTGTGCGTCGAAACGACGGGGGCAGGTAAGCAATCAAGAAGGAAGGGGCTCTATGCTTGACCAAGAGCAGTTCGTGTCCATGGGGGTGCACAGGAGTTTTCCGATCCTCGTATTGCTCGCCCCTGGGAGGGGTCCACCCTTCCGGAAGAACCGGGCCGGAGACTCATCAGTTAAGTGATGGCGTTTAGACCAAAGTTGAACACTGAGTAGTTAACCACTCCAGCGTGTCTTACCATAGTCGGATCTTTCTGTGACCGACAACGCACAGTGGAGTATTTGACCCGAAATCCTGGCCAAAATATTTTTCTATGTAAATATAGTCCGATTGCCTTGAAATTGCTAGATGTTATTGGGTATCAATATGGCATGTTTGGTATTGTAAATGAAGTCTATAGCATTTACGGTTCATTTACAGAGACACCCGAAAGATTTCCCTTACATTATGTCTATGGGAAAAAATCGTTTGCTCTGTATTTTAATGATATCACACTATTTCAAACGTACTGAAATTTATATACATCACTGAGGTGTATTAAGACACTTATTGTAGAATATGGTGTGCATAGAATATATCGTTCATTTACAGGGACACACAAAAGAATTTGGCTGAAGAATAAATTTAACTATTTAAGTCTATGACCAATAATTGCCGGAAGTGCGATTGTAGTTGTGATATGCATTTTTAAATTGAATTTTTTTTAATATTACTTGGTGTGGATACATTCTATAGATCATATACAGGGTTGCACAAAAGTTCTCAAGCACATTTCCGTTTATTCCCTGAAATAGCTTAATTGAAATGTTTAACTTTGTTATGCGTTTCACTGAACTAACTTTTAGCATACTATGTTGTATACATACAAATCCATAGCTTAGTTTAATATTTTATATCTTAAAAGCTGACGAAATGTAAGTAAAATTTTAACACTTCACATAATAATAAGTATACATTTTATAAATATTTTGACAACTAAGAAAAAAAAGAGACATCATTTAAGAAGAGCACAAAGAAAAAAGAAGTTAAAATATTAATTTACGAAGTAGATATTTTAAAAGTACGAATACATCACATGCCCACAGACTTAACATTACCGAAGGGAGTTTGGAAGTCGAGTGATTAGCAGCCTTAAATGTTTGCTGTTTATAAGAGAAAAGTAATTGTTGATAGATTTTTTTATTTACTAGTAATGTTTAATTAAATGTATTTAATTGTACTATCTATAAAATTTATTATTTACATTTAATTTACTTTAATAATAATTACTACATTTAATTTACATTTAATAAAGATTATTTACATTTGATAATACATTTAATACAGTGGAGTCTCTACAGTATAGAGATGCTGGTTTTTCAATGTATTTAATAGATTACCAGTTTCAATCTGATTCTTCAGAACTCTGTTTTTCATCTTCTTCATCACACTCTTCTTGGCTTTTATCAGGACTACCATCAGACCTAGCGGGAAGAAGAAGTTGTAGGGTCTCGCTACTGTATGGCTTGCTCTTTTCCCTTTGTCTAGAGCAGTTTATAAAAGGATCACTGCTTAAAAGAAGCCAATTTGGAACATCTCTATAGCAAACTTCTCTATTGCGAACTTTTCTATTGCACTTTCTTGAGTACTTTGTACGGTATTGTCTAAAGTATTTGTTTCTGGACTCGGCAGCTTCTTCTGACCGTTGGCCAATGGGTACGACTGCTATCTTAATTACAGTGCCATCATGAATCAAAACCTTGTGCATTGGTGGAATCATGGGGTATTAAATTTAAAGGTTCACATACAGTCTTGCTGTTTCATCAGCAGATGTTTCGAACTTTTTTTCGTCAATGCGATGCCCACTTTTTATGACTTACAACCTTTTAATCATTTCTGCGTTTTCTCCAGACTTCTTTAATTCCCTCCTTTCTCCCCTTATTTTCTACCTATGAGCCCCCGAGACTAATTGGAGACACTTTTTCAGTAAATAAGTATTTACAATTTGAAGCCGATCTGATATTTCTATCAAGTGGTATCGAGTTGCGTAGGTATGTACGTACTTACATAGGTACGTATATGCATACATACAGGATATGTAGGGGCAAAAGCTCTCAGGCAATATCATGTAAGCTAAAAACCTGCAATACTAGAGTAAAAATAAAGTTTTTATCTTTTCAATTCGGTTGCCGCAAAAAATGGGATTTAAGTAGTCCACCCGGAAAAAAAAATATATATATATAAAATGGCAACAATATGCGGAAGATTTTTTTGCAGAAATTGGCACTCAAGACTATAACTAATACGATTATAATTCAAACATGGTCCGACAAAGCCCGGCACATATTTCAAAAGCTTTCGATATGTTTAAATTAGAGCGAAAAACGCTTTAAAAATTACTCTTTTACACATTTAATATATTTTGATTACTTTAAAAACTAAACTATTTAAATTTACACATAGTTTATCACTAAGCTCTGACCTTTGTTAAACACGTAAGCTCTGTTTAGTTTCAATTCAACAATTCATTCAGACACAAAAAATTATATTTAACCATAACAACAATGCCTAAAATCAACAAAAAACACGTCTTTTCACAAAAAAACTTCCTCTGCTTCTGAGGCCAGGAGCCACTAGATATAACTCATTTTCCAAAAATAGACATAGATCGACGCATCAATTGGTTAGCTATTAAGAAATATGATTTTTACAATTGTTGACGAAATTTTAATTTTTGCATTTTTGGCCAGGTTTTTGGGTCAAATACTCCACTGTGCGACGGTTGGATTAACAGGAGCCTAGCAACTAACGTTCAGGCTACTAAACCACGAGCGGGGGCGCTTCTCTGGTGATTGTAAGGGAGTCTTCTACGACCCTCTGGGACCGTAAATGCCACCTATGGTTTCCTAGTACCGACGACTCTACATGGTGAAGGGGCTCCTTGGAATCTTTGAAATAGATCGCTGGAAGGTAAAGTTTGTTGAAGTTCATGCGCCGTTCTCCGGGAAGTCACGACCCTGCGGCCTACAGCATAAGCTGGGACGTGTCTAGTCTATGCGTCCAGGAATTTCTTTTTCCTCCACCTCCCAGATAAGCGATAGGTACCTATTATTTTGCCAATGCTGACGAACTAGTAGTTTAGTTTGTAGGATTTCTATGATCGAAGACGTCCGTAAAGCAAGGAGTGCTGGGGAAACTGGGCATAAGGTACAGGACCCGGTTTCATTTTGCGTTTCCGGCACCGTAGCTATCAGGAGATCCCGGTACTTCCCCAAGTGTAATGTGGTAGTGTCCTAAGAGAATCTGGAATCATCGTAAATCGCAACGACATCTGTCGTCAATAAATTGGGTGCAGGGGAGTGATGCACATGTTTCGGTGCTTCCCTTGGCTGAAAGGCCTGCCTGTTATGTCCCGGGTAAACTGGGCCCTCCTGGCGGATCACTCATATGGGTTCTCGAGAACCTTGATTCGGGGGTGACTATGTCCTCCTATGGCGGCGTAGTTTAATTTTACTCAAATTGCCCGATCAACTACGGAGCCACATGTAAAGAAAATTGAATAACAATGGACTAATATTGAATAACTAAACATATCAATGATTAGAGAACATTATTAAATGTACAAATTGGATTTAATGAATAATTAAGAAACATATAGAAGCAAAACATTTTAACTAGTAAAAAACACGTTATCCTTGACAACAGCACATGGCAATTAACAGTTGTATTGGCATTTATTGAAATAAAAATGTAAACTATTTTAAACAATCGAAAAAAGAATCAGACAGATTAAAATAAAAATAATATATTTTTGTTGAGCTATACATGATTTTAATAATAATAACAGTAAACTTTGTTGTGAAATTAAAATATTTGCAGCACAAAATTAAGAAATATTTGATGATACCTATCCTGAATGATAGTGGATGCATATTTTTATCAACAGTACTGTAAATGTACAAAAGTTATTAAGATTTACAATGTATTACAATGTATTTACAATGTATTAATGTAACCAAAATAATAAAAGTTGGAATTGCAAAAAGCCTATTATAAATAAAAGAATTAAACAAATGTTTATTAATTCATGAAATAATTACATTTATTTCCTGTTTTGAGAAATTATAAAATCCAATCATTATTCTTTATACCAGAGAATAATTGAATATACAAAGCATTACATGTAGATGGAATATACAGAGGGATTCAAATTCATGGTACAAACTTTAAGGGTTGGTACAAGACGCTGTAACAAACAATTTTTGTATAGGAAACCAGGGTCAGAAATCTATTTATATAGTCAAAAATACAGGGTGTCTCCCTCCAATCAAAAGTCACGTTTTCGTACATAACTTTAATAGTATTGAAGATACTTTAATGACATCCCTGCAATATGCTTACAATTCATACAAAGATCAGCCTGTTGCGAATCGTGTTAAAATATGTTCACTACTGTTAAAGTTATGAATGAGGGAGACGCCTTGTATTTTTGACTATATAAATGGATTTCTGACTCTGATTTCATATACAAAAATTGTTTCTTACAGCGTCTGTACCAACCCTTTAAGTTTGTACCATGAATTTGGAATCACCCTGTGTATATAAATTCTTTTTGTAGTGCTGCCATCTGTAGTTCAAATAGTTAAACATTTAAAAATATTAAGTTAATTGAATAAATTATAAAATTTATCTATCTATCTATCTATTTATCTAAGTATCTATCTATCTATATATATATATATATATATACATATATATATATATATATATATATATATATATTGCATCAACAATAATCTACATACTTCCTAAAACTATTTTTTACAGACAATTATTTTTAACAAATAAATTATTCGTACATGATAATGTTTAAATCATGTTGTACTAGTTGATATCAGATGTAAATATTATTTTTCTGTCTATTCAGTATTATCGTCAATAATTTTGAATAAAATTGTACGACTTTATATTAATGATAAATACTCCACTTATCAAAACATTGGCGGTTATGGGGATTTTCTTAATCCTGTCAATAAAGCTTTCAATCTGAAGATATACGTTATTATCGAAAAAGCAATAGTGAAATGTATTGCTGTCATCAACATGAATATATTTCTTCTATACTCAGGCATTATCGACAATGTGACAAATCAGTGATTTCTATTTTATTTTTATATTGCACAGTCTGTTTGGAAAAATAAAATAATCATGTTTTCAAAAATGCATGTATACTTCGCGAGATAATTTTTCATGCATATTTACAAATTTAGGTAAATATGTATGACATGTTTACCCTTACAGCCTTACATCATTAGTATACAAACATTATTAACTTAAAGCTAGTGTTTTCTAATTTTTCATTTTGTAAAATTAACTTTCATTTGTTATTTACTAACAAATTAAACTGTCGCACGCCCTCAAGATACACAATTTCAACTTAATGCACTATTAAATTATTTGTATAACACATTTATTTTCTCTGACAAGAGACTGTTTAGTTGTTTGTTATGTGACATTATTGTAAAAAAATTAAATAATATAGGCCATTATCCAATGGTTTCCGAATAAAAGATCAAAATGATCCCAAAAGTAAAATTTATTTTCCGTTGACGTCTATAAAGAGATCCAAATTCTATTGACATTTCAGGAAAACAACTATAGATATTGTAAAAGCAATTCCTAAAATAAATCTCTTAAAAAACCTGCAATTAGTTCTATGTAATGGTTCTTTTATCAAATGATATATCTTCTCTTTATTTTTAAAGGAATTTCTTTCAGAAGATATAGTACAGTGGAAAATATATCGCAACATTCTGTAATTTTTTACCTCATTTACGCAAAGAAGCGGTTTATCTTATAAAAAGTTATCATTTAATAATAAACATTTAAATGTATAATTTTTATTCAAATGCAATGTTATTTTTCCTTAAACATTAGAAAGAGATTGAGAACATGCTGTTGCTGATATCAGGTTACTTTTGTGACACGCTGTATAAAATGCATACAATAATGTCCATTTATTACTTGTATATTGTTAATCAACATTCTACCATTTTGGTAATATTAATTATAAATATTAGAAAACAATGGATTATATATGCATTTCCCCTTAAGAAAATTTATTTTCAAAACTAATAAGGATAATTACATTATTTCAACTATAACAGCATTTCTACTTAATTTTCAAAATTAATTTCTAAATATTGGCAATTATCAATAAAACTCGTGAATAAATACTTAATGTGTTTTGTCAATGAAATAAAACCAGTCGGATGTGCCAATCCCAAAACTTTCTTCTATCTCAAACAGATTTCGCATACACTAAAAAGAATCAGTACCAATTTATATCAAGGTCTAAATGAATCTAAAGTTTTATTAAATTCAATGCATTAGTTCTTGAGATATGACTATTGCAAAAATCATGTAAATCCTGCAGAATGCAGCATAACAGCGCCACCTGTTGGAAGATTTAGACCAAAACGTAATCAACAACTTATGTTAACGTGTAACTGAATATGAAGTTTGATTAAAATCCGTGCATTAGTTCTTGAGATATAGTTATCGTGGTAATAATGAAAAAAGTAGCATAGCAGCGCCACCTGTTGGGCATTTTACACAAACACGTAAGCAGCATCTACTTATGTCAAGGTCTAACAGAATCTGAAGTTTGATGAAATTCCGTGCATTAGTTCTTGAGATATAGCTATCGTAAAAATCGAGAAAAATGTGGTATAGCAGCGCCACCTATTGGGATATCTACACCAAACTTTAATCATCATCTACTTATGTCAAGGTCTAATTGAACCTGATGTTTGATGAAAATAAGCGCATTAGTTCTTGAGATAGAGCTATTGCGGAAATCGCGAAAAATGGAGCATAGCAACGCCACCTGTTGGGCGATTTTCACCAAAATCTAATCAGCACCAGTTTATATCAGGGACTAACTGAATATAAAGAATTAAATTTCGTGCATTAGTTCTTGAGATAGAGCACCCACAAAATTTGTATCACATACAGACAGACTTTTTGTAAAAATGGTCAATTCGTGTTCAGGACCTTCTAAAACGTATAAATCCGACGAAAACTGGAAGTCGAAAATTTTCATGAATCCAATACTTTCTTCTTGAATGGTATAAAGAAGAAGAAAGTAATAACAAAAGTAAAATAGATAAAACATGAGAAAACGGGTAAAAAAAATTTTTAAAAAAGATTTGTTTAAAAGCATTCAAAGATTGAAGAAAGATAAATAAATAGATTATCTCAACATAACAAAATTTAAAAAATAGATTGAAAGCCGTACACAAGTAACTGGGGTGAAACTACTTTGGCGTTTAATGTGGAGTTTTGTATTATATTCATTTTTTAACATTTTAGTTTAAATTACTTTTACTCTAAAGAAACAAAAGTTGTGAAATGTGGGTCTATCCAACTAAATGTTGGTCTAACAGTAAAAATCCCCCAAAGATATTTGTTATAATTTTCATATTCTTGTTATAGATTTTCCCTTTTGAATGACTTCTTGCATATATATCTTGCATATATATCTTGCATGTTCGAACTTTGAAATTTTCTATACGAAATTCTATTTTTTACCTTTCACTCAATTTGTCATGAATATATTTTGTTAAATATCAAATTTAATTACTTATATAACATATTTCGTATAAGGTAAAATGTATTTCCGTAATGTAATAATTAAATAAAAATGTAATTAAAGTTATAACAGTGTGGATCTAACCAATGTTTTCATCGAACGTTAAAATATATAAGGAAGCAGGTTACTTGACAATATTAAACATGACTAGAAATACTGTAAATGAATTTTCATATAAAGATGAATTCTGGAATTCACGAAATATATATTTACAAATTAAATTTAACCTAATCCATCAAGAGGCAAAGAGAGATAGCGCCTATTGAAGAGAAGAAGCCTCTACATTCATCTTACAAGCGCCTAGAATCGCGACCTGCGTTATACATGGCCGATGCATGACGTTTAAAACGTCACATGTAGTGGATCATTTTTACACGGTTATTGGTGCAAAGCGACGTGCCCCCCGTTTTGCACCAATCGCCTTGTAAAAATGATCCACTACATGTGACGTTTTAAACGTCATGCACCGGCCGTGTATAACGTAGGTCGCGCTAGAATCACTGAATCAAGTATAATACCAACACTGCATTGCACTAAATTTCTCTAATAAAGGTATTCTATTTACAAAACCTTCTGTTTTGCCTAAATTCCCCGTATTCTTTCTTTCTCAACTTTTAGTCAAGCAGAAACCAGTTTTTCTGGAGGATTTGGAGATTTGGAGATTTCATTCTCCAGTTTTTTGGAGATTTGCAGCAGACGTTCTTCTGTTAAACGCAAAACAGCATTCATAGTAAGCGTTTCACCTTAATACTAGAATATTGGCGCAAAATCGACACAACTGCGCCATCTTGTGGACGTGGTTGAAAATACCAATACACCAGCTTATCGAGGCTAACGAAAAAGACAGGCTACCGCGGTGCATTCCACTTATCTTTTTTCAGACAGCCAGAGTGATGTGATGCGCTTTTCGTAGACCTGCATTGGTGGATTATAGCATCATTTGACTCCCGCGGTCTGTAAAAAAAGGTACGCGCAAAGCACCGCGGTTGCCTTTCTTTTTCGTTAGCCTCGTGGCTTATCGAGGCTAACGAAAGAGACAGGCTACCCGCGACCTACGTTATACACGGCCGGTGCATGACTTTTAAAACGTCACATGTACTGGATCATTTTTACAAGGCGATTGGTGCAGAACGGGGGGCGCGTCGCTTTGCACCAATAACCGTGTAAAAATGATCCACTACATGTGACGTTTTAAACGTTATGCATCGGCCATGTATAACGCAGGTCGCGGGCTACCGCGGTGCATTCCACTTATCTTTTTTTACAGACCGCTACAGAGATGTGATGTTCTTTTCGTACACCTGCATTGGTGCATTCGAACATCACGTGACTCCCGCGGTCTGTAATAAAGATACGCGTAAAGCACCTCGGTAGCCTTTCTTTTTCGTTAGCCACGGTGACTTATTATGACGTCATTAGGTATGACACAAAATCTATCATCTGTACATTCTTCTGAGCATATATTGTGAATATTTATTCACTCATGGAAGATGTATCTTCTTTACCAGATTTATTACCAAATATTTTTATAGAGTTCGCTTCGATAAAATATGTACATTTAAAAATATTCACTATATCTTTTTAGTTTCGGTAGGAAAGGGAATATTATAAAAACATTATTGTCTTTTCTCCCGAAACTAAAAAGATTTAGTGAATGTTTTTTAAATATAATATTTTCATCAAACCAAACTGTATCAAAAACATTTCAAAATAAATCTGGTAAATAAGATACATCTTCCATGAGTGAGTAAAGATTCACAATATATACTCAGAAGGATGCGCAGTTGGTAGATTTTTATATCACTGTCTATTTCGCCAAGGCTATTTTCTCTATCTTGCCAATGCTCCTATACTGAAATCATTCATTACCCTCTAAACATTTTAAAATGTATTGTTACCGGAAAAACACCTGTGTACCTAATTTTTATAATTTTAGCACATCGGAAATTGAGTGAAAATTCGATTACAAAATTCCATACTTACACACAAAAACTAAAATTAAGTTACATAATGAAAGTGCGAATAATAAATTGGAGTGAAAATAATTTTATAAAGTGTGGTAAATTTGGTTGCTTAAAAGCCACGTATTTTGATTGATGAGTACTGAGATTTTATTACACATTTTTTTCAACATTAACAACAAATTTTCACTACATTATATATTTCCATATTTATATTAGAAACAAACAGAAATTGATGTAAATCTGTTGATTATTCGATGATGTTCAAAATGGCGGACGATAATAATATCAAATATTGTCACTTGTAGAAAGATTATTATCCACTAGAATCATAACAATGTAGATATGCAATAATTTTTTTGTGAAAATATAATAAATATATTTTGTAAAAAAGTAATAATATATAAAATAATCACAAATAACAAAGAATACAATATCTATACGTTCAACAATTTATCAGTAATACAAATGAAAGAAATGACGTTTGCGCTTGCTCAACTGTTTCATAGATATGGGAACTACGAGGTTACACACAATAGATAAAAGAGTTATTCACCTAACTGTAGTTCTACCCCCTCCGCTACGTGGCGTACGACCTTGAGTGACGTGAATTCCGCTTTTGCTCTGGCGAATACCTCCTCCATTTATGATTGTACGCTTAATATGTATGCAGTTTTGGTTAAGCGCGTTTCTTGAGCGGGAATCAGAAGGAAGAGGTACCGACCGCACGCAGAAAGATTTGAAAGACCTTCTCTGTTGCATTGGTCTCATAGTTCACGCTGTGAAGTTAATCTTCTGAAATTAATCTTCTAATTAATCTTCAAAATATTTTGCACCCTATTCAAGCATTGCGATTCCAGATTCCTAAAAATAAGTAGATGCAAGCCCTAAATTTATTTTCCAATCCAGTCTGCTAGTCTGCAGATAACTGGGGCCTTCTGATGTGATCTCTTCTGAGAAAGATCCAGAGTGTTCTGCAGTGTCATCAAATTTTATATCCAAAACATAGTGCATTAAACATAAGTGTTATAGTGCTGAATGCAGTGTTTTCTCACAGTAATATATCTGTACACAGTAATTCCAGATATCTATTATCTACATATGAGTACGCTTCGTGCCTTTGCTAAATTTGGAAGTGATAATATATTTAAATTAATTAAAGTAAAATGACAATACAGATATTTCACGCAAAGTGAATCCTACAGCATTAGAAATAGATTATTCAAATTTCTGATAGAAATAAAACAAAAAAATCTCATAAAATATTTTAAATCTTACCGTTACTTAAGTATTTACTTTGACGTATAACTATCAATGATTATAGTTCTTCAATTTTACTTTAAACAGTCTTTATTACTTACTCAACAAAACAATCATGATGATGAGTTTGATCAGTACTACAATATATTTTTACACACAAGCAGGACTTCACCTGGAATTACACTTTAAACCCTTTATTTTATAAATATCGGATTATCAACCTTCATACTGGGATACAAAACTAAGGAACAACATTTCTATCTTTTTCCGTTTTTTTACTTCAAGTTTTCACGAGCCTCATAAAATTTTGCAATATCACTTAGATATTATTTAAATCCTTTTGTCTGTTATTGTGGCTATTGATGTGTAGATGGGTATTATTTATTTTTTTAATTGCACATATCTATCAGTGAAATATGAGTATGCTTCGTGACCTTTGCTAAATTTTGAAGTGATAATATATTTAAATTCATTAATGTAAAATGACAATACAGATATTTCACGCAAAGTGAATCCTACAGCATTAGAAATAACGTATTAAAATTTCTGCTGCAAATAAAGTCAAAGTAAAATCTCATAAAAGAAGATAAGTATGTATGTGAATCTAGCAAGCCTAGAATGGCTCTAGCTTTAAACACAAAATGGCTCGTAGCCATTTTTTGTATATAGATATATTAATAATTTAGAACCTTCATTGCATTTATTATTTATTTGTTTTAATTTAATGACCTTTCATTATTTGCATTTTTTCATACTTATGTGCCTTATCTATACTTATAAAAGAGTAGCTTGATTTTCTCATAATCAACGCCGAGCCTCAACCGATTGCCCTAGAAAAATGAAATTTGGAAGACTTGTGCTTTACACAATGTAGGCACCCACTAAGAAAGAATTTTTGAAAATTCACACCCTGAGGGCGTTAAATGGGGAGTCGAAAGTTTTAGATAATTTTGTCTTTTCGGCATATCTCAGCAGAAATTTTAAGTAGGAGCGTGAAATTCGGGATAACAATTGTACTAAAGAATAGTTAAACATGTATTTCAGGAGATTTTAAATTCAACCAATAAGTGGGTTAAATGGGGGTCGAAAGTGTTCGGTGATTTTACATTTTCACCATATCTTATCAGTAATTTTAGGTAAGAAAGTGAAATTCAAGATATCAAATCAACTAAAAAAATAATTAAACACATATTTCAGCAATTTTAAAAATACAACCACTAAGAGGGTTAAATGCGGGGTCAAAAGGTTTTAGTCATTTCACGTTTTCACCATATCTCTGCAGCAAATTTAGGTAAGAGTATGAAATTCAGAATAACAAATCTACTAAAAAAATAATTAAACATATATTTCAGCGATTTTAGAAATTCATCCATTAACGAGGTTAAATGGGGGGGGGGGGGGGGGTAGAAAGTTTTAGGTCATTTTGCCTGTTCGCCATATCTTAGCAATATTATTAGATAGGAACTCCGAATTCGGGATAACAAATCTACAAAAAATATAGATAAACATGTATTTCAACAATTTTATAAATTCAGCAACTAAGGGGGGTTAAATAGGAGGTCAAATATTTTAGGTCATCTTACCCTATCTCAGTAGAAATTATAGTTCGAATCATGAAACTCAGGATGACAAATCTACTAAAAAAATAGTTAAAGACGTATTTCAGTGATTTTAGAAATTCCGACACTAAGGGGGGTGGATAAATGGGGTCGAAAGTTTTACGATATTTTGCAATATCTCAGTAGAAGTTACAGTTAGGAGCGTGAAATTCGAGATAATAAATCTACTAAAAATAGTTAAACATGCATTTCAGGCGATCTTAGAAATTCAACTACAAAGGGGGTTAAATGAAGGGTCGAACAGTTTCGGGGATTTCACCTTTTCACAATATTTCATCAGCAGTTTTAGAAAAAAGCGTGAAATTCAGGATAACAAATCTCCTTAAAAAATAGTTAAACAAGTATTTCAGTAATTTTAGAAATACGGCCATTAAGGGGGGTTAAATAGTGGGTCGAATGTTTTATATCATTTTGCCATTTCTCAATAGAAGTTAAAGGTAGGAGCGTGAATTTCGGGATAACAAATCTACTATAGAATAGTTAAACATGTATTTTAGCCGATTTTAGAAATTCAACTACTATATGGATTAAATGAAGGGGGTCGATAAATTTCGATGATTTCACCTTTTCACCATATCTTATCAGTAGTTTTGGATAAAAGCGTGAAATTCAGGATAACAAATCTGCTATAAAAATAATTAAACACATATAATTAAACACAGAGACTTTAGAAATTCACCCATTAAGGGGGCTAAATGGGGGTCGAAAATTTTAGGTCATTTCGAATGTTCATCATATCTCAGCAGCATTTTTAGTTAGGAGTTTGAAATCAGAGATTCAGGATAACAAATCTACAAAAAAATAGTTAAATATGTATTTCAGCGATTTTAGAAATTCAGCCACTAAAAAGAGTTAAATGGGGATCGGATTTTTTAATGTCATTTTGCCATATCTCAGTGATAGCTAGGAGCGTGAAATTTAGGATAATAAATGTACTAAAAATAGTTACATATGTATTTCAGCAATTTTAGATGATAATCCATCAAGGGGGTCACACTGTGTGTCGAAAGTGTATGGTAATTGTGCCATATCACAACAGCAGTTTTAAGTAAGAATGTGAAACTCCGCTTTACAAATCTACAAAAAAAGTAGTTAATCATGTATTTCCCCAGCGTTTTTAGAGCTAGCAAGTTTGTGGGCAACATCGGTTGTGAACCCAATTGTGGAAGATTAGACGAAAAAAAGAACTATTGCTGATTTTTTAGTATATAATTTGTGTGACATTTTTTTCCAAGGAATATATTTTTTAATTTCCCATTTTGTAATTTGCTTTTTCGATTTTCGTCTTTTATTGATCGGATTTAAAATTTTAAACAAAATATTACACTTCCACCTTTATTCAAAATACATTTTTTGAAAGTAAAAAATTGCGATTTAAATACTGATTGCCATATTTATGGGCTAGGGTATGCACAAGGATGCCTTATGGTGATTACCGTATAGTCAGATTACAAGCGTGCAACCGAATGGGTCTTGTTAAAATTTCATTTTAATGATTCATGTACGCAAACTAACTGACCCAATTTTATAGTGATCACTGCATTAACGATTAATGGATGAGAAACACACAGGGCCCCGTTATTTTTTTCACCTCATTAACCCTCTGAGTGCTTATCCAGCGATTTCCACGAGCAAGACATTTGTAGAAAAAATTATGTAATTTACAATTTTTGAAGCCATTTTGTATTAAAAATTCCACAGTCAAGGACTGAAAATGAAAACAATAAATTTATTACATTTTTCATATACAGGATGATTTGAAATATGTAGCGGTATAGGAGATAAAGGTCGATTATATATTGGTCGAAAGGATTTTGAAAAAAAAATTGAGCAGTCAGAAGGTCAATAATTTATGGGCGTGACAGTACCCATTTACAATGATCGACATTTATCTAAGGAAATCCCGTTTTTATTTATTTCATCTGAAAGCTCTTCGCCCATCTTAGATAAATATGCACAGGGACAGTAGTGTTTTCTCAGAGGGATTATGGAAAAAATATTATTAATGTCACGAAATATTTATTTACGTGCTTTTATATATGTATATACATATACATATATTACTTAGTTGTTTTTGAATAGTTTAAAATAAAGCATTTTATTTAAATTTCGCTGTTTTCATCTAAAATGCAATTTCTTGGCTCCAAGGGAAGTCAAGACAGTACGCTGCAGAATGTAGTTGGGTCCCACTCAGAAGCGACCGGCTAGACGGGCGAAGACCGGCTAGTTCTTAATAAATATATAGTCCATTAAAATCTGATTTAAGTTTCATCTTTAACTTTTTTATGTTTTTATTTTAATTTGCTATTTTATTGAAGTAATATTCCAATTTTTCTAATTTCATTTGTTGAAAAAGTAATAGTTAAATCAAATAATTTAAAAGTAATCTGTTTCCTTAACTCATTATTTGAAATCATGTAGCTTGTACTCTTCTCCATTAGTAAAATCTTTCCAGTACACTATAAAAAATATACTATTTAAATTACTAATTCAGAACTAAACTTTAAAATTTTAACTATACAATTTTATATTTTGTTACTTCAATAACTCTATATTTGGTATAACTCAACACCTATGTAGCACATAAAATACTTAGCAAATTTGCTTGATTTCTTACCGTTTTCAAGTTATGGCGGTTAGAAGAAAAATGCGCTATAATTTCGTGGTCTGGAAACAAAACCGACATGTGTGAGGTGTCTGAAACATCTATGCGCTAAATAAGCACACATGTGGAAATAACCAAAATAACCAGACCAAATTCTATAAAATGACATCATTTCTATCTGTAAATCGATATTTCAGGGCGATCTAGAAGCGATAAAGAATCGATCATTAGCAAAATCAAATTGTCGCCAAAATCTTTAACCAGCAATATCGCTACCATATTCCTAACTACAATCAGTCAAATTTACCAAACTCTTATTCTTTTACTAGCTTCTAATTACAAAAAATCGTATCGGTGTCCTAATTCAGGGTAAATTTAGTTTTTGTTTGCAATACATAACTGAAAGCACTTGGGATAGCCTGTCAAATTTATTCACTTGGCATCATTACGCTAAACAAAAGCGAGACTTGTAAGTTGAAACTTAGCGTTCCGATGCAGTTAAGTTTAAACATTTATCTTAGGGTGTTTGGCAATCGCTTTACAGATCCACATCTATACCAAGGCCATCTGACAAGAAATGCATATTTGATATTTCTAGATCCCCCTGGATTACCTGATTATCATTCCTGAACCAACGAGCAGAAACAATTTTTCAACACAATGAAGCCACTGCACATCCTTACTTCTCGAGACATACTCAAGAACAAAAATCAAGAATAGGGTCACTTGTATTCTTCCACCAGAGCACCACTGGTACAAGAATATTCTGCAGGGAGGATCTCTTGCTATTGGTTATAACAGGCAGGAACAAAACACTTGCTAGCTTTCATAGTAGGCACATTAAAACTATGAAATTTTCTGAGGACAACAACTGCTTAGAAATATGCACCAAGTTTTCCACTGAGTAGGCCTCCGATGATCATATCCTTGCGTTCCTGGAGCCCTCCAAGCAAGATCTTGCTGATGATCCTTTGATGGTGCTGGATTTTCTGAAGGGGTTTATAATATCATGGACCTTTCTATCCCTGCTGGCATAAGGCGATGTGCAACAATAACAAAAGAGTGTAGCCTGTACTGACACACACAGAAATACAAATAAAAGAGCCAAAATTGAGCACTCGCAATTTGGCGAGTCTAATTGTACGTTTACTCGCCAAATGAAGCATTTTGTCGTGATTTTGGAGTAATGGCGAGTGGCAGCAAGGAACGTGGTCATGATATTGAAAGCGAAAAAGCGCACTGCATAGTTACATACAACAGATCAGTTTCAAATGATGTCACAAAAGTTTATCCACCCACCAAGGGATAATTAAGAAAATAATGTAAAAAATAAGTATCCAAGATCAGGGCTTAACAAATGCGATCGCCACTGGCAACCAAGCTTTCTATCTCTATATCAATTTATTTAATCTGTCGTTTTCATCATTGTAATTTTTTGTACAAAAATTGACCTAAGAAATGAGCACATTTTTTCTCGTTTTCGGCATTTTTAATTTGGTAAAAATAAGTGCAACAAATGTAAATTTTAAAATAATAAAAAAACATTTGACTGAATTCGATAGGAAAAAAGGCAAAATTTGTTTTCATGCTTCACTATTTCATCGATGTCTCCCTCATCAGAAATAGATTTTATTGCACTCCACTATCCGGATTTTTGAAGATTTCGGTTTCTTTATACATTTCCTATATCTTTATTTATTATGTTATACATTATACAGTCCATTCTTAAATGGTAATTATTATCTTTAAGCATTCAAATGCTATATACAATATAAATATTGGGTTTTATTCTCTTCTAACATGTTATTCTCTTTTTAAATTTCATTTTTTTAAATTGAAAACTGTACGAAAAACTTTTGCAATATTTAGGAACTGATATCAAAACACGTAATTTAACAAACAATGTTTTGTATTTTTTTATCTTTTCATGAAAAAAAAAAAAATATTCGTTGTTGTATGTACAACAATGATAGAAATAATAATTAAAAATTTTCTATTCAAATTAAGAAATTGTAATCGTTTTTCTTTATTATTTCTAAAACGACTACTTTATATTCACTATAATTAATTAGTGACTGATGTATTATAAACCACTGCGCTTCCAACTTTCTTAAGTTTGTGCAACTGACAACATACGAAAAACAATCAACTACTTCATCCCATGAGATATATTACTTAATGCTGGAGTTAAGTAAAAGAGACAGGTAAGTAAAAGTGACAAGTGTGAGTCAAAGAAAAGTTAAGTAAGTGCATTAAATATACGTGTGATAATAGTAAGTAACAGTCATACATTTGTTTTTCTATTCTATTCAGTACATTTCTTCCTGTAAAATGTTGGGTATATAATATATTGTGGAAGATATATAATAATTCTTTCAGATCTGTCATTTATCTTTTTTTTATTAATATTATTTTATGGTTAAACGAAAAATAATTTTGAACATTTTTTTTTTTTTATTCGACAAAAACTTTTCGATTAACATTAATTTATTTGATACATGAACGTTTTACATTAATTTTGTTCATATATTATTCAGAAGATATTTGGTGAAGAATGAACATATTGTGACTATAACTTTCTTTTGAACTGTTCTAAATGGATTATAATATGTGCATACTTTCCTCACTCTGTATTCATACAAGGGGCAGTCAAAAAGTTTCCGGAATTTCTTTGTAACACTTTATTACCACAATATAGGTACACAATTACTTAATCGCATTCAAAGTAGGCTCCGTCAGAACACACACACTTGCACCACCTTTCCTGCTATTGCTGTAAACAACGATGAAAATACTGTTTTGGTGTCTTCCCAAGTTCGGACTTTGCGTTGGTTTTGATGTCGTATACGGTGTCAGAGTCGTTTTCTTTGAGGACCATTTTAATAATTGGGGAAGAGCAGAAATCCAATGGTGTTAAATCCGGTGAGTAGGAAGTCTGGTGGAGGAGAGCAATGTTCTTTTCTGCGAGCTATGTCTAAACAATAATCGATGTGTGGGAGGGAGCATTGTCGTAATGCAGTGAGCATCCTCCTTGTCATTTGGCGGGACGTTTTCTTCAGATTGACTGCGTTTTCAAAACTTGCACGTGCAAAGGGCCGTTAACAGTTGTGTAGTTGGTACAAAATTATAGTGCACCGCACTTCGTTGTCGAAAAATGCAATTAGCATCATTCTTGTTTTGAATTTAACATTACGTGATTTCATTGGTCGAGGAGAGGACGTTGTGTGTAAATAATAAAAATAATAAAAAATTAATTATATTGCGGTATTAAAGAGTTGAAAAATCAAATTCATGAACTTTTTGACTGCCCGTTGTATAGTAATAAAGTATGTAAGATGTTTGAAAGTAACACTTTATACTCTTAAAATTGTATTCAAACAAACAGAAACAAATAAAATTTATTTGATTAATTTTCAAAATACAGGGATGGGAAATGACCCTCTAGCCTTCCCCCACCCCGTCTTTGTCTGAGACTATGAAGGGGTTATTTTTTATTTTTTAAATGCCTGAATTCTAAATTCATTTTGTCTTCTTGAGTTTTTTATTATATTTATTTTTACACGCTACGTATTTATTAAAATTATTGTAAGAAAATGCAAAAGAGTGAAACTCTTCATTTTAGGATTAATAATGATTCAAATTAGTGCTCGCGAATATACGTATAATACGTATAAACGTATTGTAACCGCTAACGATTTTGGACAGGAATAATATCGGAAAAAGGCTTAACTACGTATACGTTGAAACGTATATAAATGTATATTCGCGAGCACTAATTCAAATTATGTACCTTTTGAAGTTTAATACATTTCACTATACAGACGACGCCCTATGCCTATTTGTTCAGCATACGTTTAAAAAGACATAAACCCCAAATCGAATGGCTATTTTATTCTGCGTTTATTTGACGGTATTACAGATAAAGAGTTTCTTTATTTTATTAATTAAATGCACAGCTGTCCATAAAAAAGAGAGAAGACCATATTTTAATATTCACAGAAGTAAAACCAAAATAACCATTTTACTGGAAATGATGCTTTCTTTCAATTCTTGTTGTAATAAAAAGCTTAGGAGATCGTTTTTTACATATTGAAGCATTATCAATACAAGCAAGTATTTTTAAATCATATTATATTTTTCTTTAAATTTCACCTTAAGATAGCAAATGATTCATTCGGTCGAAAATTCATTCGGTCGAGTCATAATAAAAAGTTCAATGTCCGGACCTTCTAAAATTAAATTCATTTGTAGTCATTGCAAACCAGATTCCAATACGGGTATTTTTTAAACATAACTCAAATTATCATTTGTGCAATGGACTGTAATTTTGAATTTGCATAGTTGAAACTTTTAAAATTCGATTTCATTTAAAATTTCGTTTTTTTTAAATATATAATTTTGAAATACATTTTTGATAGAGACTTTAATTGCAACCTATAAATTTCGTAACATAAATCGATTTCTAGAAGGATCAAATACATCAATAAAAAATAGAACTCCTTCCTTTCGGTAGTTTTCGAATTGTACTTAGAAAAGTTACTCGCATTTCTAGTTGCTTTCAAACGATCACAGTTCTTTTTAACACCAAAAGTTCCAAACGTTAAACATTCAGAAATCTCAAACAACTTAATAGAATGACTTCCCGTTTAGTATTCAAAGATACAAGGATGATAATGAACAAATATGATGTCGAAATTATGTGTTTGCATTAAAGATTTCAGATATTAATACAGTTTCACCATGAAAGCGATGCTGTAAACGTATTTGTTAAATAATAAATACAGAGAAGATCCCTTTTCCAGACGAATGTCTCTTTACGTTTTATTCTCAGACAATTTGGTGTGGGAGTTTTCTTTTTTACTTATCCATCATACGAAGTATAGGATAAGTCTTGTAATCGTTTTAAAAATCGAAAAAAAAATTGACGGATTTACACGTTTCAGACACTGGAGATTCCGAAAAACATATTTAAAAAAAAAATTGCCGTCTGTCTGTGTGTCTGTAAACGCTTTATCTCCCTTACAAATTGAGAAACAAACTTGAAATTTGGTATGTACTTAGTATGTAATAATGGGAAGAAGCTTATTGACTTTCAGTAACCTCGATTATCCGGAACTATTTTTTTCAGACTTTCGAAATATTCTTTCTGATACAAGGTATGTAAAAAATTTCTAAATTGTTTATTTTAAGGACTGAATGTAAAAGACAATAAAAAACCCCCTAAATTTTGCATAAAGAATGAAGTCGATCGGATAATGAGTTGCCGAGATATTTGTAATCCTATTTTTCACACTCTTCTATTTTTCGTGACCCTGTATTTCATCCAAATTTCAATTCAAAGATATATTTTAATTGGAAATGAGACTGACGCAATAAACCGTTAGTTAATATGATAATAATTTTTGGAGTTATAAGGATGTTCCTTTTACGCAATTCAGTCATAGAGCATTTAAAGTTTAGGACGTCATCAAGCCACGATTTTATTCGAATTGCAATGCCTTTTATAAGTAGTTTACACATGTTTTATTTTCATATTTCATTTTACGCATATCCATGATGGGTAAGTATTACGGTGGCCTCCAACGACTAGTTTTTGGTTGTACTTGGTTCCTTGAAGAATTTTAAATGAGAGTTCTATGTTTTCGATGCTTAGGCTAAATTAACACAGTGCAATGATACGTGACTTGTCCTGAATCATGTGCTAAATCTTTCTTATAAAGTAATAACGTACGTGAGTAGAGATGGAGTAACATTGAAGTTGGCAACGGACTAACTCTCCTGTATCGTAAAATTAATTAATTATAAATATCGTATAGATATTTCAGTGTTAGTTTTTGTCTAATATTCCATAATAAAATTAACATGTCATTAATAAATATATATATAAATAAATAAATAAATAAAATAATTTAAAAAACACAAATTCAAGAAATATGTAATCGAACTGCATGCTTAAACATTGAAATAAACATAAGAAAAAGGACTGTAGTTGCTATTAAACACTGGCATCAGGCAAATACGAAAGTGTCACTTTTAATAAATCTCAAAACGTTATCTTAATAGATAATTGATATTGTTATATGAATATTGCTTTGGTGTTATTACTGGTTAATCTCTTTTACTATACAGGGTGTCCATAATTAAACGACCCTACTTTAAAGTTGTCTACAGACGAAACTATTGATCAGAAAGTTGTGAAATTTTGTGAAGGACATAATGAGGGAATGGGAATTTGTTTAAGCGAAAAAAAAATTAGTTCAAAATTTCGCCACCAGATGGCGTTTCTAATGAATTAATTACACATTTAGCATACATTTACCACAGTTTATTGCAACAAAACATTTTCCACATGACGGCCATCATTTTCAGCTACCATTAGGAATCGTAAGATAGCATGTGCCACAGTTGTATGTTATGTTGCCCGTACTGTGTTCTGGAAAATGCTAAAAACATGTCGTGAAAAAAGTTTTTGTTGAAATGAAAATTTGTAAACTGTCGTAAGTGTATGATAAATGTGTAATTCATTAAAAACGCCATCTGGTGGCGAAATTTTGAACTAATTTTTTTACGCTTAATCAAATTCCCATTCCTTTATTATGTCCTACACAAAATTTCACAACTTTCTGACCAATAGTTTCGTCTCTAGATAACTTTAAAGTAGGGTCGTTTATTTATGGACACCCTGTATATACAACATATTTCTATATATTAATCTCTATATTAGTGAGAAATATATGAAATGTAAAAAAAATATATATACATTAGTTTTTTCAATAAAAGAAAATTTTTTCACCTGTCTTCTGTGCTGTATGTCTTGTAAACCGAAAATCCTGGTTGGATCATCTGGTATTATTAAAATCATTTTTATTAAAAGGACGTCAAAGATTACAAGACACATTTGCTTACTAATTATCATAAATAATGATACAGCGTATTTTGCGATGAGAGACAATTCTCTCTTGAAGTGCAGCCATGGAGAAATAGTTTCAATTATTTTTCTACCAATTGATATTTTGTTTCCGTTTGGTAATTACATCCGTGGATAAGGACGTCAAAGATAACAAAACACATTAATTACGAATTATCATAAATAATGCAGCGTATTTTGCGATGAGAGACTTTTTCTCCAGAAGTGTAGCCCTGGAGAAATAGTTTCAATTATTTTTCTACCAATTGATATTTTGTTTCCGTTTGGTAATTACATCCGTGGATAAGGACGTCAAAGATAACAAAACACATTAATTACGAATTATCATAAATAATGCAGCGTATTTTGCGATGAGAGACTTTTTCTCCAGAAGTGTAGCCCTGGAGAAATAGTTTCAATTATTTTTCTACCAATTGATATTTTGTTTCCGTTTGCAAATTGTATCCGTGGAAAAGGGCGTCAAGAATTACAAGACACATTTGCTTACGAATTATCATAAATAATGCAGTGTATTTTGCGATGAGAGACAGAGTTTTTTTCTGAAATGCAGCCCTGGAGAAATAATTTCAATTATTTTTCTACCAATTGATATTTTGTTTCCGTTTGGTAAGTTATCTCACAAATTGATTAAAGTTATCATTTCAGTGATTTCATCAATTAGTTTCAAATGGTGTTTTGAAACATTGAATGGTGTCCTTTTAAACTAAAAAATGTCTGAAAATAGAGTCCTTTTTTTTTTTTTTCGAAAGCGATATGTATATAAAACAAACGTCTGAAGAAATACTTTCAATTATTTTTCTACCAATTGACATTTTGTTTCCGATTGTATCCTAATTTGTCCATAAATTGTTAAATTATTTTTAAAGAAATTGCAGTAAATACTCAATTTTTTTCTACGAAGGCGATACGTATAAAAAAACAAACATCTGGAGAAATAGTTTCAGTTATGTTTCTACCAATTGATATTTTGTTTCCGTTTGGTAAGTTATCCTACAAATTGATTAAAGCTATCATTTCACTGATTTTATCAATTAGTTTCAAATGGTGTTTTGTGTCATTTTAAACTAAAAGATGTCTGAAAAAAAAGAGTCCACTTTTTTTTTTTTTTTTTTTTTTTTTTTTTTTTTGCGAACGCGATATGTATATAAAACAAACGTCTGAAGAAATAGTTCCAATTATTTTTCTACCAATTGACATTTTGTTTCCGATTGTATCCTAATTTTTCCAAGAATTGTTAAATTATTTTTAAAGAAATTGGAATGTCATATTTTTTTTAATGAGGGGATATCGGTAATGCAACGTGCTAATAAAAAATTTAAAGAACAATGCCAAACCATGAGTAAGGTCCACATTATGAAACACTTTCCAACACTAACTTTATATTATTAAGACATTTTCTAAATAAGAAATTTAAATAAAATGCCCCACAAACGATTTTTACCAAAAGATAATATATTAACGAAAATATTTTATGTCTCCCTGTAAAAAAAAATTAATTCCGCAGATTTCATTTCAAAAAGCGAAAATTATTTTTTGAATGTCATAAGCATATAAAAATAGCATGCTATTTCGCGTATATTTACGCCGATTAGAGTACGCACAGATTGACAGACAAACCGAATTCATAAAACATTTTCCACTATGTTTGAAAGTATTAAAAACGTGTCGTACCAAACTTTTTTTATAATCCTTTTTTACGGTATATTGGTATTTACTATCATATCATCCGACATTTTGGAAGAATCGGATGTCGATCTATGAGACAATACGTAGATTATTGTTTTTTTAAATATTCATTAATTTGATTTAAAACTTTTTTTTTTATTTTTATACTATGACTAAATTTTCTAAACTTATTTCTTGTGAATACATAATTCCATTTTATTTCATATTCAGAATGAAAATATTTGGCCTATAATAAATCAAGATGCATCTCCTCGGAAATATATTTATTCGTCCAAAGAGAATGATTTTTATATTTATGTCAAGTAATGGAAAAAATCACTAAAGAGATTCTTTCACTGATTTCATCTCTTAGATTCAACCCATATTTCATGACATTTCCAGATAATATCAGAGGAGGGAAACATATGTTCCAAAATAGAAGGACATAGCAATAAAATTCAGGGTGCATCGGTCTGGTGTATTTCTCTTTCAATCAGTTTTATGCGCAGTATATTGATTGCTTTCTTACTATAATACCATTCAACATATTTCAAAATATATGATGTAAGTATATCCACAATAGATTGGTTACTGACTTGCATCTAAAAAATAAAGAATTAAGTTTCTTATGCATTTTGTTTCTTGTAATATTCATAAAACGTTTATAAAGGTGAAATGTATTACTTTAAAGTAGCTTATTAGTTACTATATATTTATTTCATATTCTGAAAGAACGTTATGTGACAGGTATATTTGAGGACTCTGTAGATTTTTAAGAATATATCAGTCACAGAAAATATAGGAATTCAGATATTTTTTCTAAAATGCGAAAATTACAAACTTACCATACATAAATAATCAATAAAATGATTTTATATTTAATTTCATCAGATACGTTTAACTGAATGTACTCAATTTTTAAACAAACGTAATAACACACAGTGATGCACTGTAATAAACAAAATCTGATTTACTTTTTCGTGCAACATTTTTATGATGGTTTATGGAACACGATGTATCTATCTGTTTGTCCTTCCAGTTATACTGAACATGGTCTACTAAATTATGGTAAAGAAAAATTTCCAAATCTGTTCAAAGATTTCCCTTTAAAACATTTTCTTAAAATGTATGAATTAAGGTTGTTTTACTCATTTGACAGGTTAAACGCATTTAAAAAAAAAAAAAAAAAAAAAAAAAAAAAGAAGAAATTGAAATAAGAATGTAAATGATGGAGTTAAGACTATTCGTGGTATATTGTACTGTCCTCTAAAAAAACCCAGAGTAAAATGTTTCCTAAAAAAAAAAACCCGCCGTAGTACTTCATCAACTAAAGTCATTTTTTTTTGTTTTGTTTTGTTTTTATGCATCATTTAGAATATTTAAAATAGTTTAAAATAACCTAAGAAGTGTTTATTTATTTTTAAAGTAATTTACATTAACAATTACAATTCTGGCAAAACATTAGTTTCATTTTTACAGTTTTTTTTCTTGTTATAATAGAATTTTAGAACGATTTACATAAATTTTTAATTGTTTTCATGTTAAACCATTAATATGTAACAAAATTCTTCATTTTCAGTTGATTATGTCAGGTGTGGGTTTTTTTCAGGTAAAATAGGTTATTTTTGGAAAAGTGTTTTTTTTTTGTTTGTTTAATTGGGTGCCACTTTGCAATACAATGATAAAATGAAAAATGTTCAACATTAAAATCTTAGTCAGAACAAGCTGTAAAAATTTAGCAATGGTTATTTATTTATTTATTTATTTATTTTTTTTTTTGCATTCTTTATTAGATTTCATATAGAGAAAATTTCAAAAAATGGGTATTTTTAGAGGACAGCACAATAAATACTAATCATAGTGATAAGTGAAGATTAGAAATTATAGTGAAGTCGAACTGTTTTACATTATTTTGTCCGGAATAGTTCGTAAAATACCACTATCAGCACAAAGACATATTAAAAACCTTTTGAAAAATTTCGCACTGTGTTTAACTCTGATAAGAGATTTCACAGCAGAAAAGTATTAAACATGTTACAAAATGTACCATGTCATTGAAATAATAAATATGTAATATCGGAATATATTGTTTGCTACCAAATATTACTAGGCTGTTACAGCGTATGAGGGAATGTATAAAAACATCTTTCAAATTAAATTACAGTAAAACTTCTGAATATCGGCCACCACTGGGAGCAGTATAAAGTGACCGTACTTCGGAAGTTGTCGTTATTCAGAGGTTTCTCCATTTTAAAAGCTCAAAATTACATCACATTAAAATCGAACTAACTGACCAAAATTATTTTGTTTTTACAGTTAACAAATACATACTATTATTTTACACTAAAGAAATCACTTATTCGTAATTGTTTTGTTTTTATAAAGCAAATGTCTTTCTCTAAATGCATGTTATTTTCCCCATATCTGTTGTACAATTTGTTATATTTTTGATTGCGCGCAAAATTTGTAATTTCTCTTAAGGTAGAAAGAACATCAGAAAATGATTATATGCTACAATTTGGTGATAATTCCATATTATCTTCCGCTTCATTTTCGTCATCCTTTTTATTCTCATTGGCCTTGCTTTCTGTAAGTACCTCTATAGTATAAAAGTAGAAAAAACTGCCAAACCATTATGTACATTCACATACTTGCTGTCTTTCATGGTTATTCCGGCTCTATTTAAAATATTATTTAACTCAGCATAATGTATTACTATTAAGTAAATAGCAAATCCTCCTCTATATACTTTGCAATCTCAGTTGCAGTTGAAACATAACGTTACAAATGTTATGGGGTGGCTGTTGTTCAGAACTCGTTATTTGTAGGTTTAGTGTAGTGTTATTTCTATGAAATAGACACGGTATCAATAAAACATGACCGGAATTTGGAGGTTACCGTTGTTAGGAGTGACCGGTTTAGGAGGTTGCAGTGTACAAGCGATTTTGAGTTTTAAAAATTGTAAAAAGAAACTACTAAGAAAAGAAACTACTTTCCATGCAAGATGCACATTAGCGGCAATCAATTCCTCGAAATCCAACCACTACGAAAGTAACCCGACCATGGGTACTAAAGCGTCGGGATAAGGTTCGGTGCGCAGGCGGAAGTTCATGACATCCTCGAACTCAGGTTTTTCTGGAGCTCATAGGAGCAACCAGACACCCAGGAAATAGCCAAGGGCTCCCTCCTGAGATCTGCTATATCCCCGGTCGGAATCGAATAGCACATATGAAGGTCACTTCTAGTTTCCTTCCAGGAAACGGACAACACACACAAAAAAAAATTAGTATACTTAACTAGGATAGAAATTAAAAAAATAGGAACATTAGTCCCCCACCAGGTGACTAGGCCGGAGACGCCGCATGGCGGGGTGTAGAATGGCAGCAAAAATTTGGTCCGGCCGGACTGTGGAAACCGCCCAAGCTTGTTAGCGCACCCGCTCTAGATAAGACCACCTGCTTTCTAAGTACAGGACCGGCCCCGGTCCTGTAACCAACTGTCTCCGGCGGCCCCCACCAGGGTCCCTGAGCTCGGCCAAGAGAAGCATTCATCTTGGTTAAGTTCTGGAGTATCGGAAGAAGGACGAGATGAACTCAGTCCGCACGATGGATTGGGATCCCCAGTTGAAAATCGTAAACGACTTAAAACGTAACGGAGATGGTATTTTTATGATTAAGAAATATTCTCATTTTATAAAACCAATAAACTAAAATCCACTGTTGTAAACACAATTGTATGATAAAATAAAGAAGCTATGAAGAATAGTATCGTTGAAATTCATGAGAATGGGATGAATCTACTTAGAAGGACTCTCAAATGAGTTAAAATGCATCTCGATTTGCCAGTTGTTTATATTATTTATTGTCCATATCTCATGAACCAACTTTTGCAAATACGACTATTGATGATGTAGACAGCAGTTCCTGTAATTCTAGTTCCTGTAAACAGCAAATCAGGGGAAGAAATTGAAGCGAAAAATTGTAAGCTAAAAAGCAGAAGATTTTATAATAAATGTAATTTTTATTTTGAACAAAAATAAAACTAAAAAATAGATTATAAATATAATATTAAGCTGAGATTAATATTTCAAATAAATAATATTGCAAAACTAAACAGACAAATCTAAATACATTTTTCAAGTTTGAATCGATAAACAATCTGTGGATTGGTTTAAATTGTGTACTTAGTTCAAAATGTTTATCTTATCTTAAAAGAAAGTTATTTTTTAAATAATACCAAAATTTAAATTCAGTTCGTTAAAATATATTTTAAAGCCCCGCAATCTCTTTAAACCCCAAACCTCGTTTAACGTCAAAATAACACAACTGATGGTGGCGGTTTATTCTCCATGATCTATTAATAAAATATAACAAATATTTGAATGGCTAAAACATACCAAGATGTGATGTTTTAAATTTTATTCTTTTTCAGCGTGTTCCGGTAAACCATAGGAGGATAGTTTAAATCATAATTCCTTCCTTCTACTCTGTTCTGTAAATTTCGTTTCTGACTATGTGTAAAAAATGGTTTTCGACAATAATTTTCAAAACAATTTTATTACATTTTATTAAATCCCAACTTTGTACCTTTCAAGAACTCTATTTATTTTTTTTTACGATAAATGGAATTGGAGTTACAGCGGTTTTTAAACTACTAAATTTAACGCATCTGACTATGCTTACAAAATGGTTTTCGACAATAATTGTCAAAACAATTTTATTACATTTTATTAAATCCCAACTTTGTACCTTTCCAGAGCAATATATATATATATATATATATATATATATATTTTGGACGATAAATAGAATTGGAGTTATAGCGGTTTTTAAACAACTCGATAATTGTCACTCAAACCGGAAGTACTGTTTAAAGGGCAGAAAGTACTATTTAAAGTACTTGAAAAAAAGAGTATGGCTTATAAAAACAGTGAAATTTAGATACATACTACTGTGTAAATTATTGTAGTTAAATATAAATCTAAACTTTAAATGCAATTTTTGGAAAACGTAATTTTTGGTGAAAAATCCATATGCGAAACATGATTTCTCAAAATAATATTGGAATATCACTATGAAATTAAAATGGAATTAAAATTGTTTAAATTATTGTGAAGGCAATGAACTAAAGATTTAATTTTAGAATAAATATTCTTAGTTTTATACATGTTTTCGTGGAATGATATCGATGAATTTTCTGTAAACCATCATGTAAACATGTGCGATATGTTATAAAATTTGAAACGTTTAAAATACTTGTTAGATTTTAGTTCATTGCCTTCACCAAGGTCATAAGTATGAAGTGTAAAAAAGAAAATAAGATACATACAGTAGAATGTTTTGTAGAGCGTTTTTGCGTATTGGGACAAATTTCACTAAATTTCACTACAAATTCCTCCATTTACCAAAATTTTATCAATAAATGAAGAAGTGTTTGCTTTTTTCACATTTTCTAGTCCTAATTTTAATAAAAATAAGTTTAAAAAATAATTAAATAGCCTTTTTGAAAAACAAATGCTCCGTACGTAGTCAGGCATCTTAAATTCAGTTCGTTAAAATATATTATGAAACCCCGCCATCACTTTAAACCCCAAGCCTCGATTACCGCCAAAATAAAAAAAAACTGATGGTGGTGGTTTAATATTCCCCATGATCTATCAATAAAATATAACAAATATTTTTATGACTAAAACATACCAAGCTGTGATGTTTTAAATTTTATGCTTTTCAGCATCTTCCATAGGCGCATTGTTTATATCATAATTCCCTCCTTCAGCTCTATTTTGAAAATTTCTACGATTGATTCAGCAAACAGTTTGAAAACATATGCAAAATAAATATATATATAAACTTAATTATAATGTAGGCATAAACGTAATGAATGTCTAAATTTTTCACACAATATTTTTAATTTTTATTTCTGATTTAATAGCGAATATAGAGTCGAGTTCTTACACAGACAAAATAAGATGGAAGAAAACTTCCGATATAACGAAATGTGTATATATATTCAACTCATGACAAATTTTATTTCAATAATTATTATGGTCAAAAAGCTTGAACAATTTGTGAATAAATAAAGTACTTCAAAATCGATTTGAATTTCTATGCAATCACGTTTTTGATAAGATATTTTATGCGTAGGCTACATTTTTTTTCACGTTTCAATATCTGATTAAAGGTCAAACCCCCTCAGAAATTAAATAATATCATTTGCAGTAAAATTGACCCAATTTATTTTGAGAATTATTCAGGTGTATATGAAATACTTTTTATTAAAGAAAACGGATCTAAGAATTACTATATTGGCATCACCAGCAGGAAATTTAGTTACAGAAAAAAGGAACATATAGCTAATATTAAGTATAATAGAAACAACCACAGTCCTGGCAAGATTATATCAAGAAGAAACCATCCAAATAAATTTCAATGAAGGTAAAATAATTTTTCCTTCCAGTCTATACTATACATCCATAATAAGAGAAACCATAGAGATACTAACACACAAAAATACAATATGTAACGATGCAGCATCTTTTAACTTACCGAAATTGAGGCTGGAGTTAATCCATGGTAACGTATATGAAAATAAACAATTAAGTAAAAGTAAAAGATATAGTGCGTAATTTTCAAGAACAGGAACATTAAATGATAGTATTATAAATGATAACTTCAAAGACCGTGCAATTATGGAATAATCTCATTTGTTTTAGAAAATGGCTCGGAGTGAGCCCAAACATGTCAAACAACCTAATAAAAGTTAATTTACACCTTTTAGCATTTAAAAGAAATATATTATTACAGGGTGTTTCAATTTATTAGATAGTTATATTATTACATTGAAACAACTCGCTTTGAAAACTGAACCGTTTTTCAAAAACGTGATGAAAACATTTCTATAAAAACATCTATGATGTTTTTATGCAGAAAAACTGATCATTAATAACAGGCTCTTTAGATAAATATTATAATGTTTATTTTTCATTTCACTTTTAAAATTGATAAATATTACTTTTTCTTTTAAAACCACGTCTCTTTTCATTTCCAAAAAAAACGCAAAATAAAACACTATAATATATTTTTTTAAATGGTGTAATAAACATCCTCTGTGAAATGTTTGTTCACAAAGTTACTTATTTATTGCTCTAAGAATTATTATGGTCAAAGAGTTTCAACAATTTGTGAATAAATAATGTACTTCAAACTTGATTTGAATTTCTATGCAATCCCGTTTTTAATAAGATATTTATGCACAGGCTACATTTATTTAAATGAAAAAACTCGCTTTAAAAAACTGAACCATTTTCCTAAAACGTGATGAAAACAATCCTGTAAGAACACCCATGATGTTTTTTTATGGAACAAAACTGTTCATTAATAACACGCTGTTTAGGATAAATATTCTAATGTTTATTTTTCATTTCACTTGAATAATAGATGAATATTACTTTTCTATTTAAAACCACGTATCTTTTTATTTCAACAAAAGCACAAAGTAAAACACTATAATATTTTTAAAATGGTGTAATAAACATCCTTTGTGCAGTTTGTTCACAAAGTTACTTATTTATTGCTCTAAGAATTATTATGGTCAAAGAGTTTCAACAATTTGTGAATAAATAAAGTACTTCAAACTTGATTTGAATTTCTGTGCAATCCCGTTTTTAATAAGATATTTATGCACAGGCTACATTTATTTAAAAGAAACAACTCGCTTTAAAAAACTGAAGTGTTTTCCAAAAACGTGATGAAAACACTCCTATAAGAACATCTATGATGTTTTTTATGGAACAAAACTGATCATTAATAACACGCTGTTTAAGATAAATATTTATTTTTCATTTTATTTGAATAATAGATGAATATTACTTTTTTATTTAAAACCACATATCTTTTTATTTCAACAAAAACACAAAATAAAACACTGTAATATTTTTAAAATGCTGTAATAAACATCCTTTGTGCAGTTTGTTCACAAAGTTACTTATATATTGCTCTAGGCATTTGAAAACAGAATTAAACAAAACATTTGAATATCTGAATAAAAAAATTAAAAAAATCAAAGTTTGAATTACAAAATTTACTCTTCCTTAAATAAATATTCTAGTACTTTTTTATGAAATTTTTATAACGCCCTAATAGTTTTTGGAAAATAACGGGGATACAGTCATTTTTAATTATGTATTTAGGCATGTCATCATAAAAGGGTATTTAAAATAAATGTGACGACATAATGCATTTTACTTTCTTTACGTTCTGGAAACATCATTAGAGGGTGGAAACCATGTACTTTAATAAAAGGTTAGGCATTTTATTAGTTCATAACAAAAGTTCTATTTTAATTTTATTGTAAAACTCTTTTATTTCTACATAAAACTTCATAAAAAATATATATTTTTTTAAATCTTTAGTTTTTTACGTTTATCAAATAAAACGATGTTAATAGTAATCTATGCTAAATGTATTTCTATATTTTTAAGATTTACGTACCCTTTCATATTAAAAAAATATTTTTAATTATGTAATTATTTAAAAGGGAAAGGGATTAAATCAGTTGTTTAAAAATTTAAATTTCATATCTTAATGTTCCTTTACAACATATATTTTAATCCAGTCTTTCCTTTTTGATTGAGAAAAACCTTTTACATTTCAATACTACATTTTTTTTTTCTTTTTCGAAAAATAGATTTTAATTTCTTAGTCATTGATAAATAGAACTGTTAGTCGCAGAAAAATATTCATTATTCCATACATTAACCCTTTAAGCGCCATTTCACTCATTTCGGGAACATTGTTTTAGGATTTTTTTTCTAAAGTGTGTATTTTATATATTGTTAAAAAATTGTGTTATTTTCATTTTGAATGTATGAGATTACTTCTGTAATTTTTCTTTAACGTTTCCTTTTAATTTTCTATTTTTTTAAACTTTTTAAAATATGCGAAATTTAGCCTTTTTAATCGCATGCCCAAGAAATATTTAAATAAAAAAACTTTATAGTAAAATTATATTTTTTTAGTTAAAATATATTTATAACTGTTTATTACATAAAGCAATATCAATCCTAACTTTATAAGTATAATAGATCAATCACAATTACCGAAAGAACAAGTTCTTTTTAAAATGGGAGCGTTGGTGCCTTCGTTAAATTTCCCAGCAATTCAGCGGTGTCGCGTCAATTCGCCGCGCACAATTCATCGCGGAACGATTCATCGCGCACAATTCATCGTAGCGTTAATTCGTCACAGCGACAATTTGTCGAGGCGACAACTCGTCGCAGCGTCAATTCGTCACAACGTCAATTCGTCGCAGCGTCAATTCGTCGCAGCGTCAATTCGTCGTGGTGTCAATTCGTTGCGACGTCAATTCGTCGCAAAGAAAATGTTTTTCAAAGCTGTTAAAATGAAGATAATTTAGTAAAATTATTTAATGATAAATTGTTTTTTAGATATAATCGCATGCAAATTGTTAGTTATAATTCTCTATATCTAAAAAACTAATTACCATTAAGCATTTTTGCTAAATTGTCTTTATTTTATCCTCATAGCCTTCAAAAACATTTTCGTTGTGACGAATTGACACCAAGACGCTGTGACGAATTGACGCTGCGATGAATTTTTCCGCGATGAATTGTTCCACGATGAATTGTGCGCGACGAATTGACGCAGAATTCGATTCAGCATGCCCCAAATTTGGCCTTTTCAATACGGTGCATTTGCTGTGCATGCTGCAACGTCCACTATAAAAGTTATTGGGAATAATGCTGTTATATTCCTAGCAAACTTTTCTTGGAGGTCTTACTCACAAAATCTGATTGTTACTTTGTCAGATATATTTCTTTTTGCAAAACTATATAGTAGTATAATAAAAGTTAAAATTTCAGTGCAAATTCATCCTGTTTAAAACTAAAATTCATTAAGATACAACTAAATGTAAATATATTGCTTAAAGGTGCGTAAAAACATACATAAAAACATTTAAAAGCACATTAAAGTCCTTTTAAAAATTCCAAAACGTTTTTAACCGAAACCCGGTCATCATCAGTGGAAAAACTAAATTGTTGAGATGAGTTGTTATCTCTTTGCGTTTTCTTGCTTGCCCGGAATAAACTATTTTACTTCAAGGGTTTGGAAATAAGGTGGGATGGGAAATTAATAAATGATGCATTAATTCATTCCAGACTGCGTGAATATCATATGATAATACATCGTTACAGACAATTCTTTTTTAGACATTATTTCTATAGACTCTCTTATGATTGCTTCCAGGTGATTATTTATGCGGAATATAATTTTGGATCTATTGAAATCAACTTTTATAGGTTCATTTTGCGCTAATCTTGTTAACGCAGTGTGGGGTCTATTTAATCTCAGATCTGCTTCATGTTCTTTTATTCTGTTCCGAAATTTCCTCATTGTCATATGCGGAATATAATTTTGGATCTATTGAAATCAACTTTTATAAGTGTCATACCTATGGTTTATGCACATAGGTATGAAAATGAGTAAATTTCGGGACAGAATAAAAGAACATGAAGCAGATCTGAGATTAAATAGACCCCACACTGCGTTAACAAGATTAGCGCAAAATGAACCTATAAAAGTTGATTTCAATAGATCCAAAATTATATTCCGCACAAATAATCACCTGAAAGCAATCATAAGAGAGTCTCTAAATATAATGTCTAAAAAAGAAATAGTCTGTAACGATGTATTATCATATGATATCCACGCAGACTGGAATGAATTAATGCATCATTGATTACCTTTCCCATCCCACCTTATTTCCAAACCCTTGAAGTAAAATAGTTTATTCCGGGCAAGCAAGAAAACACAAAGAGATAACAACTCAACTCAACATTTTAGTTTTTCCACTGATGATGACCGGGTTTCGGTTGAAAACATTTTGGAATTTTTAAAAGGACTTTAATGTGCTTTTAAATGTTTTTATGTATGTTTTTACGCACCTTTAAGCAATATATTTACATTTAGTTGTATCTTAATGAATATATAGTAGTATATTTAGTAGTTTTTTTATTAACTTTTCTCGTTGCTCATATTTTTATTTTTAAGAAGAGATGCCTATGAAAGTTTTAACTGCTTTGCATTATTTTGAAAAATTAGACTAAGATTATTTTCCGGATGTTCCGAAAATCGTTTGTTTGTCACCTAATTCCACTATAGTAATATATGATGAATATGTAATAGAAAATAATTTATGCGACGATTTACCCCAAGCTATATCTTCTGAAGTTGAACATTTCGTAAATTCTAAATCAACAGACAATTAAGAAATAGGGTAAAACTCCAGGAACATACACTTTAAGGATATTTCTTTTTCAAATCATTATTACAAAAATTTAAATCTATTTTATACCTACCTTTGTTTTTGAAAAGATAGTAGAGATATATTAAAAACTTATTGTTGGCAAAATTTGAAAAAAATATATATTTTATTATTAAAAATTAATTTTATTCATTGACACCAGCTATGGATCGGCATAAAATAGAGAGTACATGTGTACATGAAACAAATTTGTAAGGAAGCTTTAATTCCTTGAAACGATGGAAAGAACAAAAAAAGATGGTTTAGGGCAACAATTTGGTTATGTGTAAATGACCAAAAAAGCATTTTTTAGAAATGATGCAGGATGTTTAATATGGAGTGTGGTCTTTTCGAACAGCTAAGACAGCTGCAAATCTGTTTTCCATGGATGCGATGAGGCTTTCGATAAGTCTTTGGGAAATACTGTTCTACCCCTCAAGAATTACAATCTCCAAGTCCTGGACAGTAAAAGGAGGTCTTGGTCTCGCTGCAATGCGTTGTCCGAGTGTGTCCCAAACAGGATCGATCGGATTCAGGTCAGGAGAGCATACTGGCTATTCCATACGCTGCATTGTTTCAGTTTGAAGCATGTTCTTCATAAGACGAGCTGTATGCGATTTGACATTATCATGGATGAAAACAAAGGAATCACCAGTGGCTGCAGCGTAAGGTATGACATGAGGCATCAGTATCTCCTCAGCATATGTTTGGGCTGCCAAATGCCATTCCGAATGATATGCAGGTCCACCAGTCCATCTATGATGATTCCAGCCCATACCTTCAACCCATCTCGTCCGTTATGTGAACTTTCACGAATGAATGTGGGGTTATTTCGAGTACCCCTTTCCCTCTATAACAAAACACGTCTGCACACTCTAGACTGAATCGGAACTCGTCTATAAACAGCAGTCGATTCCAATCACTTTGCCTGCCATCTCGCTGTTCAGCAGCTCACCTTTTTCGGGGCACACGGTGCTTTGAGGTTAACGGAATAGAGAGCATTGGCATATAGACCATACTGCTGAAGGCTATTTTGCACTGTTTGGATGGATACCCTTCATCCCGTAGCCAAGAGCAATTGTCTTTGCAGATGCGTAACTTTGGTTCTTCTGTTTCTACACGATGTTAACAGGATATTTCGGTCATCAGTTGCTAAAGTAACACATTGCCACCTTGTCCTGGTCGACTTCTAAAATTCCTTGTCTCTTGGAATCGATTCCACAGCCTAGCTGTGACACTTCTTGCGACTACAACAGCGTACGCTACTGTGTTTGTCTGGATTCAAGACTCATGATAGTACGCCAAGACATGAATTCCGGTAAATCACGTTGTTATGACATTTTCGAGTCACATTTTATCAAAATAAAAGCTAAGTAATTGAATTTCATGACTGAGACCGTGTAAACGACGTTTCTGCGAAATCTCGATTTCTGCACTTATCTCCCTTTTTCTGGTTTTTGACGTCATGAAGTTTTCTTCTTCGTCTGATATTGTTTAAATTATGGATGTTTTATTTTACGTTACTTATCAGTGTAAGTAATTGTTTAATTTCGTTAAACCCATGTGCTCCCCTAATTGTTTTAAGCAGTATATATCTGAAGAACTAAAGCACGGGATTAATCCTATTCTCTATTCTCTTAGTTCTTGACATAAATAGATGCTGATTAGGTGTAGTAGTAAATCACCAAAAAGGTACTTTTTCTATTCTGTGTTTATCCCAATTTCCGCAACAGCTGTACCTTATGAACCTTAAGCACGGAAATTCACCAATCTTCATATTCTGTTTTAAATTGACACACGGAACCTTAGATCCTTATTAATAGTTGTATTTCCTTATTAGAATTGGGTGTATAACGCTGAACAGGTGACAATGTTCTTCTCTGTTTTTCACGATTTCCGTGATAGCTGTGTAGAATGAATAAATTGTAGTATATTTACGGTGATTTACGGCGGTTTTGATTCTTATAGCATTCGAATTTTTGAAATAAAATTATGGGCACACCTATAAAAAATGATTTTTTAAGTTATTGATTTAATTTGATTTACAAGTGTGTGTTTTTTTTTTCCTTTTTGATACTTCAACTAAAATTTCTAATTTTATTTTTTGTGAATAAAGAATTCTTTTTTTTTTTCATTTCATGCTCTGAATGAAAATTTTTGGTCTATGTTAAAACAAACTGTAACACCTCAAATATATATTTATTCGTCCAAAGAGAATGCTTTTTATATTTATGTCACGTTATGGAACAAATTCGCTAAAGAGACTTTTTCATTGATTTCATCTCTTAGATTCAACTCATATTTCATGACATTTCCAGATAATATAAGATGAAGAAAAAAGACGTTCAAAAATAGAGTGAGATAACAACAAAATGCAGGGAGTCTGGATTTTTTCTGTTTCAATCAGTTTTATGTGCAGTATATTGATTGCTTTCTTAATATAATACAATACACTATATTTGAAAATATATCATGTAAATATATCAAAAATAGAATGTTTACTGAATTGCATTTAGGTATAGTAATAAGTATAGATAATAAGGTTAGGTATAGGTAATAAGTTTCTGATTAATACCTTTTTACTTTCTTCTATCTATAATAGAAGAATATATCGAGATAGAAATATTTTTTATCTTCCATTTTTCAACTATTAACGCGTTTTAGGGATCAGCGATAAAGAAAAACATGTTTTTACAAAATACATGTCTGTCCGTGTATGTGTCCCTTCTTTGAATCATCGAAATGTGTATGACATTATGCATAGAATGAACCAGATTTCGTAATACGTTTTGGCTATGGCGCAGTTGAATTTGGGGATATGCCGCCGGAAGGGGCGCTGTGTTAGCGGTTTCCGTGCCATTTTCATTATTGTACCATCGAAAAGTGTACGAAGTTATGCATAGAATTAAACATATCTCCATACGTAAGTTTTTGAGTATGTACGTCAAGTTCCAGTTGAAAAAGGGGATATTCCATAGGAAGGTGCGCTGTGACAGCGATTTTCTGGAATTGTTTGCACTGTAAAGAAATTTTGTAAAATTTCAGTAGATGTACCGTAAATTAACGGTACTTGTACCGTTTTCACTCTTTACGGTTTGAGTACCGTACTTCAAAGGTATATTAAGCATAAAAAAAACTGTATATGCGCCATTTCAATTATAAACGGTATTTCTACCGCAAAATAATTGTTTTTCAGTAAAAAATTGCTATTTATACCTTAAAAGAATTATTTTTCAGTATGGAAAAAGCTGGTAGCTTCGGTGTACGGCAACCCCTGAAGTGCTGCCCTTACTCTTGTTACGTTATACGTGCAGGCCTGAGGACAGGGGGAAGTGCAGCCGGTACATATACTTTAAATATTTTACGGTACATATACCGTCCAGTTAAATTACGGTATATATACTGGTCACAACGTTGCCAGTATATGTACCAATAAAAAGTCCGTTAATAAGTTCTTGAACTGTGTGTTATCACAAGCAAACTCTTTAATCATTTGCTGTAATCTCCTTAAAATTTAAAATTTTAAGGAGATTACAGATAAAAATTTTGCTTTTACAGATAAAAATTTTACAGATAAAATTTTGCTAAAATTTTAAGGAGATTACAGCAAAAGATTAAAGAGTTTGCTTGTGATAACACACAGTTCAAGGACTTATTAACGGACTTTTTATTGTATAAAATAGGTAAATATCAGCAGTGTAAAATGGATAAAATTTACTTTGTTTGCACATTTCAGCAAAAAAGTTTTGATAACTTATATCTAAACAAAATTGTTACCAGACACAATGAAATATTTCCAATTGGAAATGCGTCTATCATTTCAACTTATAAATATGTAAATACCTTGGGTAATAAATTATTTAACTATCGAGAGGTTGCGCAAAATTTAGACTCCTACTTGAATTTGCTTTGAGAGTGCAAGAATTTTCAGCAGTCATCCTTCTACGATAAAAATGCACAGCATATAGTTACTGGTGACCTTAATTTCATATCTAACAATGAGTTGAAACAATTAATGAAGTATGGTAATAAATTTAGATTAAACAAGAAAATAAATTTAAAAAAATCTTTCAGCCTATTTAATTCTGAATTGCATATGTTTATACTCAATTTGAGTTACAAATTTAATAAACCTGTCCCCCTTTTCAATGAATGAAAATTAAAAATTTGGGTGATTTTAAATCATTTCAATTAAAATATATGAATGATTCTTCTACTTACACTTATCATAGTATAAATACAGTTTTAGAGAGGGAAATCTTGAACTTGAAGGATACCTTTGTTTTTTGTTCAGTCGACAAAGCATCTAACAATTTTGCAATTATTTGAAAAAGCTATTATGCTAATATGATATTTGCTGAGCTTAACAATAATGTTACCTACAGTTTATATAATTCTACTATTCAAATTCTGATTAAGAAACACCTGGCCTTTTCAAAAAAAAGTTCAAATTCCTTTGCCTAAAGTAAAAAATTTGTCATTACCTTTTCTTTTCGTTACACCGAAATTTCATAAAATTCCAATTAAGTACAGATTTATTTGCAGTAATGTAAACAGTATAGGAAATGGATTTAATCGCAGGTTTGAAGAAATGCTGAAAAGGATTTTGAATATCCTAAAATTTAAGTATAAAGATAGTAATATGTATTGGATTACATTGAACAGTTATGAAATCAGAGATAAATTAATTAACAATGATATACAGAGTATCCAAATATATGATTTTGAGAATCTTTTCACAAATATTCCTATTGCAGGGTTAAATGATGTCTTTTTAAAAACTGTTGATTTAATTACTGCTGATATTGATTTAGATTTTAATTTATTTATATTATTGTGTAAATTTTGCTTATATAACAACTATGTTTATACAGGTTCAAATATTTATTTACAGAAAAATGGGATAGGAATGGGTACATGTTACTCCTCTACGGCAGCTAATTTATTTTTATTTTTTTATGAATTTCAATTTTGTACGGTTAATAACGATGTTAATTTTCTGGCTTTCAGATATATTGACGATTTAATAATTTTGAACTGTGATCACGATTTTTTGGGGATATCATGTGACATTTATCCTAATATGTTAATTTTGAAAAAAAACAAATGAAAATAATAATGAAGCTGATTATCTTGATTTGAAAATACACATTTCTAATGGAATAAGCATTACAATCTACAATAAACGGGATGGCTTCAGTTTTGAAGTTAACCAATTAGTTAACTGGTGTTCGAATGTACATAAACGTATTTACATTAATATTATCATAGGTCAGATTTTTCGCTACTTTAACTCTGTAAGAATAAAAATTTATTTCTTAAAGAACTTTTTTATTTAACCAGTATCTTGTATTATACAAATAACATTCCTTTGAGTTTCATTAATAGATATACTAGTTTTACAGACAGTCTTCATTTTTGTGTAGTTGCTACGTAATTGACAATTAATGATTTGTATAACTTAAAGCCTTTCGGGGACGGTTTTACAAGGATGTTTGCAGTTTTGTGGCAACAGACATGGAACGTACATGGACAGATTTTGGATCACTGGATTTGGTTATTGTTTATTGTTTTTGTGGCTGTGTGGCTCAGGAGGGGGTAGGATAATTCTATTGTTGGTTCAGTGTATGTTATACATGCGTTTTGTATTCAGTTGTGCTGTTGTTTGTGGCGTTGGGTCCGGTGGGTGAATGTGCGTGATATGCTTTCATTTGTTTTAACATTTGATTTTTGCTCCACGACATTCTGACCGAAACCCACTGCCACTACTGAATAATAGTTTGTTGTGCTTTGTATTAGACTGAAACATCGCTGTGCTTTTTAGTATGCCCACTGCTGATGAGGCCACAGCTTTTTGGTTGTTTTTCTTGGTTTTTTCTTGTTCAGTTTATATCTGTTTATTTTCTTTTATTATGTTTGTTATTTATTCCTAGTTTAATTATGGTGCGAAATTCTGGGTCTACCGAATACATTTAATACATAATGGGCTATATTTAATCTGTGTGATTATTTGCAGCTATAGCGTTTATCGCATGGATTTTATTTTTATTTTTATTTTTATTTTATTTATATATATATATATATATATATACGTAGGATTTAAGTTTAAACACTTCATTCCCTTTATGACGTTCATGATCATTAAATTAACTGAAGCACTGGTACTACTATTATCCATGATTTAAATGCACGAGTTATAAAAAGTTTAGATCGCGAGATCAGAATATCTTCAAAATTGAAAAAGAACCAGTCTTCTAATTTTTATTGTGAAGCAAGCATCGAATTGAGAAATATCCAGTAAAGGCGCTGTTAGGCCTAGTTGGTTTTTAAGTTGGTAAATAAATATATTGTATATATTTGGCGAGAAGTGTATTGACTGAAAAGAAATTTCTAGTAAAGTATTGTAGAATTTTTATTTCTAGGACTGTATTAAAGTTCATATTTGGTTATTCATCGCATATTTGTTCATATAATTCCAGTAAATCAACTTTTTAAATATCTTTATCTTATATGTATGTGTGTGTGTTTTCCATTTTCGTTCAACATTTGTCTGGTGGTAAATGGAACATGTTACAGTGGATTCTGGCGAAGGAAAACGTTCAAGATTTTCCAACTCTACCCTTTAGGAAATGTTTATAATAAGTATGAATCAATGTTGGTTCAGCATTTCTGACCGATAATACAAATTTTTTAAAGACTAAAAAAAAAGGAATAATTATGAAAATTTTACATTTACGACTTCATATTGCATACAAAATACTGGTAGTGATTACTGGTGAGTACAATTTAGAAAAAAACCAAATTTTTTAAAATTATTTTTTCAAGATCACTACGCAAAATAACACTAACAGTAAGAAACCATACAATGAAAAGGATTTTGAAAACTTCTTCAATAGCTTTTAATGCAAACAAAAATTTAAAATTAAAAGAGTTTCATATATTAAAGAAAATCTACTATGACATTGAAAAATACATATGAGAATTCCAGAATATACTAGAAAACTATCACTCAAAAAATAAATAAATGAATTATTTCTACAAAACTGACCCTACAGAGTGTAGAAATTTATTTTAAATATAAGTCCATCTAATATCTATAACTCAATTTATATAAACTGACAGACATTGATAAATAATACAATACGCTATGGCACCAAAATAAATATGGTTTATTTTTCCGTTAATCACTATCATTAACGTACTTTAATTTTTCTTTTCATCAAATAACATTCCATTTATTTTCAAAATTATTTTTTTAATCTAGGAAAAAAATAGTACATTACAATTAAAAGGGATATTTATTCAGTTTGTTTTTTGTTGTTGCTTTTGTTGTTTGTTTGAAACTCTAAATAAATTCCCAGAGCCTAATTCTTGTGACAAAATCATCTACTTTTTTGTATCATATTCTGAATGAAATCATTTGAACTACGATGAAATAAGTAGTAGACCTCCTTAATATATTTTTTCGACCAAGCAAAAGATTTTTCTGTTATTGACAACCTGACAAACATTGATAAATAATACAGTACGCTATAGTACCAAAAAAAATATGGTTTATTTTTCCGTTAGTCACTCTCATTAACGTACTTTAATTTTTCTTTTCATCAAATAACTTTCCATTTATTTGCAAAATTATTTTTTTAATCTAGGAAAAAAATAGTACATTAGAATTAAAAGGGATATTTATTCAATTTTTTTTAATTGCTGTTGTTGTTTGTTTGAAACTGTAAATATATTCCTAGAGCCTAATTCTTGTGACAAAATCATCCCCCTTTTTAGGGTTTCGTTCATCTCACGAAACCCTATTACTCCCGCTCTGTTGTCTGTCCGTCACAGAGCCATTCTCAAAAACTATATAACTTACAGAGCTGAAACTTCGTGTATATTTTTCTGAATACCATTTATAAAGAGCTCAAAATATTAAAATTTGAAAAAATCGTATTATTTTAATAAAAAGAGATAAAAAACCAAAATTCTAACAACCTTTTTCTATTAAATTTAAACATTTTTCGTTATAGCAGATGCCAAAAATTAAAAATCCACGATGAAATTCTTTCTACAATAATTAATTTTCTATCAGACGATTTTCATCAGACGAAAAATGAAAATGAAATAAAAAGTTTCACCAATTGAAAAAAAAAAAAGATTAATATGAAATAAAATTGACTGACGTCATAGTGGTAATGAAACGGAAATATTTCTCAATAATACAAGGAGTATGAGTATGTGTACACAAAGCAGATTAATATCACGTCATTAGAGAATTAAAAAGAAAATCTGACGTCATATCGGAAGTTTAACGGATTTTTCAAGTGTTTCAGAATAATACAAAGCGAGTATCATTATTAGTAATAGAGAATAGTAAACATATGAGTTTGAGGAACGTATTGAATCATGATAAAAACCCGATTATGGAAATATTCGCACATTTCAACAGGTGAAGTATAATATTGTAAACATATTTTGAAGGTGTACAATATGTTTAATTTTGAAATTATTATTATTTTTTAAATATCGTATTTAGTCCATATGACAGATATTATTATTACAGAATATAATAGCGGGCTCCGCAACGCTATCGAACTGGTTTAGATATTTGAAAAAAAAAAATAGACCTGTAAATTTTTACTTTATAAAAAACATGACTTGTTTTTGTTGTTGTTGCTATTTGGATTTATTAAAGAAAAGATAAAGTGTTTTGAAAGGAATATCAAACGAAACCCTTTGAGCGATCTTCGGTCACACTTACGCACTTTTTTGTATCATATTCTGAATGAAATCATTTGAACTGCGATGAAATAAGTAGTAGCTCCTCCTTAGTATATTTTTTCGACCAAGCTAAAGGATTTTTCTTTTATTTATGGCAATTCTACGAATCTACTGATCGGACGTTTTCACTGATTTCATCTCTTATATTCAACCGATTTTTCCTGCCATTTCCAGATGATATCAGACGAGCGAGAAAAAAAATTTCACATTTGGAATGAGATAACGACAAAAAGCAGAATGTATCGGTCTGCTTTTTACACTCTTTAACTTATCGTGTTTTTGTATGTAAAGGTGGAACTGTGTAACAATCTTTTCACCAATTTCTGATATGCTAAAATTATAAAATTTATGTACAAATATGAGTTTTCGATAACAACTCAACATTTTAATATTTTTAGAGCTTGATTATAAATTATGAAATTAATTTTAAGGTATTTGTTCGTTAAACTTCAGAAGCTGATATATCGCCAAATAATCTTTATAGTTACAACTGATGCAAATGGCACTGAGATGCAACAAGGAAATATTTTAATCACTAAAAATATAAAGAAAGGCTGATTTTGTTTTAAAATCACACGCGTTAATAAATTAATAGTTTCATATTCATAAAAGTATAATCATACGTTTAGAAACCAATTTAGAAATCCATCATACATAGTTGAAATAATGTCTTTATTTCTTTCTTATTCCCTACCTTATAGAAACAGTACGGAAATTATAATTTGTTAAATAAATTCGTTATTTCGCTCTTTCCATTAACTGTAAAATTTTCCATATACGGCCCTTAGTAGGCCCAATTAACGTATTGTAATATGGTATTTTTTGGAACAAAATGATTCGCTGTCATGACTTTAAAGTTGAATATTCAATGTTTATAAAAGTGTGTGTTTAAAAACACATTTTTTAGGTGCGTTCGTAAGTACGTACCACCTATCGTCGTCGTCTGGTCCATATGTCTGTCTGTCTGTCCGTTCGTAGCATATAACAGCGCAAAAACTCCCTAACCAAATGATCTGAAATGTAATATATGTAATCTATGCAGAATTTTGTCGAGTCATTTCAAATTTTATGGAAATCGAATCAAAACTTGAAAAGATATTAATAAACATATTTAATAAGTAATTTGATTTTTTTAATGGTACTTCTTTGTTATAGCAGCTTCCGAGAATTAAAAGTCAAGTGACTGAGATGTATCATTCTATAAAACCTATCATACGCAATTAATTCAATGATATCACATGATAGGTAATGATACTAGGTTGCCATGATGATTACGTCCTATTTAACATGGAGTCATATTATATCCGTATTAACCCTCTGAGCGTTTTGAAAAAGGGTAAAATTGTAATGTTGTTTTCTCTGCATTTTGTTTTAAATGCTAAAAAAATATGATTCTTTCAGCATTATAAATAAAACTTAATTACAAATATGAATGTAACCCTTGAGAGTATTAATCATTCTTCAATATTTTGAAAATTCATTAAATCTATAGAATTATATTATCTTAAACATTGCATACATTGCAGTGAAACCTGGAGCTTAGTGAACGGAATATTACGTTCTACACGCTTAGAGGGTTAATGAATTTGAAAACCGAATGTGTATATTAAATTGTTTAATTCTAGCAATCATATAATCGACCGACAGTTTCCGGAGAAATAGATATTAAATGGAAAAAAATCTAAATACGGATTTCAAGTTCTGAAATTTCAATGCTAGGCTTGGAATTTTCACTAAATGTCAACAAATGATAAAAGGTTGGCAACTTAAAGTGTACTTATTTTATTACGGAAATTAATCATATCATAATAACAGACGATGCATATCATAATAACAGACTTCACTGAAACTAGTTATAGTACGAACGCACCTCATTCGTCACGTTTGACGTATAATTTTCAACTTGTTACTTTGATATTTATTTTCTCTTTCAATCACTTTTAGGATCGATATATTGATTGGTTACATAATACGATATCATTCAATATATTTCAAAAAAAATATTATGTAATTATATAAAAGAAAGATTTTTTACAGAATTGCATCTAGATATGAATGAAAAAAGTTTCTGATTATTGTTTTTTTTTTTTTTTTTTTTTTAATTGTGAAGTGTTTAAACTTTTGTGAAGATGTATTGCGTTACCTTTAATTAGCTTATGCCTATATGTGTATTACATTCCGTAAGAACTTTACGTGGCACCAGAAAAATGTAAATATTTCGACATTTACAAGGATAATAGAAATCACATAAATATATGAGTTCAAGTATTAAAGGTATTTTTTATATTTTTCTACAAATATGAAATATATAAATGCATCTGATCCTACACCCAGAAAAAGGAATTGATTAAAACAACAAAACATGTTTTATTGAGTACATTTTGGTTGTTTTAACAACATTTTTAGTTGAAGTAAAAAAATTGGTTTTGTTGCTTGGACAAAAAAATATTGTACACTCTTACAAATTTTAACACAATTTTATCAATTTTACTTGAATTAACAAAATCTGTTTTTTTAATTTTACAATAATTTTGTAATTCCAGCAAAATTTTGTTGTTTTAGAAAATTTTAAATTGTTAAGTAGTAGCCATAACTCTCTCACGTAACTCGATTTATTTGACTTATATAGCTATATAATTAAAGGATTAACATAATTTTTGGATAATTAAAACTTTTTTTCATTGGGACAGACCATAGTAGTTTCAAAAATCCCCCTGTCCCATTTATTACTTTCTTCTATCTTTGCAAGAAGAAAGTACTCTGGTACATAAGTACTCTGGTACTGGAAGAAAGTACATTGGTAAAATATAACAGTGAATTTTTATCCTGTTTTTGCAAGCGTAATTTACTGCTGAAAATGAATTAAAAATTAACTATGTGTTGCCGTATGCTGAGTCGTATTGTCGTCTCATGTTTGCCGCAGAAATTTGCGTGCTCCTGATGACATTTCCATCTTGTGCTGTGGTTTCAGCCGTTCCGACATATATAAGAGTGAGAAATGCCGAGCTCAGATATCGTTCCTCGTAGCTCAGTGGTAGAGCCTCAGAGCGCTGTTCGAAGGACCCGGGAGCGTCTCCCGGCTTAGGCAATTTTCACTCTTTCGGTTTTCGCTTGAAAAAAAAGCAGGATAAAAATTCGCTTGTTATTATTTGAGGTTTACAGGCGTAATTCGCTGCTGAAAATGAATTAAAAAATACTTAAAATTGCATATTTAGATTGGTTCATTTAATAAAAGGTTTTGTAGTATAAACAAAATAAGTTCGTAATATAACATATTTTATTATTTAAACAAACAAAATATATTTTGTTGAAAAAAGAAAATAGACTGTTAAATTAACACATAGCACATATCTATGTAACAAAAAGAATTTTGTTAATTCAAGTAAAATTGAACAATTTTACTTGAATTAACAAAACATTTTTTGCTGACGATACAAATTTTTTTTTGGAATTGCAAAAAAATCAACAATATTTTTTTGTTGTTTCAAACAAAATTTCCATTGACCCATATTTAAACGAAAAGTTTTGTTTGGTCAACCAAATTTTTGTTGATTCAACAAAACTTTTTTCTGGGTGTACACTTTCCATAAAATGATTTTATCCCTAATTTCACCAAATGTCTTCAATTCAATATATGCAACTGTCACATAATTTGGACGACCCTTTGTTACTTAACCATCATACGTAGTATAGGGTAAGTTTTACACTCGTTTTAAAAATCGAAAAACATTTTTTGACGGATTTACACATTTCAGATACAGGAGATTTCTAAAACCATATTTTTAGAAAAAAAAATTGTCGTCCGTGTGTCTGCGTGTGTGTCTGTGTGTCAGTAAACGTTCTATCTACCGAACAAATTGAGATAGAGACTTGAAATTTGCTGTGTATTTAGTATGTAATAATGAGAAGAAATCTATTGAATTTCAGTAACATCGACTATCAGGAACTATTTTTTTCGGGCTCACGAAATATTCGTTCTGATAAAAGTATATAAACAATTTCGAAATTGTTTATTTTAAGGAATGAATATAAAAGACAATAAAAAAGCATGAATTTTGCTTAAAGAATGAAGATTGTTAAATTGGATAATTTTTTGTCGAGATATTTGTAATAATGTTTTCAACAGTCTTTGGTTTTTCATGACACTGTAGTTCATTCAAATTTCAATTCAAAAATATATTTTAATTGGAAATGAGACGCTTAATCTGACGCAGTAAGTCGTTAGTTAATATGATTATCAATTTTGGAGTTATAAGGATGTTTCTTTTACGCTATTGAGTAATAGAGCATTTAAAGTTTATGACGTCATCAAGCTAGGATTTTATTCGAATTGCAATGCATTTTATAAATAGTTTACACATGTTTTATTTTCATGTTTTATATTATGCGTATCCATAATGGGTAATTATTATGTGGCCACCAATGACTAGTTTTATCTTTAATAGTTTTTCTGAGAGAATTTTGAAAATAGTCTAATAAATTCTGGCAAATAAAAACAGTCAAACTGTTTTGAAGGCTGCCATCAAGGAAACGTATATAATATGGATAAGGTTGTTTTATGCTTTTCTGTCTGGTAAAATGAATATTCGAAAGCCTGAAAAATGGAAAGAACAGTATAAATGTTAGAATTATTACTACACATTGTAAAAATGGTAGTGATAAGCGAACTTTGGAAATGCATTAAAGTCACATTATTTTAAAATATTTTTTTCAAGATCTGTTTGTAAAGTACCATTAAAACCAAAATGGCATGTATTGCAAAGGACTTTGTAAAGTTTCTCAACTCCTTTAACACTGACCAGCGGTTTCAGAGTAGAAAAGCATTATATATAATCGAAAATGTACTATGTCTTAGAAATGTAGAAATAGGTAATATCAGTATACAATGAGTAATATCAGAAACACTATACAATTTCAGCTACTTTCTATTAATTGGCAATAAATCTATGCAAAATAAACGTTGTATATGCAAAATAAACGTAATATATGAAAATAAACGTTGAATACTATGCCCACCATATTCTATAGTAAGCCTCTTATAGTACCCCTGCGTGATATATATCAGTTTCATTATATTTGAAATTATATAACCTGATTAAAAACGATTTTTGCCATAAACTGTAATGTAATGTGAGTATTTTGAGTGTCCCTGTAAATGAACTCTAAAAGCTACACACTTCAATTTCAATACCGAACATGCCATATTAAACCTCAATAACATATATCAATTGCATGGAAATCCGATTATATTTACGTGAGTTAGAGCCCGAACAGACGGCAGACAGACAGACAGACGAGTCGAATTCGTAAACACTTTTCAACTATGTTGTAAAGTATTGAAAACGATTTTAATAAGACATTTAAGCATACATATTTATATAAAGGAAATAATTCGCTTTGAAAAGCTGAAGTGTTTTTCAAAAACTTTAATGAAAATTCTCCTATAGACGAAACACAATATTTTTTATGGAACAATGTTGTTTATATCAATAAAGGGTAATACATTATTTTAGAGCCATATTAATAAGTTTATTTTCCATTTCACTTGAATAATAGAAAAACATTACTTTTTCTTTTAAAAACCACATCTTTTTATTTCGAGAAAAATGCAAATTAAACCACCATAAAATTTTAAAAAAGTGTATAATAAACATCCATTGTAAAGTTTGTTCATAAAGTTGTTTTCTTTACTGCCCTAGGCATTTGGAAACAGAACGAAACAAAATGTTTGAATAGCTGAATAAAGATATTCAAAAAATGAATTACGCAATTTCTTCTTCCTACTATAAATATTCTAATACTTTGTGCTGAAATTCGTATAATGCGCTAATGGTTTTTGTAAATAACAGAGGAACAGTATTTTTTAATTATGTATATAGGCATGGGATCATAAAAGGGTCTTTAAATTGAATGTGACGACATAATGTTTTTCACTCTTTTACAAATATACATTCTAAAATTGCATTGGAGGGGGGAAACTTTGCAGTTTTTAAAGAGCTGTAAGTTTTATTAATTTATCACAAAAGTTCCCTTTCATGTTAATTGTAAAAAGCTTTTAATCCTACAAAGAGCTTCGTAAAATATATATTTTATCATAAAATATATGTTTTATGGAAGCTTAAGGTTTTTATCATCAAATAATAAAATTTTTGTTACCGAATAGTAAAAAAAAAGAATTCTAATCTGTAATACCACTACTCTTATGTTTTGTGGATTTTTGTTTCAGTATTTACATTAAAATAATATTTTATTTGATTAATAAAATTTTATTCATAATAAAATTTGATTTTCCATTTCCTATTCTCTTTTGATTTCTTTTTGAATTCTCATTTATATTTAATTTATTTCACTTTATTTTTTTCATTCTCTATTTTTCATTCAGTTATTTTTTTCTAATTGCATTTTCATTCGTTAAACATGAATTGCATTTGTTATTTTTTTTTTATCTTGAGCTCTGCCATTTTCAAATCATCAGTCCTTCACGTCAATAATATATTCTTTTTTCGTCTCATATTTCTTTTTGATTGTTATCTAATGATTTCCAGAGAAAAATTAATATACGAGGGACGTTCCTAAAGTATCGTTTATCATTTTGTTTTACACGGAAAGTGTATTGCCAAAAAATAAATACACCACAGCATCATGCACTATACTCCTTGAACTATTTTCCGACATAGTCACCACCGATATTGAGACATTTGTCGTAGTGTGCAATTGGTTTGAAGAAACCATTCTGGTAAAACTCGGCGCCGTGCGATGCAAGAAATTGTCGCACAGAACCGATCCACCTCTTATTGTTATGGAAGTGAATTTCAATGAAGGATACAAGTGAATGTCCGATGGGGCAAGATCGGGGCTGTAGGGCGGATGAACCAATATCTCCCATCCAAAGCAACGAATATGATCTTGTGTGAGCTTTGCTGTGCGTGGTTTTGCGTTGGTGTCCAAGAGAACAACACCTTCACTCAGTGGCCCTGGTCACTTTCGTCGAATGGCGGGCCTGAGTTTGTTGAAACTTGTATTCGAATAACCTCGGGCACGCCGGTCTGCTGCTACTTTCACTTTTTCTGCCCTCCTACGTCCTTCCTCCTTTGCTGACGCTCCTTCCGTCGTTGAAATAGCAATGAGTAGGGATTCTTATGGCGATTGTTTGTTACACATGGTGTAAAATGATCTCTTTTAACAAAATGACGTAATTTACTTTCGGAACGTCACTCGTATAACATCTAGATCCATTAAAATCGTTCGAAGTTATTCATCTGTAAAAATTCAACTTTTTTCTCCATTCTTTTTCAAAGGTATCTCTAATGTTGGAAACTTTTTTTGTTGCACATGGTGTCAATACTTCAAATCAAGAGAAACATACCTGTTTTGCAAGAAATGTGAGCTAATAACTAACAATTATATCTGTTTTTTAACAACCTTATAAAAAACTTTTAAGAAACTTTTAAAATATACGCATAATGATTGTGTCAGGCTTAATATATACGAGCTATGCTCGGTCAAAATTAAATTTCAGTTCAAATATCATGACACATGACCAAAATGACTCACTAATTGAAATTTTTCGAAAATGTGACCTAGCCTAATAGTCTTCTCGTTCCCTAAACCTGTAGGATGCTAAATTTATTTCAAATCCTCTGAACCGTTTTTAAGATAAAATAGCTTGACCCATAATGACCCATGACCAAAATGGCCCACTAATTGAATTTTCTCGTACATGTGACCTAGCCCAACAGTCTTATCGTACCCGAAAACCATAGGTTGCAAAATTTAGTGTAAATAGTCTGAGTCGTTTTTAAGATAAAATAGCTTGACCCATAATGACCTATGACCAAAATGACCACCTAATTGAATTTTCTCGAACATGTGACCGAGCCCAACAGTCTTCTCGTGCCCGAAAACCATAGGACGCAAAATTTTGTTTAAATAGTCTGAACCGTTTTTAAGATAAAATAGCTTGACCCATAATGAGCCATGACCAAAATGACCCACTAATTGAATTTTCTCGAACATGTGACCTAGCCCAACAGTCTTCTCATGCCCGAAAATCATAGGATGCAAAATTTAGTGTAAATAGTCTGAGCCGCTTTTTAGATAAATTAGCTTGACCCACAATGACCCGGAAATGACCCACTAATCGAGTTTTCTCGGACATATGACCTAGCCCAATGATTTTCTCGTGCCCGAAACTCGTAGGATACAAAATGTAATCAAAAGCGTTAGAGCCGTTTTTTAGATAAAATTAATTTGACCCGCTTTGACCCAAAAATGACCCACTAATCGAAAGTTCTCGAACATGTGACCCAGCCCAATTGTCTTCTCGTGCCCGAAAATGGTCGGATACAAAATTTCGCCAAAATGGTTTGAACCGTTTTTTAGATACAATTAGCTTGACCATGGCCCAAAATGACACAAAATGGCCCACTAATCGAATTTTCTCGAACACGTGACCTAGCCCAATTGTTTTCTGGTGCCCCAAAACGGTAGGATACAAAATTTTGTCAAAATCGTTAGAGCCGTTTTTAAGATAAAATTTGCATATATATATATATATAACCACACACAAGATTTGCTCGTATTAGAATATATGATGTGATAAAATTAAATAAAATTACTTACTCAAAATAATTGAATATTATCTGTATAGACCGGGTGTAAAATTAGACATTTATTGACGAGTTTTAGATGACGATTTAATTGACGATTTAGTTGACGATTTAGTTGACGATTTAGTTGACGATTAGTTGACGATTTTTTTGTAGTAATAATTGACAACTCAATGTTACGAAACCCGATGGTCTTCACAACCCTATGTCGAAGCATTATAGGTAAGTGAAGTGATTTAACTAAGTCAGTTAGTAAAGGCTATACCGTCAAGTACCACATTATTAATTTCAGCACAAATATTTGCTTATACAATTGACTACAGTTAAATAGCATACATGTTAAACGTTATAGTTACGAAAATGCCTCATATCACATTGAAATGTCTTTTTCAGATTAACTCTATCTTTCATTATATTTCAGTTATCTTACTTCAAGAACATTATTAACATTTTTGAGGTATTTTTATGTATTTCGTAATGAAGTTTGTTTTAAAACATCATTTTAATGTAGTTTTTAAATATATAATATTTTGTTTTGAAATGTTACAATATTTGTAATATTACTGCACCAAAATCAAAATTCAGAAAAAAATGTGATGATTTTTATATACTTATCCTGCTTCTTTAAACAGTCTATCATACTGTTTCCTTATTTATTTGTTTTCAAAAACATTCCTTATTTTAAAGGGAAAAAATGCAAAATCAGAAGTTTTTCTATATAATGTTGCATGTTAATAATAGATTCAATAATGTATTCAGAATAGATTTTTTTTTAATTAAATGATTCCAAAAAAAAAAAAAAATTGATTTTTGATTTTTAAAATAACCCCTTAATACATCACACAGAATTTTTTTTTGTTTCGCTTTTATTCCTGTAGATGGCAGCACCAACCAATGAGATGCATTTAATTCGGGCGTTGCCATTAAACAATTAACAAATAATCGGAATTCTTTGCAACGTACGATAGCGTAATATATATATAGATTTTTAGAATAAGTTTCTTTTGTATAAGTTTCTTTTTTGCAAAAATAAATTTTATTTTTGAATTTTAAAACAAACTCTTAATACTTCACAAAGACATTTTGTCATATGCTTACTTAAAATGGATTAATTTATTTCTATATAAATCATTTCATGAATATTTAAAATAATTTGAAACTTCATTTTATAATCCTATCCTTAAAATTTGCGACATTGAGAATTCGAAATAGAACAAGCTTCTTTCAAATTAATAATATAGTTTTTAAAAGAACTGGGCCAGTGACGGATTGTGACTGTCTTCATTTGGAGAACCTAAATTCATGGCTGCTAAATTTATTCTTTTCTTACCACTATTATTAAAAAAGAATACTTTATTTTATTTACTGTCAGAAAATTATGCCATGAAACATAATTTTCTGGCATAATTTTCTGACAGTAAAACAATACTTTTAATCTTCACTTTTGTCTTAAAAAAAAAAAAAAAAAAAAAAAAAAATCCCTTAAAATTTATGTATTTCTTTTAATACATTAAAAATAAATAAAATAAAATAATAATAATAATAAACACGTATTTTTTTAAATACAACTATACTTCATATTATTTTTATTCTTTTAATGTATGGCAATGAAAACCGCCTTTTTTTTAAAAGAATTCACTTTACCATTCAAAATACACACGCAAACGAATGTTGCTCCATTTCAGTAAAACATATATCTATTCATTATCTCTCTTCATTCACAATTTTAATTTTCACTGTATCATCTTCCTAAATACATTTACACTAACCTATCCCTTTTCTCATTTTAAATGTTTAAAGCATTTTCTCTTCTTATGGACACGTCGCGCCATATATCGCATTTCCTACGCTCTAGTTGCTTTTTAAGCTCATACCCTTGGAGACCACTGACCAGGCCCCTACCTACCGGGATTCGACCCAGTTTGACGGGTTTGAGTGCCTGGTCATTGGGGCGAAATTCGCCTGATCGCCCTATTGGGGCGGTCCACAAAGACAAGTACCCAGTTCGGCCAATCAACTGAGTCCGGATTTTTCTGTGTTGTTCACTCCTAAATTTAAATGTTCTGAGATCTGACGCCGCACACCACGTACTCGTCATGACAGTTGAAATGGGGCTGGACAATTTAGTGCCGAAACGTTGGTACTGAACTTAGCTTGAAAAAGGGGAGAGAATTTTGAGGGAAACTAAATAAGCTCATACCCTGCAAGGCACTAGACGGTAAACGTTTGGCGCCATCTGTCGCATCTCTGACGCACTATTTTAAATTATTTTACGCTGTAAAGCACTAGACGCACTTTTTTACATTATTTTAAACTTTTTGTTACCTATTATTATTATAATCTTTCTCTCATTGCTATAGACTGTAATTTTAACGCATTTTATGCTTTCTTTTGCATTTTTTGTTACCTTAAAGTATTTTAAACTTAATTCATAAGGCTCTCTTAAGATATGATATACATTTTACTCATCTACTGGGAGTTGTAGTTGCCAACAACTGGGTATACCATTGAAGCAATAAACTGTTTCACTGTTTCATGCCATTAAACAAGAAAAAGATTTCTTGTGAAAAATAATGGTATGAAGATAATATGTGTTTCAGGCATACATTTAGTGCCCCCAAAATACTGTCAAAAGCCGCCACTGATGTCTGCTAAAGCACAGTTTATTAAATTTTATGTTTATAAACATATTTTACAAACTTTCAAAAAGTAAATTTTAATCGATTTATTTTTAATTCATGGTATTCTTCAAACTGTTTTATTCATTCCCTCAACCTTAAAAATTTTCTTTTCACAATTATCATGATTAAAGAAAGAAAATTTGGTCGCTTCCATCTAAAGTTGTTTATACAGTTCTTTGGTCTGTTTTTTTATGTATGTCGAACTCTTGATAGGATAGACATATTTCCATAATTTTTGTTGTCCCGTTGCAATTTCAATAGGATCTAAATGTAATATATTTTCCTGTCTATCCGTTTTATTTTTATTTATTTATTTATTTTGCTCTACAGGCGTTAACTTTCTTAAAAATTGACCGACAAATATTTAGAGTATGATCTTAAAGTATAGGTACTACGTAAGATTTTTTTAAACAGTCGTCGTTTCATGTACATTTTTATTTTACAAGAAGACTTTGAAACATTAAATATATCCTAATCTATTAGTGTGCGAAATTAACCAAAAGTGGCAACAATGTATTTTAAATTAATATAGGTTAGCGTATCGGATCGTGTATATTCCGACACGTGCAGTGCTCTAATATGTATAAGAATAAATTGTTGTAACAAAGATACATATATGAAACAATCCAAACAATTTATTTTTTACTTAAATTTTTTATATTCGTTAGCGTATAGAACAGCAAAAATGGATCTTAGTAGGCAGGTCTCCATAAGCGAATACTCAGAAAATTTTGAAAAAAACACAGAATGTTCTTCTCTTAAGGATATATACGTCTATAAAAACAATTTCTGCGGAACCTCGATACGACGTCGGGAAAAAATATGAAAATTTCATTTATTTGGTGATTTATCACCAGTTGGCGACGGAAGTTTAAAAAAGTACGCTTTATGCTGAACTTGTTTATATAAGTTTAACTTAAATAATAAATAAACTTTTATAACTACAATTTTTGTACACATTTATATGTATATATAATGAAGTTTAAAGATCGCAATTTGCGATTTTAAACAAAATTGAAATTAATTGAAATTGTTTCAAGCTTAAAAATAAGCCCGATTCTGAACATTGTCAATTCAAGGAAAAATTATTGTTGCTATGGAAACAACGACTTCTTCGATATGGAAATGTATAAGGACTGCGTTTGTCATCGGGTTTTCTTTTTAAAATACATTTAAAATTACTTATTATAAGTAAAGCCATTTAAATTAGAAAAATCGTGGAATGGGCATAAAACAATAGCAAAATTTCATTCAATCGGTAATAAATAGAGAAAAAAACGTGAATGATTTATTTAATCTGATTTAAAGAACATTTTTAATTAATATGACCTGAAATGTACAGAGAGTTGAAAATGTTGAATGCAAAATACAAACGATTCTAAACAAGAGGGTATGGTATCATGAGCCTTAGAATTAAACTATCCAGATATACATATATATATATTTAAGTTAATGACAAATTTACGGTTTAAAATTATATAAAAATCTCATAGACATATTGGAAATTTAAAAATGCATTGTTGAAAATATAACAAAAAATAATACACTATTTCATTGTTTAAGTTTAAATTCATTAAGTGTTACGCATTCGAAAAATCATTTTACAAGCAATTTCAAAATGCATCAAAATCGTTTGCGTTTGGTGAGAGAAAAGTGTTACTAGCCAAATCGCGTCTTTTTGAGCCAAATGCTCGAAAGTATTTTATTTTTTTACAGATTTTCTACTGGGATTCCGCAGCTAAATTTCACTGTTCCTTTATTACATACATGAGTAGCTTCATTAGCATTTTTTTTGAAAATTTTCTGGACATGCGCTTTAAGGAGACCTTCCTTGTTAGATCTTTATCAAACATTGAAGCGGTATGTGCCGTACTGCTTTCATATGGTTACCACTATTTTCGAATAGTTATCGTATTTCATTAACTCATAGTATTCTGCAGTTAAATAAGGAAAAATACCTATATGAAAATAACAAGCGTAATCTCATGAACCATATTCTTTAAAATATTTTACTACTATGAAAATACTTTTCTAAATAAAGTTCTTAATCCATTTTAACATACATTAAAAATGTGCTTGTCATTATCATTATACAGAGTGATTATAAAAAAACTATCCCGATATATGATCCCCTAACTGTCATACCGTTCACAGAAACTGAATGAAATTCTGGGCTAAAGTATTTTGAGGTATGCGCTCAAGAAACATCTGAAAAACAACAGTTAAATTCTAACAGTTACGGTTACAGTGACAAAATTTCAAAAATTCCAAATGGCAACACCTACTTTTTTTATTGGAATGTGATCTTCATAGTGAAAAACCATAAAAAGCGTTTAAACGGTACCTGTAGCACGAAAATCGACTAAGAAGAAAAGTGAAAACAACCAATAAAAGACAGAGAAGCAACAGAAGTAAAACATTTTATTATACAGTGCAATCCACCATCTGCCGCATGTAAAGTGTCGTCGTGTCTGAAATGGAAAATGTATGAAACACAATAAAATGTTTTGTTTTCTGGTGTTTCTCTGTCCTTATTGGTTGTTTTCACTATTCTTCTTAGTCTGTCTAGCGCCGGCGATTTTCGTGCTACAGGTACCGTTCCAACGTTTTCTATGGTTTTTCACTATGAAGATCCCATTCCAATAAAAAAAAAGTAGGTGTTGCTATTTGAAATTTTCGAAATTTCGTCACTGTAACATTAACTGTTAGAATTTAACTGTTGTTTTTTATATTGCTCTTGAGCGCATACCTCAAAATACTTTAAACCAAAATTTCATTCAGTTTCTGTGAACAGTATGATAGTTAGGGGCTCATATATCGGGTTGTTTTTTTATAATCACCCTGTATATACATCATACATGCGTGTGTGCGTGTGCAAAACGTTCGAAAGAAGACTTAAAAATCAGAGCAGTCTTTTCTGAGTAATATATTCTTCTTATATTTTTACGTAAAAAGCGCACTTTATTAATCTCCTCTTTAGAAAATCTTTCGATTTTCTATGGCGTAAAAGTGCATTTACATGAAAAAAAATTGAATTTAGATTAATAAAGTACATTACTTGAGATCTATATATCATGATTATTTTATTTTCCATAACAACAAAACACACACACACAAATATATATATATATATATATATATGTGTGTGTGTGTATGTAGTTACTACGAAAAATAACATAAAAATAATAATATTGTTATAAAATAAAGTGTTTATTTAAATATTTATATTTATAACTTTTTAGGAGTGTGGGAGGAGAATTTCTTTTTTAAGGAGATTTCTTTTTTAAATTTTGATTAATACGAAATATAAAACACATTAATGTTTTAAAATCTTTCCAAAAAATATCCTTTTTAAAAGTTTGTTATGTAACTTATTTCATTATGGTGGCAGGTATTTGTAAAATAATTAAAAAAGTATATTACAGGGTGATTATAATGAAAGTTGCATTTTCAAAAGCTGTGAAGAAAAACTACTAATCAGAATGACCTGATATTTCATTTGAGTATGCGTGAAACCAAGACTCCTTTATCATAGATCAGACTTGACAATCCGGAGAAAGTCTATGGGAGAAAATGCCCGCGGTAATTGCCAACTTATTAATTGACTTTCTCCGGAAAGTATCGCTGCCTGGTGGATACTATCGATACTAGTTCATAAGCAAATGCATAGAACAAATGGAGCTGTGAAAGAATTTCGTGTTATTTCGTGTCGTAAATACTCCTATTACCATGGAGATCATGCCTATTACTGACGATTGATGGCGCTAGTAGCAGGACAACCATGCGGTCAAAGGAAACTTGCTGATTGTGAGGCCTGATACTATGATAAGGAGGCCTTGCGTGAAACTATGCTAATTTGTTTTGTGAAAGTAAAAAAAAAAAATCAAAAGTGGACCGATAGATGGCGCTGTACTCGTAATAACCGTTTTCCGCAATAACGGTCCCAATTATGTGTGGTAAAAATTTTTAAAATGCACTTATGATTTTTAAAAGTAGCAGATACATACTTTTTTATCTTATGCTTATCTTAGGCATAAGATTATAAATGTGTCTTTAAAATTGATGGGAAGAAATGTTGGAATATTCTTTAAAAAAATATTTTTCCATGAAAAAGTCGAGAAAATATTTAGAATAATGAATATTTTACTATTGTATCATAAAGATTTCATGTTTAATTAATTTTAAAATGTTTCTAATCCCTCAACTATATTCATAAAAATCTTTTGTGATAGATTAAAGCTTTTCAGTCTTTAATTTTGAAAAAAGAAAATGGTAAAATTAAAATACAGTAATTTGGAATTTTGGTTTAAAAAAAAAAAATCCATTGATGGCATATAAGGATTATCAGCTATTTTTCGTAATTTAATTACAGTTATTTAACTTCAGAACTTTTATAGGATTAGTTTTCTTATATACTTTGAGTTTCGGATATATTGTATTTTTTAAAATATAACATACTTCAATATTTCCAAAATAGTGTTAAATAAGTACTATATGATTGGAGTTGTGCTCATGATTGTGCTCAATCTGAAGTTGTGCTCATGATTGTGCCCAATCTGAAGTTGTGCTCATGATTGTGCCCAATCTGAAGTTCTGCTCATGACTGTACTCAATCTGAAGTTGTGCTCATGATTGACGTTCGAAGCCCCACCAGTGGCTGAATGGTTCAGCTCTCAAAACTGGTAGACGGGAGGTGCTGGATTCAAACCCCTGCCCGCTCGTCGACCTAACCATTCGGGGTTTTCCGTGGTTTTTATCGAACCTTGCGTTAATACAAATTACGAACCTTTAGAAAAACCCCTATGGTGGGCACTTCCCCCTAGGGCCTGTATCCCCCGTGTAGATAATTGGCCGTCATAAATCAACCAACCATGATTGACGTTCCATCTTGTGCTGCGAGGTTGTAGCCTAGCCATATAATAGTGAGCGAATGCTAGACTGGGCGTCGTCCGGTGGTTTAATTGGTAAAGCACTTGGTGCACTATACCAAGGGGCCCGGGATCGAACCACGGACTGGACATTTTTTTCACTCTATTGGTTGTACGCTGTGTAGTACAGTGATAATTCACATCTTTTACGTCTTATAAATAAAGTAACCAAGCGTATTGCGTTTATATGCTTTAATATCCTCAATAAGTGTTGATACATGTATAGAAATATGTACTCAATTTTTTTTTATGCTGCAATAATCTAAATTGCAACGAAATACTTTTTTATATAAGCTGTAAAATAGGCAGACATTTTCAAATATTAAGTATACGAGAATGCAAAAATAAATATCGTTTCATATGAATAAAATAATATTCAAAATAGCATTGTTTGTTAAATATTTATGTTTGTAATCCCTTTAAACGTATAACACTTCGTTTTCATTTTTTGACATATTTTTGACAGATTACATTACGTATTCTACTTATAATTCAAATCCATCTTCTTTTCTTGTAATGAGTAATGTTTTAATTTTGTTTCTGGCAAATAGATTAAAGACATAACTCGTGATTAAGGGAATGACATATAGTCTGTAATTTTCTGCCTGGTTTGCTAAAAGCATGCATAAATCATCTTAACAATCTGCAAGTCATGTTTAAAGTTTTAAATACAAAAATGTGCAAAGCTTTAAAATCTCTAACTTGCTGCGTTTAACTTAACTAAAACTAATGACATTTTGAAAAGTTTTTTTTTTTTTTTTATCTTTGTTCTTAAAAATATGTAAGTATGAATTTCGTTCAAAAATTCTTACAAATTTTTTTTTAAAAAATAAAAATGTGATCTGAGCAGCTGTTAACTTGATTTAAGGGGTCAGGTAACCTTTAAAGTGATAAAAATTCTATTTTTTTATTAGCTTATAATTAAATATTGTTTAAGAACATTTTAAAATAAACCCCCATGCAAAAATTCACTTTAGAAGAGGAATTATGTCTAAAAGAGTATGAGCTTTTTTATATGATCAAGGAGTAATTTGATCTTTGAAGTCAATTTACTCAAAACAGCGATTTTAGCCATTGCGCGCACGATTTCTGAAAAATGGTTGGTTAGAATTTTATGAAATTTTGATTGAATGTCTTAACCATACAGATGCACAAAATGTCCTATTGTTAAGTTTCTGAAGTAACAAGTTTAGAATTCATGACTACTTTTGCGTTAAAAAAATTTATATTTCGAATTTCTCTAAAAAACGTTTTTTCTCAGGATCTACACATTTTATTTTTTTCATCGTAGGTCATTTTGAGAACACATTATATATGTACTCATTAAAAAAATTTTGGCTGGTTTAGCAATTCAAATGTGACAAATCATGCGCGCAAAGCATACAAGAATAATTCTTTCGTAAAAATTTTATTATATTTTAAAATAAATTTAAAAGCTTTATATGAGTGTATACACTTTTGGAGAATTTTAATTTTTAAAATAAACTATTATTAATATGTATTTTAAATTTTATAATTCAAAGTCAATCAGTTACGAAGTTACTGTAATTCTTGTAGAGTTCCCTTTTTCAATTATTTTGTGAGTTCAAAGGTTACCTCACCCCTTAACCTTAACATCCTCAACTTTTTACCTCTTATAAATCTATGAATATTTAGGATAAAATCATAAACTATATATTTTTCTGGGATAATTTGTTCCAAAGAACACGAATAAAGTACGAAAAGAGGATGTTACCATTTGAAACAAAAGAAATGTGGCACATTTTAAAAGTATGTTGGTGGCACCGTAAAACATGATGCATGCACAACATTTAATATTAGACAATTAGAGATATCGATTATTATCAATCGATTGGTACAAGTATGATTTTTATATGAGGATTTGTGTTGAATTTGTAAGGCGGTATCCTTCTTTTTTTGACTATACATACATATCATTCGACTGTATATCCATTAGATTATCTTTAATGGTCACATTCTGGGACTGCCAGTGCAACATTAATGAATGATTATAAAAAATCTAGATAATTTTGTTGTTTGAAAAATTTTTCACAGAAAGAAAAGAAAATCTAAATCATTAAAATATAGCAATTTCTTATATATTACTACTTATTTTCTCCTAATGATGCAACTTTGTAGAAAATAGATCAGTAAAAGAACTGTTTTTCCTTAAAATATACTATGTAATTTAAAATAGGCACATATTTTGTTAGTTTTTGCGCAATAATAAAACTTAAAGATATTAAGTATAATGTATAATGTAAACCATGAGTTTACAAGATAGTTTTACAAAATAAGAGACATTTCTCATTTAGAAGTATTTTAAAAATTGCAAAGAAATACAAGGAAGTGTTAAAGCTGTGTATAAAACGGCATGTAACTGAAATACTTTGAAAGTTATAATCGTTCCAAGTATTATTTTCAATTATTTAGTTAGGTTAATTTTAGTTAAAGAAATATTGTTTCCTCTTTATAAGTTTTTAGTTTAGGCAAAAGTAAGTAATTGACGCATAATAAATAAACTACAATTCTTAAAGTGCAGTTATTCCACCTACTTTAAAAACATGTCTTATAATTGTACAAATTTATAGTGGAATATGTGGGTTGTTAGTAGTGTTTTAGTGAAAGAATTCAAGTTTTAATAGAAGGTCATCAAAAAAGTTTGAAAAGCACGGTCCATCGTCTGAAGGTCACGGCTGCGAAACAGGAATGCAAACAAATTAAATATATATTTGATAAGGCATTGAAAAAGGTTGAAAAGCACGGTCCATCGTCTGAAGGTCACGGCTGTGAAACAGGAATGTAAACAAATTAAATATAGATTGTGATACTGTCATCGAAAAAGGTTGAAAAGCACGGCTCATCGTCTGAAGGTCACGGCTTCGAAAAAGGAATGTAAACAAATTAAATATATATTGTATTAAGGTCATCGAAGAAGGTAGAAAAGCACAGTCCATCGTCTGATGGTCAAGGCTGCGAAACAGGAATGTAAATAAATTAAATATATATTGCGATAAGGTCGTCGAAAAAGATTGAAAAGCACGACCCACACTGTAAAAAAACGGAAGAAAAAAACTGCAAAAAACGCTGTTAATATTTCACCTAGCAATCAAACACAGCACTTTCGTTAATTTACAGTGATTACAGCTGTATAGATAGCGACATCTGTTGGCGTTGTTGATCATTATCTCAAACGAGGGGAATAAACACATTTAGGTCAGTGGCAGGTGCAGTCCAGTAATGAAGTGATGCTTCGATGCTACGAGAAATGGTCGCCATTAGATGCGAACCTAAAGTTGTAACAATTACACCTGATATTGGATTATTACAAACATATTTTAAAGAGTAAAAGTAAGTTTTATCTTTGTTTTCTTATATTATTGTTTTAATAATATCATATAAATCCTGTTATATATTTATACGATACTAATTTTGTTTCTAAACCACGTTATATCACGGCAGTAACTTTCAAGTCATTTGTCTAGAATAAATATTTCGTTTTAAATCGTAAAAATAGATGATTTTGCTTAGTTATGTTGTTTTTTACTTTAGCTCAGTATCTTCTCCTAGAACTTTGTTATTATTACGTATAATTTGCGTTTAAGTATCACAGGGAAACTTTATGCAAACATTTTTTTAACAAGATCCCTGTTTTTAGCTATGCCTTATTACGCTATTATATATTTTTCAAAACTCCAGTTCATACGTTAGCATTCGAATATACTTTCTAAATCCTATAAATATTTTACCAGCTACAGTTTTCGGTTCACGGTAATTTAAATATTTTTATTTATTTAATATATTTAGCCGATATTTCGAACAGTGATTTATTTTCCATTTTCAAATCATTTATTATGAGTAATCTGGATGCACTATTTTATGAATTCCTAAAATATTCTTTGTTTGTTTACTCTCGCAGCAGTAATTTGCAGCAACTCGTTTAATGTTTTTGTCCATCATCTATTTATTTTTTACGCTTAATTTTATAGTTTTTATGTGAAAAGATTTTTTTTATTATTATTTTATTCTACGTTTCTTGAATTCATAAGTATTTTTTTTTTCTCCCCGTGTTTATTTTTCAATCAGACCTGATATTTATGGAATTAAATGTAGACTTAAATTATCTTAGCATAAAATAAGTTTTTTATCAATAAAAAGTTTCCATATCAGCAAGTTGCGTACAATAAGGTCTTGTTATTAATTATATATGTATGATAGTTTAAATATCAGAAAGTTTTGTATATCCGTGTTGAGGGGTGAAGGAAATAATGGCTACATTGAATAAACAAAAATATTTAAATAGATACAAAAAATAATCCTAAATTTGTTGGAGGGAAAAAATATATACATGATTTAAATTAGTAGGTATTTCCAAATACAAACAAACGGATAAACAAAGTCCTGTAAAGAAATACTGAATAATTAATTAAAAGCTAGATAAAGTAAAATCTTCCTTTGTTATGATTTATTGAAAAAACATTTTATCTCTATAGGCAAATGACTAAAATTTTTGTGGGTGATATACTTGACCAAAAACCTAAATTCGTATCGTATATATATATAACAGAATATATTATATAATAATGATATTAAAATAATGATATAAGTAAACAAAAAGGTAATACTTAGTGCCCAAAGTCTTTGATATATGTCTCAGGTTAAAATAAGAAAAGAAATACACGGAGAGGGGAGGGGAGAGATAAAATTATCAGCAACAAATGCTAAAAGTTTTACAGTGATTCTGTTAAAATTGCATTAAAATTAACAGCAAAAACTGCTGTAAAACTAACAAATCTGCTGTAAAATAAAAAAAAAACTGAACTGCTGTAAAATTAATAGCAAAAAATGCTGTGAATTTACAAAAGTGCTGTTTATCCATGAAAAACAAAGCTGCTGTAAATTCACAGAAAAATATGCTGGCACCCATATTGCCAGCATTTTTTGCTGTAAAAATACTGTGATTTTTTTTTTTTTTTTACAGTGCATCGTCTGATATCCATTTGATGATCTGATGATCTGATATCGGCTGCGAACCAGGAATGTAAACAAATTAAATATATATTCTGATTTCATGAATTTTCTACATAATTATTTCGTTTCAGAATATTAACAATTTAAAAAAAAATATTTAAAACAGATAAATCATTTTACAATATGATATACAGTGAACAAACAATATTTTAACATGTTTCCTTCGTTTTATACATACATCATTTTAACTTACAATTCTGTATGTATGTGGCAATCAAATCTTGATACTCATTTGTCACCCACTTCCTGTTCACGTAGAGCTTCAAAATTTTGAATATGAGAACAGTACATGAATTGGAGATTATTTTGTTTAAAAATGTGTTGCCCTAAGGGGTATCAACGTCGGTCCAAAACTTGCATTTTCCCCATAACAGAAATAACGTTACGATTGTTTAATTGAAAAAATAGCTCCATTTTCACCAAATTGTTGCCCTTATCATTATGACGTCAGCATTGAGTGACGAACACATGTGTGCTTTATAATATAAATTGTATTTTTGGACAATTTTAATAAAAGCATGTTTTTTTTTTTTTTTTTTTTTTTTTTTTTTACATTTAATTGTTTAATTTTATGACAATATTTATGACACACATATAATATATATGTACTCATTATATATAATATATCATCCATGTATTTAAATATACATACATGTATAATATGCTGAAAGGACTTGCCTTATTGACTCAATTCTTTTACACTCTTTACTTAGATTTTTTACAAGTATTTTGCGAAATATAATCATCGAGAAAAAATGCATTCTCATAAATTAAAGTTTTACGTCAATAAAATTGCAAAAGGATTATTAGATATTTAAACATGGGGTGGAGAGAAGAGAAATTTCTACATGTATGATACCTATACTTGTTTATTATTTTTAACGAAGATTTATCTGTTACTTTGATAAAAATGTTTCTATAAACACATTAATGTTTTATATTCACGTTTGTGAAATGTTTCGCATTGAATTGTACCTTTGCAACCATTAAAAATGAAGCTAAACAAACTTTTGTAGTTTAACCACTTGATAAAATAAATGAAAAGAGAAATAAAATATCTCTAAACTGATAAAATAAATCATTTCTTTAAATACATTTGATATCACATTGTGAAGATGTTTATATATTATACTATTTTTTGAGTAACTAAAAAACACGTTTTTTTTTTTTTTTTTTTTTTTTTTTTTATGCGTGTAGGCACTAGAAAATAAATGTCTTTAAAATATATGTTACGAAATAGCGGACAGCTCTTTTCCATAAATTTATTTCCAATAAAGCGAAAAAAATTATTTTAACTTAAGAAGAAGTAAGTAATATATTAATGTGTCAGAAAGACTTCGTTTCTAGTTCATTTTTGTAATCGCAGAAAAAATTTCAGACGTGTTCAACAAGTTAAGTCCTAACATGAAACAAACGCAGGCCTTCGTTGTGGGTTGAGTCGGATTCTGGTAAATTTTGATTATCCGACCAGTTACTTGACTCTAAATTACACACTAACACATTTTTGCAACAATAATTTAAACGCATGGTTCATTTAAATTAAATAACATGTTTTGTGACAGACTAAAATCGCTAAATACACATTTTCCTACTAAAAAAAAAACATTATTATAAAGAAAACGACAGCACATTGTTTTAGAACTATAATAATAGTTATTATTTTTATTATCAAAACAAAATAAATCGCTAAAATATTATAATAGCTTTGCAAAAAATTTATAAATATTTTTGCAACATTTTGTAAATGTATTTTTTGTCTAAGAATTTTATTCGAAAAAAATATTTAAAAATAAATATATGAATGTGAACGGGAAGAAAATGCAAAATTAAAATTGTAATAAACAAACTTCTAAAATGGCATGCCATTTAATCTACAATAAATACTAGCTTTATTTGTAGTAAATATTTAACAATTATCAGCTTTTTTTGTTTTAAAAATTGTAATAATATTTTTAATTTTTAAAAACAGATACATAATATCACAAATGGACGTTAAAAATGGATGAGATGATACTTTCAGTATTTTATTCTTTGATTGTGTTGAAGAGAAATATGCATGGCTCAGTTATATTATTTATTTAAGATTTTTTATTCTTTAATTTCCCTTCTAATTGCTGCCCATTCCAACATAACCCTTTTGCTGGGACAAGTTGATCAAAATTAAAGCTTAGAATTAAATACATAAAGGTTTCTCTGGGGTTGGCTAATAGAATAAATTAATTTACCAAGATAATAATAATAAAAGGAATCCTTAGAGATTAAATTTTGGATATGTTCCCCCATCGCGTTGTGTAATTTCGTAGTAGCCCATTACCCTTTTTGAGAATGATCATTCTTGCCCTTAGCTGACTTTTAAAGTGGAAATCTAAATATACAAACACATACTAGATAATTTAAATGAGAAGACTCCAAATAATTAACACTATTATTTATTTACAATATTTACAGTTATTTCAAGAAAATAAAAAGATTTATCAGAACACATCTGATTTAATTTCCTAACAAAATTTCTCCTATAATATTGGCATTAACACTTTGATCCTTGCAAAGGATACTTATATTTGTTTGTATTTATATTTAAATTGATCTTTGACAACATTATTTGTTTACAATTAAAATACTGACTTCCATTTGTGACTAAGGTCACACTACCAGCTTCTCTTATAATATTTTGATAAAATCAAATAAACTGGGGAATTACTTAGGTCAGAGTCATATTTACCTATACACATTGATTGAAGAAGGTTTCTCTTTGTATCAGAGCACACTTTCCGCTAACTAAATAGCGCTGCACTTATTGAAAATGTTCATTTCACAAAACTTAGCGCAACTTCACCACTCTCCATATATGTTGTTCGGGTTCGCTGCTTTCTTACCATCAGAATTGCCACTCACTCTATTTTCCTCTTTCGGACCGCACAAAATTCATCGCGTCATTTTATTTCACCTCTCACTTTCGCTTCTGATATCGATGTGTGTTCTGTTTTCATTCTTTTTCACAACTGCTTTTTCATGACCACGGTGGGCAGTACTTTGTTCTGCCCAAAATCTGCATGACAGTGCTTTAAGCCCATCCTTCTTTTTTTTCATTGGGTAGTTGATCTCCCGTTTTAACTGAAATTTGCATAACAGAGGGTCAGTTTCACCTCCTCCTTACCAACCCCAACCAATGGCTATGCATCAGTTGTTTCTGTAGCGTGTTGTTTTCTTTCTCGGAACTACGTGTGTGTTCTTTGATATTATCTCCCAGACCAACTTAAATCAAAGTTCTTCTTATTTGACTTTTATGGCTTAAAATTGTCGCCAGCGAGTCTCTGGTCATAAATTTGCCATCCTAAATCTTTCAACTGAGGCGACTTATGGGAAAGTCCCGATAATGTACTTTCCTTACATTAGATTGTATTTTAGAAAAAAGCAAAACAAAAAAATGCTTATAGTTTTGACTGGGAAAAATAATTTATTAATGTACCGTAAACATTTCAGTTCGGTTATTTTAAAAATGCTCTTAATCCGACAACAAGCGCCATAAAAACTTTTGCGATTCTTTAAGACATTTAGAAAGATTAATTAAAAAGGAAAGATGATAACTGTACATTTTAGAGTCTTGGTATAAGTAAATTAAGTAAAGCATACCAAATAGACAAAAAAAAAAAAGTGAAAACCTTTTTTTTTTTTTTTTTTTTTTTTCAGCTAATTTCAAACATCTAACATCTTTAATGTACATTAAAAAGTTTTTCCTTTTATTTTCCGTTTTGTTAACTGTATAAACATTATAGATTTTTTTTTAAGTATTTACAAAAATGGAGTTCCTTCACTTTGAAAAACTGCGCAGAAGTTGTACGTAAGGTTTGCTGAGTGCTATCATGATACAATAACTCCTGGTTACACATAGCTTAACGGGATAGAAAAGAAAGTGAGATATAACCGTGGTTCTTGATAAAAAGAAATTGGTTGCAACTTTTAAATAACTGTTTTATAGCCATCTTCAACATTTACTTTACGGATATTACATTTTTTTAAATATCATTAATAAAAGATAATAACACTTATTTATTGTTATGTACATATACATTGTTAAAAAGAGCACAGAATTTATCAGAGGTTATTTTTTTTTACTGATTTTCGGGAGACAAATTGAAAGTAAGATAATGGAAAAAGTGATATATCTGAAGGGACAAAATAATGATGAGTGATACACCGATGTGCTGCTATATATAATCGCAGCTAGTGTGATGTACCAATTATCACTACACAAACTACCACACCAGGAGCTATACTGTAGTAATTTTTAAATTTCCAACCTGAGTTATGTTATAAAAGTTTCCAATATCCGTAATTTTAGGTTTCGATCCCCAAATATTTATATAATTCAAAAATACACCACATAATTCGGTTTTTAAACATGCTGTACCATTTAAAGTGTAATAGGAAAAGTATGGTTACTCTAATCATTATATTTATATATATATATATACAGGGCGATTATAAAAAAAAAACTATCCCTATATATGAGCCCCTAACATTCATACCGTTCATAGAAACTGAAAGAAATTTTGGTTTAAAGTATTTTGAGGAATGCGCTCAAGACTCATATGAAAAACAACAATTACGGTTACAGTGGCAAAATTTCGAAATTTTCAAATGGCAACGCCTACTTTTTTTTTATTAGAATGTCATCTTCATAGTGAAAAACAATAAAAGCGTTAGTACGGCGTTAGCGTTAGTAACTGTAGAACGAAAATCGCCGGCGCTAGACAGACTAAGAAGAAAAGTGAAAACAAGCAATAAATGACAGATCATATATATATATATATATATATATATATATATCATGCATAGTACATATATTGGAGATTTGGTCATATTTTGTTGCTAGAGCTTGTTTTCTGTATTTTGAATTCAAATGTTTTTATTAGCTCACAGGCTATCAAAGCCTGAGAGCTAATGTGCCAGCCCCTTATGTATGTACTTATGTATGTATGTACGTAACGCGATAACTCTTGATAGAAATATCCGTTTAACTTCAAACTTTGTTTATAGGTTCATTGTGATAAGGCCTCAGTTTAACTGGACAGTTTTCTTTTTATTTATATATATATATAGCAAAATTTTATTCATATATACATATATAGCAAAAAAAAGTGCTTTCATATGAAAATTTATTTTTGTACATTTTTCAAACGTTTTCTATGTATAAATATTTATTTATTTAAGCACTTGGATCTATTTTTTTCTATTTACTTCAGCTATAACGTTATTCATTAGGTAAGTTTTTTGATACATTCTTGAATAATGATTTTATATGTCAAGAAATAAAGAAATTTATTTTGGTATTTTATCTCATTGAAAGTTTAACAAAATAACAATTGTGGTGGCATCACCGCATATCGTATTTGTATTTTAATATCTCCATTTCATTCACGACTTTCAGCGAGACAGCGGGAAAATATCCAAAGCGGAGTTTATAAAATTGTTTTTTGTAATTTTTTCTACATTTACTGTAAGTTCACATAGACATTATTTAATTATCCACACTTAAATATTAGTTTAGCATTTTAGAATTATTTATAAATAATGAAATATAGAGTAAGTTAATTTAATTCTTTTTATATATAATTAATTGCATATTTACCTAAAATTGTTAAACGATTCTAATTTATTAATAATAGGAAACAAATAATTCTACTTATGTAAAGTACTTTATTTACAAAAATTCCTGACGGCTCGGCCTACAGGCACAGGTAGACTTCGAAGACGCAGACCGTGGGGCGCCTGTTTGTCGGGAATTGCGGAAGAAATGACTTTTTTTACGATGATGCGGCAGTTTGAACCGCCAACTTCGAAACCTAACTTGTTTGCAGGCGGATCCGGCAGGGATTTTTTTTGTTTTTAATTTTTTTTTTTTTGGTATAAGGGTTGGTCCTATAAAAAACTTGTCAATATAAAAGTTTTAGATAATATTAAGAGGATTTATAATAAATTTAAGCGGATTTGAAATCTTGGGAATTGACGAAGTTATGAATTTTTTTCTTCTAAAATGAATTTTTTTCTCCCCCCCTCTTAAGGCAATTTTTAATTATATCAAAAATCTGTCATACATAAATTTTCGGCCCTTCTCCTAGAAGTAATAATAACTTCAAACGGATTCGATACGTATCATAATTAAGAAATTATGTTTTTTTTCTGTTTTCACAAAAAGGCCCCCCATCCCCCCCCCACCCCCCCTGGTTCGATTTTGCCCATTAACGAACTTGACCGAGATTTTATGCCTCTTGATTTTATGTATCAGTTTCGAACAGATGTGGGAGTTGGAACCGCTTACTTCGAAAAATAACTTGTTTGCAGACGGAGCCAGCAGGGGTTTTTTTGTTTTTAATTTTTTTTTGCTATAACGGTTTGTCCTATAAAAAACTTGTCAATATAAAAGTTTTAGATAATATTAAGAGGATTTATAATAAATTTAAGTGAATTTGAAATCTTGGGAATTGATGAAGTTACGAATTTTTTTCTTATAACCCCCCCTTCCCCCGCTTAAGGCAATTTTTAATTATATCAAAAATCTGTCATACATAAATTTTCGGCCCTTCTCCTAGAAGTAATAATAACGTCAAACGGATTCGATACGTATCATAATTAAGAAATTATGTTTTTTTTCTGTTTTCACAAAAAGCCCCCCCTTGGTTCGATTTTGCCCATTAACGAACTTGACCGAGATTTTATGCCCCTTGATTTTATGTATCAGTTTCGAAAAGATGCGGGAGTTGGAACTGCCTACTTCGAAAAGTAACTTGTTTGCAGGCGGAGCCGGCAGGGATTTTTTTTTTTTTTTTTAATTTTTTTTTTTTTTTTGCTATAACGGTTGGTCCTATAAAAAACTTGTCAATATGAAAGTTTTAGATAATAATAAGAGGATTAATAATAAATTTACGCGGATTTGATATCTTGTGAATTGACGAAGCTATGATTTTTTTTCTTCTAAAACCCCCCTTTTTCCCCCCCTTGGAGCCATTTTTAATTATATCAAAAATCTGTCATACATAAATTTTCGGCCCTTCTCCTAGAAGTATTAATAACTTTAAATGGATTCGATACGTATAATAATTAAGAAATTATGGGTTTTTTTCTGTTTTCACAAAAAGCCCCCCCACCCTCACCCCCTTCGTTTGATTTTGCCCATTAACTTGACCGAGATTTTATGCCCCTTGATTTTATGTATCAGTTTGTAAAAGATTAATGCAGAATTTTTCCAGTTATCGTGGTCAGAAAAAAGTGACATAGATAGATAGATAGATAGATAGATAGATAGATAGATAAAGTTTTGAAATGGGGGTGGTTTTGGGTTCTGAAAAAGATACTGCAAAAATTGCGTAGATCTGCAAAAAATTTTCAAAATTTCCAACTTAGGTGAGAATGTAATAGGTAGTATTTCTTACGAAATCTACCTAAAAAGGATTTCAGATGAAACATAACAACACTAATTAGATAATGCATCTTCGCATACTTTCATTGAAAAGATAGAACATGATTTGAAAACCTTTAAAGTTTTTAATAAACTTTAAAAGCTTAAGTTCATTTTTCTGAATTAAAGTACTATATAAATAAAATATACAAGACCATTTGAGAACTGTATTTATATGTTTATTTTTCATTTTTACGCGAATAATAACAAAAGGCTTTGTATATTTTTAAAAGAGATTTTATTTTTTTACTTCAAAATAAACGTAAAATAAAACATACTAATGTTATAAATCATGCATAGTAAAAATGCTTTCTAAAACATTCATCATTCAGTTATTCCATTCAAATGCCTCTTGGTACTTAAAAACAAAATTTAAAGCAATATTTGCGTGCCATATTATAAAATAAAATTGAATAAACTGAATAAAGAAAATTCTCCGGAAAAAGATTAACAATTTCTAAAAATTGATCCCGACACATTGAGGGGAAATTTTTAATATTGTACTAAAAGCTTTTTTTTCAGTTGCGGGCGGTGTTGGCTTAACTATCTCTATTAATAAAGGAAAAACGTGTCCGTGCGTAACGCTGATGTGATTTTGCAAATGGCAACACTTGACGATGAAATTTCGGTTAGGCGATTTTTGCTACTGCAAGTTTTAAAACTTCTAAACAAAGCACATTTTCAATTTTTACACCATTGTATAGGGAAAAAAAATCTACTTTCGAATGCAATTTGTTTTAAAACTGTATCGCAATTTACAAATTTATTACAGTATTTAAATTAAATTCCAAGCATGATTTTTTAAAAATCACGCTTGACGATATTCACGATAAATCACGACGAATGACGAAATCACGATATTTCTATCGCTTGCAGACGATTACAAAATATTAATCCGTTTGCACGTTAAACAATATAAAAAGTTCAGCATTAGTTTCCAGCTAATATTCAATAACTAAATTAAAACTTCATTAAGCAATAAATAAAATAGTATAAATAAAACATAAATTTAACAGACATGTAATTAAAATAAGCATTTAAAACAGCTGAAATTATCAGAAGTAAAAACACAGCTATAGATAAAGAAATTTTTAGCGATTTCTTCCGCTATTAACTTCTGGCACGATGCCAATACGAAATTATCGCTTTTAAAAATTTTCAAAATGTTATTTGAATATATCATTGACATATTTCATGTAAAAATGCTCTTTAGTGTTGTTAGAGGGTAATATGATAAAAAATATATAAAAATATATATTAAAATTTTAAATAAATAAAAAAATAAATGGTTTTCACATATATTCTCTATCTCGGGAAGCCCGGGTTGGATGCCCTATTTTATATAATGGTGAAATCACAAATGGGTCTTATATTAAGGAAACTGTAGAAGTAATATTCTATTATTTATTAAAAATATTTCTTCGTGAAGCAGTTTGACAAAAAAAAAAAAAATACTTTATAAATTTTAACATCATGAAAATACTATTAATGTAATATAAACATTAATTTCATTTTATTCTATTAATTTCATCCTACAAAAAACTTCATAAATAGAGGTTTGTAAAACTTATGTAATTTAGTTTCATTATTAGCAAAATATATTACACTGTTAAAAATTTGCAGCAAACTGTCCAGTCATTTGACCGATTTTATAGAGAACGTTTATATAACCGTAATTTAAGTCAATTCTGATCATATTATTGCCCATATTATGATCAGAATATAGTTAAATTACGGTTATGTAAACATTTTTTAAACAAAGGGTCAAATGACTGGACAGTTTGCTGCAAATTTTTAACAGTGTAGTAAATTTATATTTTAAAATAATTAAAAGGAAATAATTTAAAAGTTAGGTTTAAAATAACATTGTGATTTCTAAAAAAAAATAATGTATTTATTACTTTACCAACCAAATTAGGAACTGTTAGTTCAGCAACTTTAAATGTTTAGTTAGTTAAAATGGCTAGTTTAAAATTGTTAGTGCAGTAGAACTTTTTCACAAAGTTTTCTGTATGCGAGACAAAAGAGAACTATTAGCTAAATATAAAATCTAAATTATAATCTAGATAATCCGTCTAGCGTTTTCTGGGATTGCCGTTTTACAAATGTAACGCTTTCAACCTTAAACCTACAAAAGAAAACCCCCTCAAATTAATATACTTAAAATATTTATAACTAATAAAAAAAAATTATAAAGTGAAAATTTACTTGTCTATTTTTCTCGTTTTTTCCAAAATCTGAACCGGTCCTATAGCGGGCGAAGCCCGCTATTATACTCTGTCATAATAATATCTGTCATGTGGACTAAATGCGATATTAAAAGAAATCAATTTCAAAATTAAACATGTTGTATTATTGAACATTCAAAATGTTAAAATATGTCGCTATTTCCATAATCGGGCTTTTATCATGATTCAATACGTTCCTCAAACTCATATGACGTTATAATCAGTTGCTGACGTCATATCTACTTGCTTTCTCTATTACTCATATTGATACTCTCTTTGTATTATTCTCAAACATTTGAAAAAAAGAATATTAAACTTCTAATATGAGGTCAGATTAATTTTCTTTTTAATTCTCTAATGACATCATATTTACCTGCTTTCTTTAGTTACACATACTCATACTCCTTGTATTATTGAGAAATGTTTGAAAATTTCCGTTTTATTATCAATATGACGTCATATTGATCTTGTTTCAGTTGGTGAAACTTTTTATTTCATTTTCATTTTTTACGAGGAAATCTTTTAATAGAAAACTAATTATGGTAGAAAGAATTTTATATTGGATTTTTAGTTGTTGGCAACTGCTATAACTAAAAATGTTTAAATGTAACAGGAAAAGACTGTTAGATTTTTGGCTTTTTTATCTCTCTATATTAAAATGATACGAATTTGTTTTAATTTTATGATTTTCAGCTTCATGGTAGGTATTCAGCTATAAGTACACAAAATTTCAAGTCTGTAAGTTATATAGTTTCTGAGAACCGGCTCTCTATCGAACAGACAACATAGCGGGACAATTAGGGTTTCGTGAGATGAACAAAACCGTAAAAAAGCTAATAAAGAATTCATTAACAAAACATAATGAAATCATGCTGACATTTTGATGGGACATTTACTTACAGCATGACAGAGTCAAATGCGAAAAGATACTAATGTCGATTAGATTTTTAAAGAAAAATAAAGTCATAAGAAAATCTTATATAGAAATACGTTATGTAAGAAACGAAAATTTTAAGGAAAACAATCTAATCAAGAATGTTTGAAACCGTAGACTCGAAAAGAGAAGAAAGAAAAAAAAAAGACTTCACAGACTGATCAAGTTCTAAATATAGCTCAACTAGCAAGAGCAAGATAAACTTTTTCGTCCACGATATGTACATTGTTCTTTATTTGGTTTCGAGGCTACAAAAAATCGTCCTTTACGTTTTATAAGGACCGATTTGGCACATTTCCGATTTAATTTATTCACGGGAGTAGCCAATTTCACCGGGGGTCCTTCGTTTCATTCAGTGTAAAACTCGATTGCTTTACCTCCTCTAATAATTATTTTTTATAAATAATAAAAATTTTTCTTGTTTGTTTCCTAAGTGTTTCCTCCATACAGAGATGCAATTTCAGAGATTGCCTTACTTCCTATAATAATTATTTTTTTTAATAATAAATTTTTTTCTCGTTTGTTTTCTAAGTGTTTCCTCCATACAGAGATGCAAAATATAAGATTTCATGACACAGATTTCAAATAGAAATAGGTTAATAAAAAAGAAAGATTTCATTTACCGCAGAAAGGATTTTTTATTAAACAAAAATCTCGAAATTTCAAAAATCTGTATACGAATTCCAAATAAATCTTATTTGAAAAAGGACACAATTTTGTATATTACGCTAAAATATTGAGATTGGAACAGTTTATTTTGGTAAGAAAAGCAAGTTGAGTATCTCGACAACGGAGAAGATGCAGAATGCCTATTGCATTGCAGCTGATGATGGACATATTTCGCATGCTTAATTTTATTGCCTTTTTAAAACAAAATGTACCTTGCTTGCATGTGTTGCTTATATTAATAAATGTGCTCCTTATTCATAACATCACACTTCTAAAAGCAATTACGTAGTGAAGCATTTAAGCTTGTGTTTGTATATAAAAGTTTATATTTTTGCGCATGTAATATAATTTAGTGCTTGTACACGTGTTATTTTTACATGATTTCATAAAAAAATGTAGGAAGCTCTACAACATTATATTTGCCTTTTTTCTCTTATCTCATACCCTTTTTGAGATACAAACGCTAATTTCGTGGTTTGTCGCTACCTGGCATTATAAGCAGTCTCGTCGCTTAGCGGATAGCCATTTTACTGTACCTAAACATCATGTTTATAGCTATAGCTATCTTCGTTCTAAAGTTAATGGGAGTGGACAGGATTTTAGTGGGCACCCTGTATACTTCTACATAATATATCAATTTTTATTTATATGTTTTATATGATTAGAATTTAGGGTACTTCTCCATTATCCCGTCGACCACTTCTCATAACAAGAAACTATCGCCAAACTGTACAGCCAAATAAACAAATGAAAGAATGTTGCCACTGGAATCTAAAATAAAATAAAATAAATAAATGCAAGAAACTCGGAAAAGCCCCACCCATGTGTCAACTTAGTAAGCTTAAGCAATAAAATTTGCAATAATTATTGAAAACAGAAAAGAAAATGTTGAATATTTATTCATTTACATTATTTTTCTTAATTATTCCTCTCGGCTGGTGAATAAATGTTTGTGACATCAGTTGAAACTGATCTATTGTACGTAACTATGCATGGCGAAATTTTTTCAATGCTTTTCCTCTTTTAATATCCAGGGCACCGCCATTTAAGGACGCAATTGGTTTTTTAATTAACGCAATAACTAATAAATCAGTAAAACTTAATGAAACATACAAGTAAATGTCGAATTAAAAGCCACTTGATGATGTAGCAAACACATGTAACGCTTCTGACGTCAAATGAATGTGTCGCCACGATCATGCATTTTTGGCCTTAAATCCTATAATTTGGCGATAGATTTTTCTTATGAAAAATGGTCGACGGGATAATGGAGAAGTACCGAATTTAGATATCAGTGCTAATCACAGAGGTACTAATACATTTTGAACTGAATGTTTAATATAAAAATGGTTTCAAATAAAAGACAGTTTCAGAAGACAATTTTCATGTTTACCTATATCTGTGGCGTTCTTGAAAGCTTTGTAAGTGAATGACGTAAATAGGCTATGATAAATGTCACATAATATCTGAAAGAAAAAATATTTTATAAAAGTTTAAGTAATTAATGAGAATTAATAATAACAGAAAAGTGTCTGGCAATCCTTACCTACTTTCGGTGGAAAATTTTAAAAATTATTCTTGGAATTACTATGTTTTAATGTTTCTGTACACTCATTTTTAAATTAATGCCCATTAAAAATCAAAGTTAAGAACAAAGTTTTTTATAAGGTTCTTTAAAGGATTAAAAAGATATTTAAATTCACTACAAATGGAATCATTTTTATGTATAATTACAATACTCGTTGCGTTGAAAGCCTTCCGCTTTTTTCCATAACTTCATTTTTTGTGAAATAAAATCGTCGCATTCACTTTAAAGACAGACTCGTTTATGATCTCAAACCTATCTACATAATTAAAAGAAGCTATTACTTTGTTGCTTAAAAAAGTATATTATTAAAATTTAACCACACAATATAAGAAATTCCATCGCTGAAAAGAGAAAATTTTCCCATTTAAATACTCGCCTTTTTATTTATGCTTTTTATTTCATCAAGTAATATTCAACTGTCTTGTTTAATTTTATTTTTAAATGCTTGGAGCTATATAAAAATAACATATAATACGAATTATTACAAACATGATTATTGTGAATTTTTTATAATGTTTATCTTTTTTTATTTTATATATTTGACAAAAACTGACACAAAGAACTTTTAAAGAAGTAGTTAACTAATTATTCAGATAAAAATGTAACAGAAAATGCTAATACAGATCTTAAACAGCGTTATAACTTTATTGACACGCAGTTTTCCGTAATGCAATTAGGGGAAAGTCGGGTAGCCGCGGACATTTCAATTTCTAAGAAATTCAAAGTGTTGCGTAAATAAAGAGTTATTGTAAATTAATATCCTCTAAAGTCGAAACAAATACAGTTTAATTTCCACGTGGGAACCGAGTAAGTTAGTCGGGAGTGAGGGTTTTGTTTTCGTCAATAAATTTTCGTTGCTCCTGTCAAACTTTCTTGAACATTTATTTAACATTTGAAGAAAACTGGATTCAGTGCCAGGAATGCAAAGACTGGGCCCATGAAGATTGCGTTTATATAGATGCATGGGATTTTTATTATAAATGTGATGTTTGTAAGGCCAAAAAACGGTTGGGACAAACATTGATTAATATGTCCGGGACTACCCGCCGTTTCTTGTGACGCCAAAAATAAGGCCAAACTATTTTCAGTATATTTCTTTAAATAATTCAATATTATTAGCAATATTTAATAAAAATCTTTAAAGAAGTTCGTAATTTTATTTTAAGTATAAAATAAGGACAGAAATTTCATTCATTTGTTTTTTGTTTGAAATTTATCCGTCCGGGGCTACCCGATCTTTCTCTACAGTTATTTATTCCGGAAAATAAATTTTCTTTAATGCATTGAAAAAAATCTAAAGCTTTTCTAAGGAGATGTATATCATTCGAGATAGAAAAAGCGTGAAATATATACACTGGCCTCCAATGTTAAGGTACAACCAGTCTTTGGGTCTAATTTGAAATCAAGTGAAGATAAAAACATGAAATTTAGAAGAATTGTGCTTTAAACTGTTATTTTTCGAACAGTTATTTATCGTTTTTACTTAATTTTAACAACAAGCATGATTTACAAATACAAAATTGCATTTTTTACAAAAGTCCACTGTATAATAAAAAAATAAATCGCAGTTTTTTGTTCAAAAATTTAAATAAACGGATTTTATTAAGGCATGTGTCCGGCCCTACTTGTAATGAATTTGTGGCATCGACTTTCCATACTGTCAATTACGTTGTCGGACACTAGAAAGGGAAATAACTCCCATACATGGAGCAACGCTTGTTCCAGCTTATTTAACGACTTTAGAGGAGGACGTATGGCAGCCACCTGTCTGCTGAGATAGTTCCAAAGATGCTTTAAAGGAAAAGTCCGAAGATTGTTCTGGCCATTCCATTCGCTCCAAACCTTGATCCTCTAGCTATTCAATAACTCTAGCTCAATTCGATCGGGCATTATCATCCATTTAGATTAATTCATCACCAATAGCACCACCATACGGAGTGACAAACGGAGTAAGGATATCGTCCCGATATTTCACAGCAGTCAGAATTCTTCCATGGCACACATTTAAGTTAATGTGAACAAAAGAAGGATTCCAGCCCAAACTATGATTCCATCTCCTCTATAACTGTGTCTTTCGACAATGTTACATAGGTAGAATCTAATGCCGTGTTCTCTCCAGATCAGCACACGAACTGAATCACTCTCCAAACCAAACCGGGACTCATCTGTAAACAGTATGGAAGCCCATTGTTGTGTGTTCCAGGTAACGTGCTCTGTTGGCCAACATAAACGGGCACTTCTGTGTTGTCGATTAAGAGAGCTACACGCAACGGGTCGTCTTGGATAGACTCCTTAATTGTGAAGACGTCCATGCATCGTAATCGCAAGTATTGTCATCGTTGTTGCTTTACGATGATCTGAAATGAGCTGAGCCACAGTAGTGATTCTCCTCCTTTAGGCCGAAAGAGTTAGGGGTTGTACAAGTTTTGTAAGCCCTGAGCTGTCTGGAACAAGTCTTCTTCATACTGAATTTTTGGATTCGAATTGGTCTCGGAGCTTTTGGACCACAATAAGCCACATTAAGACGGCTACCAGCACCAGCTTGTACAAACCCCATTTCCATCCATCAGATTGCCCGCCATCTTATCGAATCAAGTAAACGACATCTCCTAGACATGGATAACACTATTTTAATACCAACAGTTATCAACCATAAAACAAATTTAACACAAATTCCCAAAGTGGGACATTCACGTTCTTCCTGACAAAAATATAAGTATCCTATACCTTAAAATAATTGAGATAGGTATTACTTTTTTCATAATATTTTATTGAAGTTACTTATGATCATTCATATAAACCATATGTTTTACGTTTATTTTCATTACCTTACCTTTTGGAGGCCTATATATATATATATATATATATATATATATATATATATTAAAAAAGTCTTTGTTTAGTTTTAAAAATCGTCTTTACACCATAATATAAATATAAAATCGAACAATTGTATCTCTTTTAACCTTTCACGAAAAATAAAAAGTAAATTTAACCTTTCTTCATTTTGAATTTATAGTATAAAATTTCTAAGTATCCGTAATCAGTTCCAGTAACAAATTTTATTTCATCGAATGTTCATAAACTACATTCTACTATCGTTATATCTTTTTTTACTCCTTCTCATATTATTGGAATTCCAATTAAAAATTCCTTGTAAAATGCAAATTAAGAATTAAAATACATTAGTCCTTTTTTTAAAGAATTAAAATTATACTTGCGATTTTTTATTTGGAAAGCGCCATTATTATTATTATTATCATTATTATTGTTTTATCATGTCAATAGTCATAATAACATGAAATTTGTAAAAAAGTTAAGATTTAAACTTGCAGAAACTTTGTTTTAAATATTTATTAAATTCTTTTATATAGGAACATTGTATATATTTATAACATTTATAATATATGCGTGAGTTAGTATAATTTAAATACGTAAAATGAAACTTTATGTAATGCATGATTTTTAACCGACTTCAAAAAAGTAACAGGTTTCCAATTCGACGCGTATGTATTTATTATGTATGTTCAACGATTATTCCAAAACCAGGCGACCAATTCATGAGATTTTTTTTAATTGAATGAGAATACTGTCGATAAATTCCCATTTAAATTTCATAAAAATTGGTTCAGTATTTTTTTAGAAATTCATCAAAAAACAAAAAATAAATAACATCTTTAAAATATTTCATTTTCAACGATTTTCATCAAGTGACGTGGCGTTATTTGTTTGGCAAGATAGTCGCTACACGACGATTTTCCTCCCTCTTTATGGGAATTTGTTTCTAGGACTGTTGTAGAAAAACCAAAAAGCAATTATTTAATAGTTAAAACTTTTTTGACGTAAACAATCAAAAGAAAAAGTTATAAACTTCAGTTCAGTGCACAATGCACCTTGAATAATTAATTTATATCACAAAAATATGTACAAATAACAAATGTACTCTACCTAAAGGTGCAAAAATACGTTAATTGTTATCAAGATGATAAAAACACTAAAAACACACTCTCCAGACAACCGAAACTCGGTCGTCTTCAAGGATAATGCTGTCATTCCTTCTACGATCTCACTGTAGCTCCAGTCCGGGAGAAACCATTATTGTTCAATGGCGGTACGGAAAGTAAAGGATGGGGCCGGAAAAAAATAACTGTAACAAACTTTACCTATAATGAACAAAGGAAAGTATGTTCAACGATGTAAATTAAATCCAATGGTTAGAGTATCATAGTTGAGACTATGATACTTTAACCTTTGGATATAATTTACCTAGTTGAACATACTTCCCTTTGTTCATTACGACCTAATTACATGGTATATAGGAATTGCCGTGCTATTTCAGATTCATCATGTAAAATGCTATAGTTATAGCTCGGATGAATGAAATTAGTGCTGCAGTTCGCAGCCTTGCCTAACAAATAAGAGTGAAGTATGCTAGCCAGGATATCATTGGGATAGCTCAGTAGGGAGATTCTTGGACGGATAGCCAAAAAACTCAGGTTCGAGTCCTAGTCCCGGCATATTTTTGAAATTATTTCAAGAGATTCTCTTATATCTTCTTGGTAAGTATTAAATTAATTTTTTCCGTACAGATAATTACCAAGAAGCTATTATAAGAGAATGTTTTGAAATTAGCGGAAATTGCGATTGGCGGAATGGTGTCTTAACCACTCGGTCACGGAAGCCCCCCACTACTACAACCTTCTTTCTGGAAAACTTTCAAGATTTTTAAGAACTTTTGGTATTTCTAATTCATATAAATTTTATAACAGTTCAGTTTAGCTTCGTTTTTCACTAATCATAAATTTCGATATGAGAAATCCAAGCGCAGCGGTGTAGTTTATCGGATTCCTTGCGGCAAGTGCAATTCCGTGTATATCGGCGAAACCGTCCGATCTTTTGAGACTATAATTGGTTATCTGCATTTTAGAATGGAAAATTGAATTCAAACATGCGAGTGCAGGTATTGCCAAAATGGGATTCAGGAATTATTATGAAAGAGTTTTTCTTGAAAGTTGGTTTTCACGCAAGGAGGATTTCACTCTAAACGAATCTTGTAATATACCTGGTGAATACACTATGTTACTAAATGATAATCTGCCTATTGTAGCATTTTATGATTGTTTTCTACTGTCGTTTGACAGCAGATCTTTGTACTGATGATTGTCGCATTGTGGTATGAAACGTTTAATATATATTAAAATGTAAATGTTTTTATATATTTTTTATTTTATCAACTGTATTAAAAAGTCTGAGCCACTGGTGAGGCAGAAAGTATTAGTAACTACATATAAAACTAACATAGCTGCAATACAAAGAGTACAACGACATTAAATATTAATATAAATATTGGGAAAAAAAAAAGAAATATATATTAGTTTCAACAGTAAGCATAACTTTTACAAATATACGATTTTGAAAAAAAAAGTTCTCACATAGGTTGATTTAACATTTATAAAATCAATGAAATATATCATAAATAAAATTCTTATATATGCAATTATTATAACATTTCTTCTTCACACTATTTATGAATATCTTTATTTATTTAATATTTCAATATTTATTGACTTTTTTTAAAAACTTAAATCTACATTATGTTTATTTTAATGTATGTTATATGATATATAAAGTACAATAATTATACAACAAAGATTCATTTTAACAACATTTAATATCATCAACATTAAAATCATCATATATATTAAAACACAAAGATAATTTAACGACCGAAATTGACAGATCGCGCATGCGTAAAATTAAATCCATAATATGTTCAGTTTTAGAGTAAAGTTGGACAAGATCTAAGAAGAGTCTTAGGCGCTGGTTTTCAGTTGCGATTCTCGGAAGAAAACTCGTGTTCGATACTGAATCTTGACAGAATGATTTCTGTAATGTTATTGGAAATAAGATTTCCAAGCAGTAAGAAGGCCATAATCTCAATAATGTCACATTTTATTTCAGGAGGAGAAGTGATAGGATTTGTATTTTATTATTATTATTATTATTAAGTAAAATTTAACACGCGACATGACATTTTTTTTTCTCAAATTACTAATTTTGTTTAAAAAATGTTTAAATTAACAGATTTTGGATGTAATTAGCGATTAAACAAATTGAACTGATCTACATTTTTTGCTATATTTTGTATGGCTATTATGAATATATATATATATATATATCGTAAAAAAAAAGAAAAAGAAAAGATGAGAAAACAGATAGAAGGTAAAATATTCATATAAGAACTATAAAAGAAATTATCCCAATATCCATAGTATAATAAATAAATAATATCTGAAAACACAAAATAAAGTACAAATAATAAAATTAATATATATTATAAATCGTTGGCTGAAAACAACAAATTTTAAGTTCAGGGTTTTACAGTCATACCAATAAATATTAAGTTAATGAAACATTTTAAAATTCGTGTAAGTAAAATAAATTTAGGTATACTAAATATTGTTTTATTTTATTTTATTGAGACTATAATAAGTAAAAACAGGTGCTCCGCCCAAGTAATTAATATATTTAGTTAAACGTCTGCTAAAAAGAAATTATAATAGGTCTTAAATTACAAGCTTAACATTCTTTCACTTCCGTAATTGATTTGGTTGTTCAAACAGCACCATCTATTACCTTACATGCGTAAGAATCAAAGAATACAATATAGCAATTCATCCCGTATTCAGTAGTTATGAATGAAAAAAAATGAAAATATATATATATAATGAAAGTGTCAAGTTGTTTACCGTCAAATGTGTATGGTTATTGCCTTGCAATTAATTATTATACATCTTGTATTCCTATGTTTCTATAACATACAATATAAATACAAAAACAAATTTCTAAAATCAAGTATTATATGAAATTTTCTTCATACGCTTTTAAATTATATTAACTGATGGATATATTATAAATGTTATAAATGCAACAATATTTTTTACATATAAACGACTTTTCTAGATTAATATTTAAAACATAATGTATTCAATTTGAAATCCTAAATTTAATACTAATTTATTTTTAGCTAAAAAAAACTACAGATATTAAATTTTGCCGAATCTCGTTTACATAACACCCTGTTTTTTTTATCGTACACAAAAAGCTTATGTTCAATTTAAATCTTCAAGCTGAATATATAACAATATCACTGTATACAAAGGAATAATAATATACAGAAAATATTATTTAAAGCTCACCCAACTACCACATAATTCAATAAATGAAAATTGCATTTTATGAAATTTCTTAAAAACAAACAATTCTACAAGAGCAGTCCATTGTAAAACAACTTAATTTATGAATCTATAAAAAATATTTTTATGCGATAATAAAAAAATTCGTCAAGTAATAATTTTTGAAAGGTCAATTTGTTTTATTATCTATTTATTATTAGCATTTGGGACAATCTATTTCAAATAGTTGTCTGTTGTCTGTTTTATTGCGCATTCAACCTTGTTAACACCGTTGTAATAGTAATAAATTAACTTTTCATACTATAAATAAAGCAGAAGGCATTTATCAGTGTGCAATACGCCTACATTTATGTGAAAAAATTTTTATTTTGTAAACATAACTTTGGACAAGGTTTAATGTTAGGTGCAGTATGTACAATTTTTCTATCTTTATATACCGGTAAAATATAGAAACATGAAATGAAAATCCTCATGTAGTTGATTTAAAAAATGTGATAAAACGGTATTAAATTTTAAATTCTATCTATTCAATCGTCTATCTACATAAACGATAAAAAAAATCTGCATTTTTTAAACAAAGACACCATTTTATTAATGTAGTGCTGCGTCATTGCATTTTAGAAATGCTCATAATTGGTGGGAGAATTCGCAAGATAAACAAACCAGAAATAGACCGGAAACAACCATAAATTGCTAGTATAGTACTCTCGAAACTAAAGATCTTTGAGACATGTAAAAAGATGTAAAGGAAACAAATGAACATAAGAAATAATTTTTTAAATATTTCAAATTTCTGTAAATTCCTAAAAGATTTTATATTGGAAACTATTTTTAAGTTGATGAAGCGAAGAAATTTACTGTTTATGGCATAATTTCCCATCAGTTAAATAGATTTAAGATTCACATGTTAAACAAAGACTAAAAAGGTTTTTTTTAATGACAAAAAAGTTTTTTTTTTTTTTCAAATGTCATTAAATACCATCTTACGCTACATGAGACAGCAATTAAAGATTTCAAGTGGGCGTTTTACCTTTTCAAAAGCTTGCGATATAAAGAGCCAAGAAATAAAATCTCTACACAAAAATAAGAAAATTGTTTTCGCTTCATTAAAACTTGTAAGTTTGATTTATTTTCCAATTTGTTTGTTTTTACTTCTGTGTGTTCGTTTTTTCTTTTCCTTAAACAGATTTTGTGAAGGATTGTATGGATTCATTTGGTGATGATAAGATTGTTTTATTTGAAACTTTGCCTAATCCAAAAGATGACAGTCCACCTTAATCTTTGTTATCAAGACTATGTTATTGTTTCTCTTGTTATTTTTATTCTTGTTTTTATAGTTTATTGTTGTTATTTAAATTTTCACTTTCAGACAGTCATTTCTAGTTAAAACATCATAATAATTTTTCTTTTATGTAAATAATAAATTCTTAGAACTAAGTATGTTTGAAATACGCGTTTATATTTTGAGAGATTATGGTATTTTGTTTTATCCTAACCCAGATAAAATAAGATTTTAAGAAAATACGCATAGATTCTGAAAAAAGAGTTCAAAATCTTGTTACACAGACTATGTGAAGTATAAGATAATATATTTTTTTTAAATATATGTAATGCTAAGAACAAGATTACGTCGGTTGTAATTTAAAATATTACGTATAGAGAAAAAAATGGCATTTCATTCTTATATAATTCGATTAAATTCATGTTACTTTATCACATTGTAAAATAAACAAGATTAACTTTCATTTTGATTTTTGTGAAGATTTCAAAATTCTATTTAATTTAAAGTCATATTGTGTGAAATATATGTTTCAAAACATTATAAAAAAATTAATTATTTGTATTTGTTTATATGTGTTGGCATTTAATTGCATGATGCAAAAGTTAAATAAATTATCTCTCTCTCTCTCTGTCTCTCTGTCTCTCTCTCTCTCTCTCTCTCTCTCTCTCTCTCTCTCTCTCTCTCTCTATACATACATATATATATATATATATATATATATATATGTGTGTGTGTGTGTGAGAGAGAGAGAGAGTGTGTGTGTATGTGTGTGTGTGTGTGTGTGTACTAAAATGGACTGACTGATTTTAAAATTCAATAACTTCCAAACGGTGACAGATATTTAAAAAAATTTTGTACGAGAGTAATGTAAGATATCAAGAGTTTTTTTTTACTGGAATTCCTGAGTTTAGTTCGAATTACCAGCAATAGATGACGCTGCGAGCGATAGGAGTGCAATTCAGGCCAAAAGTAAAACTACCCAGCATTTAAGTGAAAGATTGAGGTTCAATTAATGGAGTGGGTCTCATTCACCAATGCAATATTGTTTTTAGAGCCCGATACTTAATAAGATTTTATTAGCGAATGAGACCCACTCCATGTATTGAACCTCCTTCCTTCACATCAATGCTGGGTGATGTCTGCTTTTGTCTCGATATGATGTCTATAGCTCGAAGCGCCATATATTACTGGTAATTGGAACTAAAATCAGGAATCGCAGTAAAATAACTCCTGACATCATACATTACTTTGGTGTAAGAATTTTTTTTATATCTGTCATCGTTTGGAAGTTATTGAATTTTAAATTCAGGCAGTTTCTTTTAGGACATCCGGTATATGTATATATATATATATATATATATACGTGTGTGTGTGTGTGTAACTCATATAACACATTTTCCTTACCAACAGATCCCTAAGAGCATTATGTGTTTAAATACTGTACTCATATACCTCACTATGTACCATGTACCATACGGGATGCAAAATGACGTCCTAAACAACACCTCCGCAACCATGTCCACTTTTTGCATCCTTGGTTGCAGTGGGGAAGCTCCTTAAATTATTCCTCAGGAGGTTATCAGAGGATTATGGGAAATTAGACATGGTATTATATGGATTTATAAATATATATATATAGAGAGAGAGAGATGCGGAGCATACATGATTTTACTATGTGAAATTGTGTCACATACAATGGACTCTAAGTTAAATTAGAGGTTAGATAATTTCAAGTACATATTATAATAACTATTAATTTTATTTCAAGTTTACTCTAATTTAAAACTTTAATAAAATCTATGTTCAAATTTTCGAACTGCATGTTTGGATATATGGAAATTTATGATTTTGACTTTCCACGTGTACATATTGTTTTAATAAGTAAACTATATTGTTCAGAAACAGTAAACAGAACAAAGCAGTTTCGATTAGTTTTTACCAAAACCTACTGCACAATAAAAAGGACAACTGCAGTATTTTATTTGTTGGCAAATAACAGCAATAGGTTACTTTAAATGAAAGATACCGGGTATTTTATTTCTCTGATAAAACAAACTAAAGGAAATATAAAGAGTTGTATTTTCTTGTGTATAGTTTTTATCTTGTGTATAGTTAGTAAGTAAAGGTATGTTTTCTACTGCTACATATTTCGCTTAAATTTCTACGTGACTTGCCGTAATGTGCCATTTTCTGTAAACAAACAAGATTGTCGTAGAAAAAAATAATAAACAGAATTCTTTAAGAGATTTATTCCTCTTTAATCTTCTCAAATAGTTTAACTGATCATTAGCAAATTCATTTTTATGCTTTATGTCCATTAGAATGACCATCAGGGTTAAAGGGATTAAAGGGGTTAAACAAATTAAGATCACTTTCGCCTGCATCTGTGAATGGAGGGAAAAAAATTCTACTCATGAGCGCTAGAATTATGTGCGTAAATTTAACTGTTTTTTTTTTTTTGTTTTTTTTTTTCAGGGCAATTCTATGAAAGTGTCAACTTTTATCAAAGAAATGTTTTTCATAATTTTTATAAATTAAGTTAAAAAATATATTGAAATATATTCCAAGTTTTCAAATTAATGTTTTAGATTCAAAACGTTTAGATTATAGCTGAAAAATAAAATATTTGCAGTTTTGTACAAATAGTATCTTTGAAAAACTGTTAAAAAGTATGTAATTGTTATTAAAATACACATAAACAGCGCCTGCATTCAGCATTTAAAGATACACAATTATTATAATACAGACATACATATATTGTATTTATTGTATGTATGTCTGTATTATAATAATTGTATATCTTTAAATGTAATTGTTGTTTATTTTGTATTTTCTTAATAAATAAATCCATGTAGTAAAATATTTAATGGTTTACAATAGTCTTAAAGCCGTATACTAGATAATAATGCATGCAAAATAAACTATACGCAATCGTGCTCGATATGCTTTTGAAAAAGCTGTCACATGTAAATAGTAATAGAATTAATTCCTTATGATCATTCTGGATAATAAAAAATATATAAAATTTATTAGTTTAGTAGATTTTCTTTTAATAAATGTTTAAGAAACTTTCCGTCACGTCAAATGATAGTTAATAACAACAACCCTAGGTCAGGTAGGTTGCTCTAAATTATAATTTTATATTGCTTATACATCATATTTTAGATATGTATTAGTTTAAAAACAGAATGGCTTCTTAATTCACAAAAGTTTCCAATTTTAAATACCATGTTAGAGTCATGGTAGCAAAAATGTCATTCCGTCACACTATAAGAAATTGCTAAAAAATTAAAGAATAAAGTAGCTAAAAAAAATTTTCATACATTTTTTAAACTTTTAATCAATAACAGTCATGTGCAAACTGAAAAGTCAATTTTCATTTGAAAATAGCTTCAAGGTAATTGCTTTAACTTCGTTCTATAACTCAAACTATCATTCCGTCACACATGAAATGGCCCTTCAATCATGTTTATTTTAATGACCTTCCAACTTAAGGAGTTTCATTGTACTAAGCCGGTTATTGTTTAAATAATAACTATGGTGCTTGAATTTGCAACACTTAAAACAATATAACTTAGTGTATTGTAAATAATATTATGTCACATTACTGTGACGTAATATCATAAAGCTGTTTCTAAGAAACATTTAAAGAAATATTTTCTTCTAAAAATCTAAATATTTACTTATCTGGATTGTGTGAAACAGTAGCCCGATCTTCTTTGTGAAATATCAACATTGTATTTATTATTAATTTGAAATCAATATTTCAGTTAAAAGTACAAACACTAGAGAGCGACACTAACTAAAACTTCAATAGAAACACATTTGCAATTTTCAATTTAAAAATAATTAGTTTCTTTCATCCAAAATATTATTATTTTTAAATAATATTTTCCTCATTTCTTGGTTTTTCTTTTGTTTTTAACTGAATAAAAAATGAATAAATCTCTTCGTAAAATTTATTAGCATCAAAAGACAGTCTTTTAAAAGAGTAAATATTTAGGGATCATTTATCAAACAAATCCATTTATCTCGCATTTTTCCGTGTTTACTTATTTTATTTCAACATTGAAAAACTTACAAAGTAAACAGAGTATTTTCCGACTTATTAAAGACATTAACTTTCATGAACTCAAAAAAAAAAAAAAAAAAAAAAAAAGTTCCGTTTTTCACAATCACATAAGAAGAACATTTGAAAGGGAAATTAATGGTCATATTTTTTAAAGACTTACAATACATTATTAAAAAACAAATACCTCATGAAACTTTTTTTTTACATTTTCTTCAAAAAAAAAATTTTTTTGTTTAGTTTAACAATTAAGTTTTAAGGATGCAATCATGCCAATGCTTGAAATTTTTTATTCATTTATTTGAAATCGAAGGAATATATGACCATGTAAAGCTATAAAAATATTATTTTGGTTAATTTTAAACATCGTCTTTATAATTTTTTTAATAATTTAAGATACACTGTATTTTTGATTTGTTGTTATGTTTTTTTGCTTAATATTTATTAAATGTTTCGAATATTTAAAATAATCTTTCTTTATAAAAATATCATGCAATTTAACTGATGACTATATATTTATATATATTCTCTTTGCTTTGATCACCTTGAATCGCGATCCACCATCGCGAAATGTCCTGTTAAGCTATGTGTTCATAAAATATATGATTACTTATTACTTAATACTATTATTTTAATTCACTTTCGACCCTCAGAAAGTTGAAGTCTGTTACGATTGCGCTGAGTTTCCTTTTGATAATTTTGGAATTCTTATTTACATAAGAACTTTTGCCTTGTAGATAATATCCAAAATTTAGCAAAATAAATTTTGGAAATTATAGTTAGTCAGTGTCAGAGGTGAACTTTCTAATGTTTAGAACTGATATATTAATATTTCATTAGATAATGAATAATCATGCGTATCATTTCCCCCATACATTAAAATGGGATTTATCAAATGGTAAAAATCAGTAAAGTTCCCTTTTGAAGATTATTACTGTAAACGTTTACGATACTCTCTGACGCAGACAAAATAAGTGTATTTTACTGTAAGCACAAAAAAAATTTAATTTTTGGTATGCATTTAAACATAGTTTTCGTTTTATTAGACAAGTTTTTATCTCCTATAGTCTCGCCTCTCTTTGTTTTATGAAGTTGATTAGAAATTAAGAAATAATAACATTTTTTAAAGATATAATCCTTTGTACAAAATCATTAAACACTTTTTCTTTTCTTTCTTTTTTTTTAATTGATTTTTTTAGAAAATTTTCATTTTTGTTCTTCTCATTATAGAACGGTATCAAATTTAAATTTTTATTTATTTTTAATAAAATAGGTTTAAAGAGACAGCTGTTACAATAGAATACACACAAGTACACACACACAGATACACACGTAAATAAGTATACATATGTTTGTGGGATTGTGTATGCGTGTGTATAATTGTTATTTACAGTTACGGAGCGTAAAGGCAAATACATTGTCTTTGAAAATCACAGACAAGACTATTCACAATACAATCGAAATTTAAAAATAACGATATGCCCTAGCATTTCATAAAATTTGAAATTTAGAAATGTTAAAAAAATTGAAAAAAATAACCCCCTTTTATACCACTATGAATCACTTGTCTTATTGATAACAATCTTAAAAAAAAAAAAAAAAAAAAAAACTCCTTACTATATCTGACAATTCACGCGCTAAGTATTGACTATTCGAAGCTGTATTTAAAGAACTCTTCAAATCTTGCAAGAATGTTCGTTATATGAAAACTACGTGAAACAAGAAGTCAAGGAAAATTAGATTGAAAACTGTAAATTACATAAAGTCAAAATTTAAACCATAAAAATAAATATTATATAAACAGGCAATTAATTCAAATGGTTTATACATTTGAGTAGTAATTTTCCAACTGGACGAAAAATGTCCGGGCCAGGATTCGAACCTGGGATCGCTTGGCTGAAGCCGCCACGCTCTACCACTGAGCTATCCCGGTCGAATCTGGAGGGCATAATTCATCCAGTTAACCTTAATCTTTACCTGCGATCTTTTCTGTTGAGCTGATTAAAATATCAGACCAGATTCTCTGATCATTAAGGTTAACTGGATGAATTATGCCCTCCAGATTCGACCGGGATAGCTCAGTGGTAGAGCGTAGCGGCTTCAGCCAAGCGATCCCAGGTTCGAATCCTGGCCCGGACATTTTTCGTCCAGTTGGAAAATTACTACTCATATGATTTATTTACCAATTTGAAATAATTGTGTTAAAATTAATCTAGTGGTTTATACATTGCTTATATTCATCTGTTTTAGTTATTTATTTCATCATAAATGATTTAGCTATTTATTTCATAATAAATTCATCACTTGTAGAAAAACGAGAATAAAACAACATTACTGTCAAGGAACACACAGTATAGTTTGTTTTAAAACATAATTTTATATTTAAAATTTATGAATTATTTTTCCATGATATTACTGTATTTATTATAGCACAGTAATTTTAAATATACATTACCGCACGTGTCTTTCAATTTAATTAACCTCGTACGTGTTAGTTTAATTAACTCAAGCATCATTAAATTATATTGAGTATTTTCTCTCATATGTCTGGCATCTTCGCAATGGCCAAAAAATCTCTTCAGACGTATTTTGTTAAAACTGTAATATACAAGGTTGTCATAATGTGTTTCCCTGATTCTAAAAAAATATTACGAAATAACCATTGAGGGTAATACGGTAAATTTTTATTAAGGAAAAGTCATGGTCTTAAGTTTCTTTGATCCAGTCTCTACCGACGTTTGTGAGTTCCTGGATGACAAATTTCCTGGAAGATGAATCGGACGGGATGGGCCAAATCCTCTAGATTTTTTCTTTTTGGGATACATAAAAGACAGAGTGTTTGCAACACCATTAAAAGGTATTGATACGCTCAAGATCAGGATCACAGATGCTGTGTCTAGTGTGACAGCCCAAGTATTGGGCAATACGTGGCGAGAAATGGAATACCACCTTGACATTCTTCGATATAGCAAGGGATATAGCACATCGAAATTTACTGACTGAGTACTCGTATTAAAAACTTCATACATGTTTTTACAATATATTGAAACAAGCATATGATTAATTTTATTAGTTTTTCTGCAATAAATTGTTGTATTCAGGGAAAGACTTTATGACCACACTATATATTGCATTGTTTCAAATGGTTCATGAAAAGTAAGAGAGCGTGTCTTAAGTTTTTCTAGTGAAATGGAGTGGTTAAAAAAGATGAAATGCAAAGAGTGGCACAACGATTTTAGAATTTTCAGAGACAGATGCTTGGTAATACCAGATGGCGTCATAAAATGTGTAAAAATAAAACATAAGTTTAAAAAGTAAAGAAATATTTTTAGAAATAGTAGGATTTTTTAAAATTATTATTACAAGAAAATATCCATCAAACTGAGAAATCACTTCACTAATTCTAGGTAATTTTACCGATAAATTCGTAAAAACATTGCGAAGAGAATAAATCTTTATATTATCTTTATATTTTCTCTTGGTTCTAGGGAAAAGTTCGCAAAATAGAAAAATTCGCAAAAAAGTGGTTCGTTATAGAGAGTTCCGACAGTAATACGAAAATGGCGTTGGATGACTCTTTTTTTCGTAAAAAAATCATTGTCTAAATTAACAAACATATTCAAGTTATCTTTACTTTCCAAACACAAACCGTGTAATGAAGTATTGCATTCATGATAAATCCCGATTATATAAATTTCGATAGATCTTTATTTTATCATTTTTGCTATTTTTACAGTGATGCAATATGTATGTCTGTATGCGTGTGCATATTGTTATCTTTTTGAGGTTTTCAGGTATTTAGAGTCCATTTTTGGTGTTTTTACGATGATGTCAATACGTATTAACCCCTTAATCGTCGCGCGCTTTAAGTGTTTTAAAAATTCAGATTGCTTGATTACCACCAATTTTTTTAAGTAGGAATGTTCGTCTTATTTAATAGACCGATAAAATAATGTAAGAATAAAGCCAATAATACTATTTAAAAAAAATTGGTGGGAATCAAACAATCTGAATAAAACAGGCGTAACCTACGCTGCCCGTGAATGTCTCGGGCACGACGATTAAGGGGTTAATGTATGTCAGTAAACACGATATTGTCCAAATTATGCTACCGAATGATCTCCCATTCAGCAGATATATTATAGTACCCTGTCGTAACAACTATAATCATGTCCGTTTAAATCGGAGAATTGTTTGGTATCTAAACCTATTATTTGACTTATAACTTGCGAAAAATTTATATACCTGCCTGTCAAACATAATATGGTTTGAATGAAATTTGGAAAGAACTGCAAAATTACAAAAATCCGACAAATGGCGCGAAACTGCCGAACTTTTCGCGGGAAAGTATCGCCCTCTATTGGGAAAATGGTAAATTAGATATTATGCATTGGACGCACTCAGTTTGGGTTTCACAGAATTGAAACACCGATTTTTGTCTTCAGGTCGGGCATTCCAAAATTGGCGCACTTACGTTGCCCGACTTGAGTTCGGGCGTTACAAGCAAGGGGGTTAGAGAAAACAAATTCCATTTTTGGCCCGTTTTTCTCAAATATATTCCACAGGCAAGGGGTCAACCATTTTGTGACAAAATAAAACCGTTGCCATTTTTTCTTATCTGAATTATTCATTTAAATACTTTTAGGTAGCTTTCAATACAAAAAAGTATAAAGCTACTTGCAGCCGTTCGGAGGAAAGCAGTTCCGGAAAATTTCGATATATTTTCACCGATCATGACCCCCAGACCTCAAAACCGCCCTCCGTTCAAATGTTGATTTATATATCCATATATATATATATATATATATATATATATATATATGTCATACCTATGTCATACGATAACGCTCATATTTATAAATCGATTTTGATTAAACTAATTGTGCGTATTAAGCTCACTAATGTCTCGACCGAGTTCGTTGGCCAGCTTGGTCCGCCCTTTTGTTTCAAGATGGCGGCCATTTAAAAATTTAAAACTAAAATAAATATACAAAAAGTTAAAAATTCAAATGTATTTTTTAATTACGTGTTAGGCCTTGATACAAGGATTCCAGAGCATTTTTTGGTTTACCTCTATCTTAAAAAATGGCTGAGATAGAGAAGTTTGAAATTCTAGGGTGGCTGACATTTTGAAACAAAACAGCACATTAACGCGATTACTCGCAAATTATTTTCTTTCATTGTTGTAATAAATTTCCCAGTCATACGCATAAAACTATATATTCATATCCGTTAGCGCCAATTTTGGCGACATTGGCGACAAAATTGGCGACAAAATTGGCGACAAAGTTAACAAAATTTGTGACATTTGGCGAAATATCGCCAAATTTGGCAACCAAAATAAGTTTTTATAAATGAAGCCAATTTGGCTATTGCTCAATAATTTGGCGAAATTCTTATTCAAATTCAGTATTAACGAATCTTTTGTAAACGTTTCTTTGCATTTTAACTTGCTGTTTTCGTGTAACATTAGCTTAAATTTTAAAACGAAGATATAGGAAAGCTACCTTTCCCTCCCGGTACAGGAGGGAAGGACTTTTTTTGTGTGTCCACGGTCCTCTTGTGTTGATACAAAAAAAATGTTTTACCAAAACGTGACATAATTTAGTAAAACTTTTTAAAAAGTAGTGAATATTATTAAACGTGTTTAGAAATTTATATATTACAATTTGTTAAAAAATAATTGGCGAAATATCAACACGTAAAAAAAATACTTTCATTAGTATAACTATTAATTTCAATATTTATTTTAATTAAGGCTCACTGTGGAGACGCAAAAAGTTTTTGGTTTCTGCCTGTTTGTCTGTCTGTTTATAAGTTCCGCGATAACTGCCGTAAAAAACGTTCGATTAGGTTGAATTTTGGTGAGTATGTTGGCGAAGTACCCGGAATTAGCTGTATAGTTTCTAGTTACATTTGGTTCATTCGTTCGAAAAAAAAAATTTTAGGTTATAATGCTTTTCAATGGGAAATCAGACGATTTTTTTTAATTTTAACATTTACCGAAAAGAAAACGTCGCATTGGGATAATTGTAAATGCTAAATTATGGATTCTAAATTTACGAAATGGAGATCTTAATTTAATCCTATCGATTTGAAAATTTGCCAATATATTTATTAGAACTTCGAAATTAAGTGCATAAATTATTGGGAAATTTTATGCATTAATTTGAAATATATGAAACATTTTAATTTATCATTTTTTACAAAAAATTCCAATGCATTTATTTTTCTCTGTTTCATTAAATGGTTGCCAATTGCCAACTATATTTCAACGAATATCAACAAAAGAAAATTCAAGTGAATCGCATTATTTTGACACGAAATTTTATTAATAATCGCTAATTTTCGGGTTATATAAATTTTTAATATGCTTTTTTATTGAAATAGATTTGAATTTATTTTAACTACTAAAAAATGATTACGAAATCGGTTTTCCAAATGAAAATAATAAAACGTCGAATGCGTAAATTGAATATAGGTTACATAAGAGGAATTTACATTTGTATAAGTATATTTAATGCACGAATATTTATTCAATTTCAGCAATATATGATGTTTAGTAGTTGAAATATAAGTATTATAAGTAAGGATAGGATAAAATCTCTTGTACAAAGAGATTGTTATTCTAATGAGATTAAAATATTAAATACATCCAGATATATACTCAAGAAATGAAATAGCGCAATTACTGGAAATTTAAAATAGAATAATAAAGCGACAACGTGTGGTTCAGGGGGGTTGTGCCTCCCTGAAGTAATGTATTGTTATTCTGAAAAAATTCAGTAGCTTATCATATCATTGCATAATATTGCGTTTAATGCGATACTTCTAAAATTTCCGTAACTTTCGATACATTTTATATACTTATAAATGTATAAATAACTTTAAAAATTTTAATTTTAGGCTATCCAATAGTATGCAAATAATGTTAAAAATGAGTGAGATTAATGAACAATGATTTGTAAAGCTGACGTTGAGGCCTCTGATCTGTAGATTTACTAGTGTTTAAAAAGGTCCTGGGTGTATGAATAAAAGTGCACATTTTTTTAAGAACACGAAACCAGTAGAAACGGTTAATCTTTGTAAATTTAGTACACCTTTTATTATTATTGTTGCCGAAACGTCAGTGAAGGCTCACTGTGGAGACGCGAAAAGTTTTTGTTCTCTGTCTGTCTGTATGTCTGTTCCGAAATAACTGCCGTAAAAAAACGTCCGATTAGGTTGATTTTTGGTAGGTATGTTGGCGAGAAACCCGGAATCAGCTGTATAGTTTTTGGGTTAAATTTAGTTCATTCTTTCAAAAAATATAGAACATTTATTTTTAGGTCATAATGCTTTCCTATGAGAAAGCAGACAATTTTAAAATTTTAGTTTTAACTGAAATGAAAATCGCATATTTGAGTAATGGATTTAAAAGTAAACTTATGGATGTTAAATTTTCTATATGAAGGTCTTAGATCTATCTAATAGCTTTGAAATTTGCCGATACATCTATTAGAATTAGGTATTAATTGTTTAAATTATTGGGAATATTTTTGGAACTGTTCGAGAAATATAAAACATTTTATTTTCCTATTTTTTACAAATTTTAAAATGCATTTCTTTCCTCTTTATTTTATTAGTTGCTTAGCAACCACATTTCAAAGAATATCAAAATAATAAATTTCAAGTAACTCACACTATTTCGCTGCAATATTTTATTATCAAAATAAATGATTTTCGTGTGATTAGTGTTCCATTGATATAAATGATAATTTATTTTGATACAAGTTACCTTTTAACTACTATAGAAATATTACTGAAATATTTTTCCCAAACGAAAATTTCAAAAATATTGAACGTGCAATTCAAGTCTCGTAGTTTACACTTGTATATTTCTTACATGATAATGTAGTCATTTTCATTAACAGATGTGGATGTTTCGTCGTTGATAAGTTAATATTCTTTTAAAAATAGGATAAAATCATATATAAAAATAGGATAAAATCATCGTAAAGAATAAAATAACTCGATAAAATCACTCGGTGATTAAACTAACGAAATTGGAATTGTAACATGCGTCCATACATATCGTCATATCTTCAAATATTACAATTATTGGAAATTGAGAACAAAGAAGCTATCACAAAAAATACTTTATAGCTCCAAATCACGTTTGCTATTTAGTGCATTGGCATTGGGCATGATTATGAATGATTACCCAATAGGTTTAAAATTTCCCAAATATGCCTATTTTGGGGAAATTTTAATATTCTATTGCCATCGAGTTAGAAATACTTAGATAAGATAAATATTACAGAATGACCATCAAAATTGTTTTTCGGAAACAAAAATGGTAATAACACTAGATTTCTAAAATAGATATAAGTGAAATATAGTAGATTCAGTTTACATTTCCATACACGTAGATGAGATATTATACATTATTATTTGTACATCATATACATATTATTATTTGTACATGAGATATTATTCAACTTATTCATCAGATGTAGGTGTTTCGTGGCTGGCAGGTAAGTAAATATTTCTATTTGGGTATTAGAATAATACGAAACTATTTTCGAAATTGTTACTTATCCAAGTAAAACCACAGTGTAGAACGAAATCCCAGACATACTAGAATCATCCACACAATCAATAAGAAATCATCAATATGAATTTAATAAGATTACGGGTAAATGCATTTTTTTATCTAAAAAATTACAAGAATAAGAAGTTCTTAAGAATTTCAGAATATAATTGCATAAACCGTGTTTAAATTAATGATTCTAATTTCTGTAATCTCCAAAGTATTTTATATGCCTATAAATATGTACGTAATACAAAAAAAGTAAATTGCGGATTGTAAGATTCTAAATAATGTGAAAAGCGAGATGAAGAAACAATGACTTTCAGAGCTGACATTGAGGCTCCTGATCTGTAGATTTACTAGTTATTATTATTATTATTTATTTGAACACATAATATTCTGTAAAGTGTATCAAATGTAGTCACTCCAGACAGTTTTATTTTAAAATTTTCATTTTTAGATATTTATCTTATTAATTGAATAGGAAGTACATAAATCTGGTCTTAAGATATATAACAATTAAGAAATATTATTTTTAAATAATTATTTATTCATAGATCATTTATCACGAATTCTCTCGTGTTTACTCATTTTACGCAAACATTGTAGAAACAATAGAGTTTTTTCCCGACTTCTTAATGATGTTAAGGTTCAAGAAGTTTTTAAAGAATATCAAAAAGACCTGTCTCAATTAAATTAATGATCATAAATTTTTCTTTCCGAAGTTTGAGATTACGTTATTAAAAATAAATATTCTATTGATTTTTTTATATATATATTCTAGAAAAACTATTTTAAAAACGTTTCATTATTTTTTTCGATCGTACATTAGCAAATTGTCTTTTCAGGAAATAATGATGAAACATTTTGAAATTAAAATTAATCATTCACGAGTAATTGGAGGAAAAGTGGTTATTATCCAGTTAATATACATGGAGGATATTGCTTTTATATATTTATTCATTTAAAAATTTCTTCTCTCTAATATTTATATTATATATTATTATAAATTTTAGTCATATTCATAATTTTTAATAAGCTATTATTTTCTAGAACCTAAATTTAATTAAATAATCATTTTTTTTCTTAACCTTTTCATTACGGGACTGGAATGGCGGCTATTTTTATATTCAATTGTAGCACAATTTACTAAAATATTTTGATTGTGGTAGATTTCTCATGAAAATATCCTAGTATAAATGTATAATAGATATTTCTTTTCAAAAACTGGTATGAATAGAATAAAAAATAGTCGCTGGGACAACATATATACAGACCCCGTAATCAAAATATTAAAGAACTGCTCCTTTTAAAAAAGATAGAATTTAAAAAAAACTGTTATTTATCTAAGAATTATTTATTTACTTTTCATTTGATCGCCATTATATAATCTCGAATATAGGCACGGGAAAGCATTGATATTTATTTTCTAACTTTGCTTTGATAATAGCATAAAACGTGTACTTCTCATCAAATACAAATATATGATACTAACATCCATATGAGTATAAGCAGGGGTGATTGTGTTCCGGTATTTTGTACCCCACAAAATTAATATAGCAATATTCTTAGCATGTGATCGCAGAATTTATTGATTATAGAAGAAAAATATTGCTATATGAATTTAGTGGTGTACAAAATACCGGAACACAATCACCCCTGGTATAAGAGTATATTTCCATTGTTTGACAGAGGGTTTATGTTCTGAATTTCCTTCTCCTTTGCTTTTCAAGTGGATTAAAATGATAAAGTTAATAAAGTTAATTTTTTCTAACATACACTGTTTTTTTTCTTTGGTGGTATGTTTATCCTAAAGCAGTAAATATTTGAATAAATATATATATTTTTTAATTTCATTACAATTTTAGTTTAATTTCGCGGATTAAAATATACTATTACGGATATATAATATATATGGATTGAATATACGGACTTAATATACTATATATATTATTTAATCTCATTATAAATACTACTTAAATTCAACTCTTGTTTAAATTTTTATAAAATAATTACTCATAAAAAATTGGAAACACCAGTAATATAATTTTTAAAAGTTCAGTTATGGCTCAATACTTTTATGGCTCTATTGCCTTTTTTACCCATTGTTGGGATATAGTTATATGGTTTCCGAATAATCCTCATGTATATATATATATATATATATATATGTAGTATATATTATAATTTTCACTGTGAATAGATATTGTCTGTTTTTAAATCATATATTTTATTCTTAATTGGTATTTTATATATTATGTAGTATAAAATTGTTAACTAGTTTTTTAGCATTTAAATAACTTTTAAATATTATACGCTAAATTTGCGCTACTATTGCGCATTTTCTATGTGTATTATCTTTAATTCTTACTTTTGTAGTTAAATGTACCTCAATTTATAAGATTGATCATTGACATGCGTTTCAACCATCTCATTGGATTTTGTATTATTTTTTCTTATTATTTATTTCTTATATTTTAATTACGATTATAACATGTATTTGTTCATATTTAAATTTATGATTTTTACTACCCCACTTGTGTAAGATTTTTTTTTGTCTTATAACGGTTATATATATATATATATACAGTGGTGGCCAAAAGTGTGGACATTTTTTGAAAGTTTCATGTTTTTCAACTTTGTGTGCTTGTAGAATATATTAATTTTCACTTAAATACAAACGTTTATATATCAAATTGAAGGTAATTTATTGTAGAATTTAATAATAAAAACAGTATTACAATATCTGTTTCACAAAAAAAGTTATGCAACTAATAGTAAGATCTATCTTAGATTTGCATTTTTTTAAAGTGATACTTACACAATCAATACTTAGTAGGATAACCCTTATTTTTTAAGACAGCTTCACAGCGTCTTTTCATCGAGTGATCGAGTGCTTGGAGTTCATCTTTCGCAATCACATGGTGCTAAGAATCAATTATAGCTTCAATAAGTTGTCTTTTATTTTACGTTTTTTTCGTACAAGAATTTTCAAACGTCGCCACAAATTTACAATTGGATTGACATCAGGGCTGTTTCCTGGCCATGGAAATATATCTATGCCTTTATTTTGAAACCATGCTTTGCATACTTTTGCTGTGTGGCATGGAGCTGAATCTTGCTGAAAAATAAATGGTGCGTTGTTGGGGAAGAGATCCCTGATGGAAGGTATCAATTTTGGTTCCAGGACATTTTCGATGTATTTTTTGGCATTCTGGATACCATCAATCACTTGAATTCAGCCCACACCATCTGCAGACATACATGCCCAAATAATGACATTTGTTGGGTTTTTTGTAGTTGCTTAATGCAATCAGGATGAAGTGCTTCTCCTACTCTACGTGTCACGTATTTTCTACCATCAGTACCAAAGAGCGATATTTTACTCTCATCGCTCCAGATTACTTGCTTCCATTGATTTTCTGACGAATTAATGAGTTATTTTGCCCACTTAACTCGTTTTTCGCGTTGCTTTTGATTTAAATATGTTTTTTTCCTTGGAATTCTAGCTTGTAATCCAAATCTTGATAACCTTCTTCTTATTGTTCTTGAGCTTACTGCAATACCCGTTGCATTCATTTCACATCTAATGGCATCTGATGAAATTTTTCTATCTTGAAGGCATAGCCGTTTAATTTTTCTATCGGCAGTAGCACTTGTGCATTTTATTCGGCCTGATTTGGCCTTATTTTCCACTGATTTCGTTTTTTCATAACGTAAACAGAACTTTCGTACACCAGAACAAGTCACTGAACCACCAACTTGTCTTGCAATTTCAGCATAAGAGAGGCCATTTTCTCTCAATATAACAATTCGGCTTCTTTTTGTAGACGTCCAATTAGTTCTTCTTGTTGATGACATTGTTTAAAATTAGTTTAATTTAAAAAAAAGGACTTTAAATATTCAAAAACAGCAATAGTCTATTTAAGTGTACTAGTATGCATCATTCCGCGCAATATTTCCAGAACAATAACTCTTTTACCATCCAAATAACCTAAACTATAGTTACAGACATTTGATTGGTCCTCAGAACAGTGTTTGTGATTGGCTAATATGCTTTTATTACAAAAAACGTCCTTATTCAAAACGATTTGTGTTTGTTTGTTCTACTAAAATGAGCATAACTTTTTTTGTAATACAGATATTGTAATACTGTTTTTATTATTAAATTCTACATAAATTACCTTCAATTTGATATATAAACCTTTGTATTTAAGTAAAAATTAATATATTCTACAAGCACACAAAGTTGAAAAACATGAAAGTTTCAAAAAATGTCCAAACTTTTGGCCACCACTGTATATATATATGTATATAACAAGGAATCAGGTTGAGTTAGGGAAATATTGAATTACGCATTACGCAACTTGATGCAGGGTATATCGATTATTTTGACGAGTAATAGATGGTTATATAATAAAGATTTTAGGCTTCCCTGTAAAACAAAGAAATACACAACGATCACTTTAAAAAAAAATTTAATTTACCTTAACACTATTTTGAAAGCGTGTGATAATTGGTTAATTTTTAAGAAAGTTAAAAATTATAAGGTCAAACAAGATAAGAACAAAAGACATATTTAAGGACATAAAACATTTTTAGATCCTAATGACACTGGAACGAATCCATCTCCTTTACAGTAAAGCAAAGTGTGAGAATTGAACCATCCATACAAAAAAATGGACATAATAGAAATATATTTTATATACCAACAGTCAAATATTCTTCTTCGAAATAAATCGGTTAAATTATTAGAATTACAGATCAAAAATGGAAATGTATGCACCTATGGGAAGGTACATATAATATAAAATGCAATAGACAGAATCAAAGTGCGATACAAATATTATGTTTCAGAAAAAAAAAGTTAAAAGTGATTGAAAATATTAACCATTATTTTTACAGCATGCCAGATATTGTTAGTCGACCAAAAGATACATTCGTAGTAATCATCATGTTGTCATATTTAATTAAAATTAGTTTAACTGTCAATACATACACTAGGTAACAACACTAACTAACAAGGAAATCAATGTTGATAAACATAGTTATCATGAAAGTCATGAAAAAAGTAGCATAGCAGCGCCGCCTGTCGGTCTATTTACACCAAAAGGTAATCAGCATCTATTTTTGTCAAGGTCTACCAGAATCTGAAGTTTGATGAAATTCTGTGCCCTAGTGCTGAAAATATAGCTATCGTAAAAATCATGAAAAAAGTAGCATAACAGCGCCACCTGTTTGGCTATGTTAACCAACTCATAATCAGTGTCTATTTATGTCAAGGTCTAAAAGAATCTGAAGTTTTGTGGAGTTCTGTTCAGTAGTTCTGGAGATATAGCTATCGTTAAAATTCTAGAACACGTAGAATAGCAGCGTCACCTGTTAGGCGATTTACACCAAAAACTTATCAGCAACAGTTTTTAACAAGGTCTAACTAAATCTAAAGTTTTATTAAATTTCGTGCATAAGTTCTTGAGTTAGAGGGCCCACAAAATTTTTGCGCAGACAGACAAACTAACAGACAGACATTTTCTAAAAACAGACAATTCTTCAAAGGACCTTCTATTCTCAGGACCTTCTAAAGCATATAAACCTGTCGAAAACCGGAAGTCGAAAATTTTCATGAATCCAATACTTTCTTCTTGTAAAGATAGAAGAAAGTAAAAAAATCTTTTGAAGCAAAAAATATATCTTTTCACCCCTTTCAAGAATTACATTCTGAATTATTGATCTGATAAATTCAATAAAAGGTACATAAATAAGTCCATAAGATATATTATCATAGAAAAGAGGGTTCTTTTATAAGAATACACATTTTTAGATCATTTATCAAGTACTGCAATTTTTTCATGAATCCACCTGTATATATTATATTTTTAATTAAAAAAGGACAAAGCAAACCGAGTTTTTTTCGACGTATTAAAAATACTAAGGTACCTGAAACAAAAAAGAAATCTTCTGACATGTTTATTGTTTCATCAGAATAACATGTCTCAATTAAATTAATGGACCTAATTTTTTATTCCTTAAGGTTAAGATAACATTATTAAGAATTAAATATTCCACTTCATTTTATTATTTTTTCATTTTGACAGAAAAAGAAAATTGATATATATTTACAAAATGTATTTATTTGCGTTTCCCATTTGCATTTATGTTTCTTTTTAGAAAATAGAGATGGAATGTTTTAAATTAAAATTATTCAAAGACAAAATTTATAAATGTACAGTTGTCAATATGCAGTTACGGAAAATAATGCATTGATCTACATTTTATGCGTCAATTTGTTCTTATTTATAGTGATACTCTCAATTATTTTTAATTGTTACATTAGTTGTTTCATTCGTGACTTTAAACTTTATTAATTAGCGATTTAAAATTGTCAATGGACGTCAATCTAAACAAAAGTAATATGTAAACTAAATTTTAATTAAAATATTTATATCTGTTATTTAATAACCATTAAATGACTTTAATTTTCGCAAAGGTAAAGCTGTATTGTAACTTAAAAAGGAGATGTAAGCTTCTTACGAACTACAAACATTTTTTTTTCTAATACTTGTTTGGAGTAAAACAATTTTTTATAACGTGGAACTTGGAACGAGTTCATTAATCAGAGTCTCTTGAACCTTGATTTCCGTATCTTTAGTAAGAGCAATGTGGACGTTATATCTATAACCGTAGCCGAAGTACAGAACAATAATTACACTGGAAAAAAATAAATGGGCGCAAGAAGAGCAAAAAAGATAAATAAACAACATAAATACCGCTTTCGGCCAGAAAAAATAAAGTACAAATTATACTAAATTAATGATATAGAAATAAAAAATGTAAAATAAGCCTAGACAATATTTACAGTTAAAAATAACTCAAAAACAGAAAAATACTACGTACAAAAGGTATATACAATTAAATATATACATAATTCTCTCGAAGTTATCAAGATCTACCAGTGAAGAAACAAGATCTACCAAGCTGAAGAAACAAGAGAAAGAAGTTAGGGGTTTTTTTTGTAGCAGTGGGGATTCCCTTAAAGAGTACCTTACGTGGGCACTCATTTATTAATTTAAGTGCGAAAAATTCATAATTATTTTCGGAGAAAAAGTTTTGAATAACACTAAATTCAATAGTCCATTTTTCAATAGTTTTCGGGAGATATTTTATGCAGTCACTTTGAAATACTCTATTAATTTTATTATCAGTTAACTTATCCACTGCAGCAATAATTTCACGCCAATTACTAACTTAAGGTAAGATATTTTGAAAAAAATTCATTTTCTTAATTTCATTTCATTCTGGTCAAAACATTGAATAAATAAATGTATTAGTTATATAGTTTCTTTATAATCATTTGCAATTTTCTTTATGTTTAAAAATATTTTGTTATTGTTATTTTAATCTATTATTATTAGTATTTCAGAAAATATTTCATTATATCTGCCTCTTAATTTTTATTTAACAAAAATAATCACTACAACCTTTGAAAAAAAAATTGTTTGAGTTGCAGAACTTGAAATATATTGCTGTTGAACGTGTACAAACATTTAAATATGTAACAATATCACGCATAATGCAGAAGAAACGTAAAAAAAAGTTATGTTTAAAAGTAGAATTCGTTTTCAAAATTTATACAATGATTGATAATATGAATTGTAGTATATATTTTCAGTCATTTAAATTGTTATTATATATTATGATTATGTTTAATTTTTAATTAAATTTTTGAATTCGTGTCACTAGTTATTTATAATTTATATGAGAAAAGTAAAAATAGTAGCGATGTTTCTTAAAATTAAATTATTCATTTAAAGTAACAATACTGGCACCAGGTTTCGCTATAACCACATAACAGATGAACATTTTCTATAAAAAAAATTATAATTGGAAACCACAATTTTATTCCGTGTAATTCGTCTTCTTTTCTAGAACTGCATTTTTATTTATTTAACTGATAAGTAGAATAAAAATTACATAAATCTGTTCGTAAGAGATATTACCTTAGAAAAGTGTTCTTTTAAAAGGATAAATATTTATAGATCATTTTTCAAAAAGAAACATTTATCATAAATTCTTAGTTATTTCATTTCAACTTTCAAATAACTGCAAAGTAAATACAGTATTTTTTGGTATTTTTTTTTTAAATCAAAAAGATTACGAACATCCTTAACTCTTACATTTTTTATGATATTTTTAGACGAACAGTTCTTAACATAATAAATGGTTGTACATTCATTCTGTTAGGTTGAAATTACATTACCGAGAAACAAATATTTCCGATGTTTTACCCTTTAAATAAAACACAAAAACAAAAATGATTTCAGGAAAGAATTATTTTCTATTGATGTTCATTACATTTTTTTTTGTTCTAGAACTACCGTGTTTTTTTGTATACTTAGAACTACCGGGGTGGGGCATAGCTGACCCAGGGTCTTTAGTGATGTCGTTCTTATTTTGTATGGGGGACACATATACACAATAAGGTTTGATGTTTATAGCAATGATTTTTAACTAATGATTAATAAAAATTTAGCTTCTCGAATATTACATAATATAACGATCATCCTATTTAATAAAAAGCTATGCGTTGCTGACGACTGGGATTTTCGATAATCGTTGCCACAGATTAATCTCGGAAAATGAAACATTTGAAGTTACTGAAAAAATTAATTGCTCGAAAATTATTTGTCAGAAAATTGTTAGACAAACTGCGTTAGAAAGGTTAAAAATCGTATTTTTATTGATATAAATTTCAAATGTAATGATTATGCAATTTTTCAAATATTGAATTAAAAAAATTACCAAATTTCACAACGGAGTACCATAGCGGAAACTTCACGCGTAAAAACATAACAGCAATGTGTCATCACGAGTCGCATATTATAGTAGCCTTAATATTCTGTTAAAATATAAAAGTGAATTATGATGTCACGAGTGCATGATTTTTACTTAATTCGCGACAAAAACTAGGTGCGCCATTTCTTTTTAGTTGTGAATAATACAGGTTAAATCACGTTACTAAAAAATGTAGCTATAAAACATATAAATCAATGGAAAACGGTAAGTAAAAAATTGTAAAATATAACTTAGAGAAATAAGTACCCGTTTTCATGTTATTTTAGGATATTCCAGGTAAAGGTATAGATTACTTTAAAATACAAGTTTAAATTCACCGATATATTTCGTTTGATTCACGGTTCTTTTGGAGAAACCAACCAGCGCAGCGGGCGTAGTCCGATAATACACCATAAAAATATAATTAAATTTCTACTTTCATAATTGACACTTTGACATTTTGATAGCTCGTATGAAATAAGAAAATCTTTCAAATAATATACATTTAATTATCAATTTGAATTTCGTAATAATGTTCCTACAGATTAACAATGTATTAAAATTGAATAAAAATTAAATATATACAGCTCCATTATCTTTTACTTACATTTTACTCACGGTAATTCTAGGTATGCAGACCTGTAGATTAAAAATACCGGGTGTCCTAAAAAGGACTGACTGATTTTAAAATGCAATAACTTCCAAGCGGTGACAGATATTTAAAAAATTCTTGCAGGAGAGTAATGTAAGATGTCAGGAGTTTGTTTACACTGCGATTACTGATTTTAGTTCGAATTACCAGCAATAGATGGCGCAGCGAGCAATAGGACTCCAATCCAGGCTGAAACTAAAATCACCCAAGTAGATGACTTTGGAATATTTAAATTTTGGATATCAGTACTTAAATCAGCTTTTAACACTATTGTCTATATATTTTTGGGACAGAATTTCTTGTTTTTATTTATTTTTATATTAAGTCTATGACTGTTAAAAGTAGTTTGAGTATTTTATTATTTTTATTTCATCATTATATATTTGAATAATTTATTTCGTCTTTCTTACTCGTTTAGTTAGCTCTTATGTTAAATTTGAAATTTAAAAAAAAAGTGCCCAGTTAAACTGATGGCATTGAGCTCACAGGCTATTCACGCTAATTGTATATTATACTCTTATTTCAAAGAATAATGTATGAAAAATAAAGAAAGAATAATAAGAAAAGATATATTTATTGAATTGTCAATAAATATATAAGAAAGAAAAATGAAGAAATCGACAATAATTTAAGGGGGAATTAGTCCCCCGTCCTCCCTTTATACTTAGCCAATGAACTCCCAAAACTAATCAGGGAAGCGCCTTATCACAATGAATCTATACACACAATTTTAATCGAATCGGAAAATTTTGTATGAAAAACCCATTTATCTAAGTTATGAGGGGATTAGCCGCCCGTTCTTCCCATGATACTTAACCAATGAACCCCCAAACCTAATCAGGGAAGTGCCTTATCACAATGAACCTATAAACAAAATTTGAAGCAAAACAGACTTTTCTATCAAGAGTTACGCGTTACGTACATACGTACATACATGCATAGATACAGAACCGCGCGCCGGTTCTGTATGTATGTATGGATTATGTATGTATGTATGTATTGGCGGACTCATTGGTTCTCAGGTTTTGATAGCCTGTGAGCTAAAAAATGGTTGTATATAAACTTTTGGGACGCACTATATATATATATATATATATATATACATATATATATATATATGTGTGTATATATATATGTATATATATGTGTGTGTGTGTGTACAATTTACAATTAGGGGAAAGTTTACTATCTCTGTTCAAAGAAAGCATGTTTTTCTACAAATCTGTTTTCAACCAGGGCGGTCAACTTTAAACGGAATTACTCAGCCTATTGCCGATAACTTTTTAAAGAAAAGAGTTTTTGCTGTAGCCTATATGAACAGTATGTATCACAATAAATAATGAACTATTTTTTATACTTTACTAAGCTTAAAAATAAACATAACATTTTGTTTTCAAAATAGCTTCCATTTTCTCAGGTATGAACTTTTTAAACTAAATGCTCATATGAGCTTCAGACAACATAGCCTCTCAGAGTGTAACTCTAAAATTGGTTTCATATCAGATAGTCTTGAGGAATATTACAGCCCAATTGGACGTACACGGCGTGCACTTGGACGTTCTGTGAGTCATATGAACAAAGCTTCGAATATTTTCAATTGGCAAAAATCCGTAGCGTCTCTAAAATTCTATAAATATAGTACCCCTGAGATGATATTTTTATCGAAGTACAAATAAAAAAAATCTCCAAAAACATCCTGTCCAATTCTAATTATTTTAACTGTGATTGCTCTAATTGCAGGATAAAAGAAAGTTATATTACCTGCAATTCAATCTAATTGCAATCGATTTCAATTCAAATTCAATTTAGTTGCAAATTGCTATTAAACTTTAATTTTGATAAAATTATTGTAATAATTTTTACTCAATTAATTATTTAATTGAAAATAAAATTGATTGATTCACAACATTGCACATAATTATACTGCTTAATAAAAAATTATAAACTAAATAAGTATGAGTAGTGATAGTAATAATAATAATAATTGTCTGAGTGCAACGAAGACTCATACACAGCGCAGTATTACTTTGCCCCATATATAGCTACGATGGATATTAAAACTTTTCGTCAAGCATAACTCAAAAAATATTTAACAGATTTCGTTCAAATTTTTACAGCAGGTACCTATAAAGGTGACAACAACGTCTATTTATTACCAAGAATAAATGTCAAACCGTTTGGAAATTATATTAAAAAATAGATAAAAAAGCACAATTAAAGTACATACGTCACGAAAATATTGTACGTACGTCATTTTCACCGGCGGGAGATTTTTGTAGACAATCGGAATTGAAAAGTTCATGGAGTACATGGAGCAAAAAAATATGCACGCACTAATATTCAGCACAATAAAATGTATTTCAATTTAGTAGAAATCGAAAATTAATCTGTATTTTTTTTTGTTTGAAAGAAAGCGCCCGCAATAACTTGGTAGACTTGGTATTAGAGATTTGGCGCAAATCTCAGCAATAGCAGCTTTTTTTATTTCGCGTACGTAAATTAAAAAATTTGATTCTTTGGTGTTTAAATAAAAGGTTTCGATTTATGGCATTATTTCTTTTTTTTTTTCTTTTTAGCATTTTAAATGGGATTAATGAAAGGCGTGTACTTTAAATTAAATGAGTTGAAGGTTTATATTTAAATGAAAATAATTCAATATGAAAATGTTATAGGAACAATATTTGGCGATTTATCAACTGCGCCAGGATAACATAAAAGTACCAATATATCAAACGGTATGTACTATGTGAAATGAAACAATTATATTAAAATCACCCATCATACAAGGAAAAACAAAACTAATATTCAGCATTCAGAGGGAAAAATCCATCTCCTGTGCCGTAAGATTTGGCGAGTTCTTTTTGGGTTATAAGTTTTTCGATGTGATTGTTGGGATCTGCAGGATTTGGCTTACTTTTTCTAAATCTTATTTTTTTTGCAGATGTAGTATTATGTAAATATATTTTTTTGCAGATATTTTTCTATTTTGTATATTTAGCATTCTATTTTGTATATTGTCTATTTGGCATTTGGAAAAGAGATTTTTACCTTTCTATCTGTGCCTTCGGAAATATTAAAAAATAAAAAAAGATTTACATATATCAAGCCTATAATGTTATGTTTTGCATTTTTATACGGACCACTTCTACATTTTTAGATTTTAAATGCTATTTATTATTTACTAGCCGTTTATTAATTGTTTACAATTTACCCCCCTGACAATAACAATTATTTATCACAAAAATGCCTCTTAGGTTTGTTAAATAAGTTTGTTTATGTATTTTCATTACTTATTAAAATATCGAATATGGCGATAAAATTTTATTTTAGCATCGTGCTTAAATTTTTAAGATGGTGCAAAAACATGCTTTAATAAACGTATGTTTGTAAATATTTGAAAAACATGTTTTACAGCTCTCTTGAAAAAATTTGTAAGATGCTAAAACTACCTTTTGGCACCATTTAAAAAAATTTTCGCCAACCGACATATAGGATACGAAAGTTTTCCTCATTCAGATACACAGGCAAGGCTGGTCTCAAACAAGAGTAAAGCTAGCAACAATATTGTTTTAACTCTATAAGAGTTACAATAATGATATTAAATGCTCCGATTGGCTTTGGGCCCAATTACGAAAGTTTCTCCTAAAAAAACTGTAGAAGAAGTATTTTACATTTGTTTCAAAAGAAGCTCGATGTACAAGGTATTAGTTAATAATACAAACAACACTAATCTCATGGAGGCAAAAGTTTTAATTTAAATGTATATATTTGAAACACTTCCCCCCCTACCCCCCCTACCCCCCCCTACCCCCCAAAAAAAGGAAAGAAAAGAATGTTACAGTAATGAATTTAAAATGGCGTTAAGCCACGCTTTCTGACATAAACAATTGGCTGCAAACGCGATAACGAAACTTTCACTTAACTTAATAACATGCAGCTAATATAGCCCTCAGGGTACTTTGGCAGTTATACAGACCTTGTGGTTTTTTTAAAAAAGCTTGAGACAATTCAGGTTTAAGAAGTTGAGATTTACTGTCAAATGATATAAACAACTATGAACACAAAACTGGTGAATTATTATTCAGGTTTATGTATGTATTTAAAAAAAATTGCATATGATTACACTTATAAGATAAATTACTTCTGTTTGCATTTAATAACTGATAAACGGCTTCTGTATATTAAATGAATTGTTTAAATATTGGGAAGAGGTGGCGAGAGGTAGAAAGACGAGTAAATAAACGGGTAGACAGACGGGTAGAGAGACGAGTAGCGACATAGGTAGGCTGACGGGTAGCGAAACGAATAGACAGACGGCTAGACAGAAAGGTAAAAAGAGGGTTGACAGAGGGGTAGCGAGATGGGTCACGAGACGGGTAGCAACACCGCTAGACGGGAATGTAGCGAGAAAGGTTGCGAGACGCGTAGCGTGGTAGAAAAAGAGACGAGTACTGAGATGGGTACAGAGACGAGTTGACTGACGGGTAATGAGATTGGTAGCGAGTCGGGTACAAAAACAGACGGATAGTGAGACGGGTATACAGACGAGTAGAGAGACAGTAGATGGGTACGGAGATGGGTAAGAAGATGGGTAGAGACCTATAGCCAGACGGGTAGAAAGACAGATAGACAAGTTGTGAGACAGATAGACAAATGGGTAGCGAAGTGGATAGAGACACGGCTAGACATACAAGTAATTAGACGGATAGATAGACGGTTAGAGAAATAGATTGGCGGGTAGCGAGACCGGTAGAGAAATATAGAGACAGGTAGCGAGACGTGTAGAGAGATAGACAATCGGTTAGAGAGACGGGCAGAAGAACGGATAGGGAAACAGACAGATTGTGGAGAGACAGACAGACAGGCAAAAGAAAAGTCTGCGAATTGGCGCAGTAATGGCGCAGGGGGCAGAACCTCCTAGAGAATAATCAAGAAGTATCTGTTAAGCTTAACTTTGAAATATATATAATTTTTCAATTTTACCGATATGGAGATTTAATGTAAAGGTTATTTTACAGAAGTCATCGAAAGATTTTTTGTACACTTTAATAGTAATTTAGACTATAGTTTTGCAATCTGGTTTGTAGCAGAGCATGCTATCAATGTGGTTTGAAGTGTAAGAGTTTCTATAAACAGTTATACAAATAATAGATGTATAATCAAGGAAGAAAAATTTTAAATTCACACACAAGAAAAGGTGCAACAATGAAATTAAATTTGCGTTAAGCCACGCTTGATAGAATAATCTATTGGCTGCAAATCCAATTACGTAACTTTAAAAATCTTGGCGTTTTAAAAGATCCGGCGTTTTTTTTTTTTGTTTGTTTGTTTGTTTGTTTTTTTTTTCAAGTTTTGCGCAATACGCGCTTAAGAAAATGAAATTCTTTGCCACATGTTAAAAAAAAAATGTCAACACATCTGATGAACGGTACTTCTTTTCTATTTTTTAACAGTGTATATGAATTTATATATGATATTTTGTAATTCTATCATTTAATTTGCTCTTTTTCTTTATATTGTAATTGTTAACCCTATGTTCTCAGTAATATCACTCAGACTAATCCCTTTGAGGGAAGTCCTAGTAATAATAACAAACGATGGATAATTGGATACACTTTATTATTTTTAGCTCAATCATACTGATTTGTAAATATCATACGAACTGAATTTTTCCAACTAGGTGAAATATTAGATTGATGCAAAAGTTCTGTCGTATTTTAATAGCTTTAATACCGATTAATTTAAACACCTGACAAATTTACGTATCAACAAACTCTTAATCTATAACGTTTGCATTCTCTCTGTTATCACATGCGCTTGCCTAATCTGGGGCTTCACTTGCAAAATCAGTATGAACAACCTCTCTAGTACCCATTAAAAAGAGCTCCGCTACATCAGGAACGGATCTAGTTTTTTTCAAAACTCCACAATACTCAATGGTCTCAAATCAAGTTTACTCAAACAACGCAATAAACACCTAGCAGAAAAATTCTACAATGACATTGATCACATCCCAAATGAACTAATCTATGATCTATCTGGCTACGATCCTTTCAGTTCATACAAACGGAAAAAAAACAAGTTACTCCATTTTTCTTGGTGAATAGACCCTCCCCACCCCCCCCCCACGAGTTATAACTCTTACCTCAAAAATTTTCTCTTCCTAATATATGGGAAAAAAAGGAAAACGAAAAGATTAAAAAATTGTTATGGTATAGACATTTAGCAAGTCTAATTGCTATAAATAAATGCTATACAGGAAAAAAAATTGGACTTTTTTCCCGAAACTTTCTCCTAATATCTTTACTTTACCCTGTCTGGCATTATGTTTGTACCTTTTTTTTTAACTATGATATACTTTTTATGTAACTATTTTTACTATTAAACTTAATTTTTAACTATAAATTATATATTTTTTACTAGCTATACTTAACACTATCCTATTTTTATGCAGTCTAAATTGGACTATGGCTAGACATTTAATATGGATCTTCAGGATTTGATCTACAATAAACATGTAATCGAAGCCAGGGTGTGCAGTTGCTTCGCAACTGGGAAGCACATTGAACCTATCACAGTTTCAAATTCAAGCAGGTATAATAAAATTATCAGGTATTAAAATTTTACCGGTAATAAAATTAGGTATTAAAATACTGCAAATATTTTGCATCAACCTAATATTACCATTATCTTCACTGCATTAATCATTACCTATGGTATATTCAGTTGAGCTGTCCAGATGGCAGGTAGGATGCCATGACAATGAGGTTATCTCAGTGAATTGTGTCTGCTGGTTCTCGACTGAATGTTTACTGCGTTCGTAATTTAAGTCAAAGGTCTTGTGTCTGACTTCCGACCTCGGCAATTTTTCATTTAGTGGGGAAAATTTAGTTCGTATGATATCTTTACCAATCCGAATGAATGAGTTAAAAATAATAAATTATATTTTCTCTAATTTTTTGTTATGAATTAGTGAAATAAAAGGATAGTACAATAGTGGAAGAAAAAAAACTTATTTTTGTTTAACTGAATTCTATGTACTGTGAAATTAAAATCTTTTAATTTTGAAAAAGCTGTTTGTTTTCAAGCAATGCATGAAACGTAAACGACACTTAAATAATATTTCCTCACTTCATTTTCCCGACTTCATAATATTTCTGAAAGAAACATAACCTTTTTGCAGCAAATATGAAACAGGGTTGATGTTTGCTATATGTATGGCATCACAAACAAAGAGGAGTTCATATCCGAAGCATTGGATTCTGCACCGCGTCAAAGGCGCTCAAAACATGAGTCTTTCAGTAAAACCACACCGGTTAGCTCTCAATTATCAACATTAGGGTGAAACCCCCAGTTATTGAAACCTAACCAGTAACTGACGCTTCAGCCAAAATCTAACTCAAATAAGCATTTTGTCGTAAAATTCTGCAAAGTAATGTCATCTAGTCGTAAATTAGACACTTATTTTGATTTTGGAGTCAATCTATTTACCACTACAGGAAATGCAATGAGGAAGAAAGTGATATTTTGAAACAACCATCTTATTTCTAAATTTAAGGAAGTGTTTTTCTAATCTATTTGTAACGAAACCATTTTAAACTTTTTTCTTAAAGTTATAGTAGAAGAAATTAGTTTAAAAACGCGTATTATATATTAGGGCGATGATTATGGTTTATAGTTATTTAATTTAGCTTAACGGGAGTTGCCAGTTATTGGTTCCTAAAATTTCATTTCACCAGTCCCTGACAGAGGTGTTAGTTATTGGTTATACTAAAGAAAGTTGAAATCTATTATTTGAATTGTTTAAAAATGCATAATAATAAATTAAAATTATCTTGTAGTAAACACCATTAAAATTTAAGTTGTGTCACCAGTGTCTGACACCAGATGTCAGTTATTGGATATCTCCATTACTAATAATGCAGTATTAAATATTACTGTTATATACTCTTACTATATACTCTGCATTACTAATAATGCAGTACAGCTTACTAAATACCACTTTTTATGATAAATATTAATGTATTTTTTTATAATAAATAACAAAGTTTCTTTTAAAGCATTTTAATCCTACCCTTTCACCGTTTGAAGATTTTCCAATATTTCTATAAATATGCTTGAAAATCCCAGAATATATATATTTTTTAATCGCTGTTTGATGCTATAATATCTTTTATAACTCCTCATTTTATATACAGTTCAAAAAAGTATAATGTTAAAAATAATTTTGTCTACAGCCATTTTAACATGATTACATGAAACGGACGCTTAAAGAGTTAAAAAAAAGTGTCAGTCACTGGTTCACTCTGTGTCCGTTATTCATGTTTAAAAATATGGATAGTGTCAGTTAACCCTTTCCGGCGCGGAGTAAGTTTGTTTTTAAAATGATGAAATTATCGATTGACACCAGAATTTACAAAAGAATTTAATAGAAAGTAAAAACGTGCTTATTTTCCCGTAGTTTATAAAAGTAAAAATTTAATTAAATATTATTGGTGCCGTTTGTCAGTATTGGAATTAAAATTAGGTGTCCTTTTTTGTTACCACCGCCCGCTAAAGGGTTAATGGAGTTTTTGACTATATTTATGAATAAAATTATTTTTAATAATAAAATGTATAATTTTTCAAAATTTTGCGATCCATATTTTTTTTAATATATCTCTACTATTTTTTCAAAAGCAAATGTAAGTATAAAATACATTTAATTTTTTGTAATTGTGATTTCAACAAGAAAGATTCCTTAATATGTTTGTTAATGGGGGTTTCACCTTATATTGATTTTTGTTTAAAATATCTATTTTAACTAGAACTCGTCGTGAAGATGGCAGCACTTACCATCACAAGAATACAGACAAATGAACGAAATAAGAAGTAAAATGTTAATGATAGGAAAATAACAAGATTATTCTAATTAATTTTTTGCATCTTTTCTAGAGTTACATTTTCGGATTCTTTTTCTTTTAAGCAAAATAAAAAAATACATAAATTTGTTCGTAAGAGATATTGCCTGAGTTCTTTTAAAATGGAAAATATTTATAGATCATTTATCAAATAACACCATTTATCAAAATTTCCCTCCTGTTTGCTTATTTCATTTAAACTTTTTTTTAAAATAAATTCAAAATAAATACGATGCTTAGCGATTTATTTAAGATCAAACGGTTCATAAAGTCGAATATAACTCAAGAATTTTTTATGAACTTATGAAAGAAAAAATTCTCAGCGAAATAAATTATCATAGATTCATTCTATAAGGTACAAATCACATTAAATATTTTTTTTAAAATGAAAAACAGTTTTTTTTCTAGTCCATTAACATCTTCTAAGGAATAATGAAGGGGTACATTGACATTTCATTCTTCATTTACCCCAAACAGAAATAAAAAACATTAAGGCAAACAGACATACAAAAAAGGCTTTTGCTTTCTTTTCAAAAGTATTGTGTATTTAATTTTGTATTTTGAATTGTACTTAGACTCAGATTTTTCTTAAGTTATTATTTCCTGCAAGTATGATTTCTAAAAACCTGCCATATTCTTTAATTATACTTTGATTTTTAAATAGATTTTTTTAAAAACAAATTGTTTAGATCAACATTAATTATATTTTTAATTTGATGTTCTTTAAGGAAACAATGGACAAAGAAAAGGGAAAAAAATAACATTTTTTTGTTTTTTTATTACGGTTCCTTGTTCCATTTTTTACAAATATATTGAGATTAATTTGGCAGAAGGTGTGTTTCCTAAAGGTAATTAATCAAAATAACACATCATAATCTATTTCAAATGCATTAAAAAAACATTTTTGAAATTTAATATATATTTTAAATGCCCCATGCGTTTAGATTTTTTTTTAAAATTCCTTTAGGAATTTAATGGATAATTCTGATATATACTACAAAATATCTGTAAATAGTTTTTCGAATAAATGTTTATTAATGCTCTCAAATTATTAAAAAAGTATATTAATATGTAAATGTTTAATTAAAATCAACTAAGTCCCAGTATTTTATATATTTTTAAATTACCGTCTGGGGATTTAAACAAATAAATGTATAAGTTTTATAGTAGAATATCTTTAAGTAATAAAGTGGAGAAAAAGATAAAAGTATTTGGAAATTGAAGCGTATGTCGTATTTAATTTAAAAGACAATACAAATTCATAGCTTTATACATGCCTACATTCATTCACACACACACACACATATTTTTATTTTCAATAAATTTTTGTGTACAAATGCTGCTTTAACACTTGTTTATGTGATGCATACTGTTAAATCTTGCATCGATTCTAGCAATTTTGGCCACTGCTTTACAATGTCATAGGTTTTTATTTACGTATTGTATTGTAATTATCGGTTTATATATTGTCGATTATTTATGAAGTTTAATGGTTATTATTTACAAAAGTTTTATAATATATATATATATATATATATATATATGCATGGATATCTTCTACGTGGTGTGGTAGTGTGTATAATTATATTTGAAATTTGAATTACATTTTGGTCATTTGTTCAATTTACTTTTTCCGTGCAAGAATACCTTTTCTTCCAACACACAGTTTGCGCTTAGCTGATTTAAAACTTCTGTTATCTTCTAGAACTTTCTTGACAAATTCACAGTTAAAATTTTTGATATCTTCTGTAACGCACTTTCTTACCGTTTTCACAATTCTACATGTTCAACTCTTTATTTGGGATCGATTTTCTTCGTTTTAATATGTTTCTTCACCAACCTTCTTGTTTCTTCTGTAATTTCTGTTTTACTACACCGAATACTTCCTTTGAAATTTCTTGTGAAGTATTGGAAACTTTATTATAAGTTTCTTGTTCGCAACAGTAACATTTTGCTCCTCTTTCAAAATTTACCGTAGTACTCCGAACCTGTTTTTCAGTTGTAATTTAAATTCTTCTTTGTATTACCAGAGGTTTATAATATCGATTGATTTCTTGGAGTGTTAAGAAAGTTTCATTCATTACGCTTTTGTATATAAGAGTATTTTTGTATCGATCGCTTACTTGTATTGAAGTCATTCAAACGTTGCAATCCTGAATAAGATGCTTTCTGTTTGTTCTGATGTAGTCGATTTCGTTTTTTGCGGAATTTGCATATCTCCATGTCCATTTGTTGGTGACTTTTACTTTAAAAGGGTATTCCTGATATAAATCTGCTCACATTCTCTGGACTCGATCAATCTATTTTCGTTTTCGTTTTCAATCCCATATTCATGATTTCCTTCTGAGAACACGCCATTCTGTTTCTCACCAATTCTAGCATTACAGTCGCTAATTAATAATTTTATATAGCATTTTCCCTTCTTACTCATAAAAGCTACTTCTTTTAGAAATCCCACCTTCTTCAACAGTGTAGATTATTGATTGCCATTGAACTTCGATAATTTAAAAATTGTATATTTTTACCACTCTGTCCGATCCACTATTATATTCTAAGATGTGATACTTCTGCTTTTTATGAATCAGAAATCCTACCCCACTTGTTTCTCCATCTTCTGTTCCTCTGTAGTATAGTACATGTCCGCTAGCAAGATCAATCTTCCCTTCACCTTTTCTTCTTACTTAACATAATCATAGGATGGCCAGTTGATTCCTTTCGGTCAATTTTGTTATAAGAGCTTGACAGATATATATATATATATATATATATATATATATATATATATATATATAATTTCAAATGTATTATATGTATATTTATAATTTTCAGTTAATATAATTTTTTTTTTCAAATATTTATTGCATTCATGATGCAAAACATTTTTTTTTTTGAACAATTTCCTGTCGGAATAACATTAATGGTGAAAAAGAATAATAATAAAAAAAAAATACTGTCTTCTTAAGAAGGCAGTTCACCTTTAATATGTAAAAAAGTTTTGAGTTTTTAAAATTTATTATTTAAAAAATTGTTTCACACATTTGAACAAAATGCTGCAGTAATGTGAGAACAAAACTATAAGTTGCTATCCAACGCACACTTTATTCCGAGATTTTTAAACTTGGATGTAGAAATTAAAGTCACAAAAATAAAAATTATTCCCGTCTTTTCGATTTATTTTTAAAACCATCACCAGGAGTTAATTTTCTTAGGTTATATAAAACGGCAAAATATTATTCACATGTTACAGTATCGAAGCTATATTCAAACTGAAAGAAATCTTTAAGTAACGGAAATTTCATAAAAGTATTTAAAATAAATTCAGTGGTGCCATCTCTTATCCAAAAGTAAATTAAAACAATATTACAGTAAATATTATGAAAAGATTAAAGTTTTTCAAAATACTGGTCCAAACATCTGGAATTCAAAATGAAACATTATCATTACAGATTTCTTGACTTTTTAAATTAATCTCTAAAGATTCTTGAATAATTGCTTTAAACCAGCCATACTCAACATTTTTCTCTCGCGGGCTGCAAAAATATGTTTGCAGCGTTAGGAAGACCGCATCATATACTTAAAAAAGGGTAAAAATATAACAAAGTAACGAAAGAAGTATAACAAAGTAATATAGCAATGTTAATATCAGAAGGGGAGAACGTTTGTTGCAGAAGAAATGTTACCAAAAAACACCACTATTTCCGAACAATGAACTTCGTGGTTAGATTTCTATTGCAAATGTTGTAGAAATATGCCATGAAGATTGTTGTTTGGAAATAGTAGTTTAGTAAGATTTTTGTGCCAACTGTTTTCACGACAAACATTCAACCCAAAAAAGCAGTTTTAACTATATAATAGGTATAAAACGTTAAAATAAAACAATGTACGATTTGCAAGTTCTAAAGAAAAGAATAAAGAGATCTTCTCTCTGAAATAAATCAGTCTTTTGCTCAATGTTTATTATTATTATTATTATTATTATTATTATTATTATTATTATTATTGCAGAAATGTATAGTGTAAATTTAATTAATTTGGAATAATGTTTGATCACTGTTGAAAATTTAAAATGTAACAACATTGTAGCACAGATAGGACTTCATGGAAAAAGAACTTATGATTAATAAAATGACATTTAATTTTTTTAACATAATATTAAATTAATTCTAAATAACAGGACAGATTTTATCTTCCTATGATAATATATATAACAACACTGAATATCTTAAATACTTTTTATGCTCATCTCAATTAATTATATAAATATGAATTAATGATTGTGTATCTTGGGCCGCACAAAAAATGTCGCCGGCCCACAGGTTGAGTATGGCTGCTTTAAATGGATGGTCTTTGTTTGAAATAATCTTGACTTATAGTCAATAAACAAAATACTTCCTACAAAGAAAGTTCTTCATAATGCAGTTGAAAGTTTAATGTATTTTAAATACAGTGGTGGCCAAAAGTGTGGACATTTTTTGAAAGTTTCATGTTTTTCATCTTTGTGTGCTTGTAGAATATATTAATTTTCACTTAGATACAAACGTTTATATATCAAATTGAAGGTAATTTAATGTAGAATGTAATAATAAAAACAGTATTACAATATCTGTATTAGAAAAAAAAGTTATGCAACTAATAGTAAGATCTATCTTAGATTTGCATTTTTTTTAAAGTGATACTTACACAATCAATACTTAGTAGTATAACCCTTATTTTTTAAGACAGCTTCACAGCGTCTTTTCATCGAGTGAACGAGTGTTTGGAGTTCATCTTTCGTAATCACATGGTGCCAAGAATCAATTATAGCTTCAATAAGTTGTCTTTTATTGGATGGGCGTTTTTTTTTCGTACCAGAATTTTCAAACGTCGCCACAAATTTTCAATTGGATTGACATCAGGGCTGTTTCCTGGCCATGGTAATATATCTATGCCTTTACTTTGAAACCATGCTTTGCATACTTTTGCTGTGTGGCATGGAGCTGAATCTTGCTTAAAAATAAATGGTGCGTTCTTGGGGAAGAGATCCCTCATGGAAGGTATCAATTTTGGTTCCAGGACAGTTTCGATGTATTTTTTGGCATTCAGGATGCCATCGATCACTTGAATTCGGCCCACACCATCTGCAGATATACATGCCCAAATCATGACATTTGTTGGGTTTTTTATAGTTGCTTCAATGCAATCAGGATGAAGTGCTTCTCCTACTCTACGTGTCACGTATTTTCTACCATCAGTACCAAAGAGCGATATTTTACTCTCATCGCTCCAGATTACATGCTTCCATTGATTTTCTGACTATTTAATGTGTTCTTTTGCCCACTTAACTCGTTTTTCGCTTTGCTTTTGATTTAAATATGGTTTTTTCCTTGGAATTCTAGCTTGTAGTCCAAATCCTGATAACCTTCTTCTTATTGCTCTTGAACTTACTGCAATACCCGCTGCATTTTCACATCTAATGGCATGTGATGAAATTTAACTATCTTGAAGGTATAGCGGTTTAAGTAGCACTTGTGCATTTTTTTCGGCCTGATTTGGCCTTATTTTCCACTGATTTCGTTTTTTCATAACGTAAACAGAACTTTCGTACACCAGAACAAGTCACTGAACCACCAACTTGTCTTACAATTTCAGCATAAGAGAGCCCATTTTTTCTCAATACGGTAATTCGGCTTCTTTTTGTAGATGTCCAATTAGTTCTCCTTGTTGATGACATTGTTTAAAGTTTAATTTAAAAAAAGGACTTTAAATATTGAAAAACAGCAATACTCTATTTAATTGTACTAGTATGCATCATTCCGCAAAATATTACCAGAACAATAACTCTTTTACCATTCAAATAACCTAAACTATAGTTACAGACATTTGATTTGTCCTCAGAACAGTGTTTGTGATTGGCTAGTACGCTTTTATTACAAAACACGTCCTTATTCAAAACGATTTGTGTTTGTTTGTTCTACTAAAATGAGCATAATTTTTTTTGTAATACAGATATTGTAATACTGTTTTTATTATTAAATTTTACATTAAATTACCTTCAATTTGATATATAAACGTTTGCATTTAAGTGAAAAGTAATATATTCTACAAGAACACAAAGTTGAAAAACATGAAACTTTCAAAAAATGTCCAAACTTTTGGCCACCACTGTAACTTTTACGCTCTTTCAACCTTTCAAGGAGGCGACGCATTGTCATACCTGCGAGGCTAACGAAAAAGAAAGGCTACCGCAGTGCTTTACGTAAATCTTTTTTTACAGACCGCGGGGATCACGTTATGCTCGAATGCCCCAATACAGATGTACGAAAAGAGCAATACGTCACTCTAGCGGTCTGTAAAAAAAGATAAGTGGAATGCACCGCAGTAACCTGTCTTTTTCGTTAGCCTCGCATGCCGGTATATGATGAAACTGTACCGTCGGTAAGTTTAAAGGGCATCTTATAAAACCCAGAGGAAAAATGTAGGTGGAACAGGATCAATATTTCTACTCATAATATTAAATAAAGTCCTTGAATTGGATGCCACAAATTCAATTTTATATTTCATGAAAATCTTTTTTAACCTTTCAAAGAGGATTGAGACAAATGGAATTTTTTTCTGTAAACTTGACACATTTTAGGGGCATAATTATCTGTAACCTTGTAATTATCGATTAATTTAAGAATAATTTGTGGTTTATATCCATGTCTCATACCAATATTAGCAATGTAATCCTTATTAATGTGTTCCATATTTATTATACTGAAGGAATATTTTATAAAACTTACTATTTTGAAATTTGTTTTTACGAAAATAAATATATTTAAGTTTTATATTTTTTTAATCATAAGTACATGCGGACATTTCAGTAAATATGTTCAATATAAGAAAGTTTTTAAAACTAGTTTAACAAACAGTGTCACAGCAAAATAAAAGGAAGTTGATTTTCTTGCATTTTTTATTTGCATTTTCTTTTAAATGCTAAAATATGTAAATTAACAACATAAAATAACGTTTATTAGGTTGTTTGACATGTTTCAGCTCACTCCAAACCATTTTTTTTTTTTTTTTTGGAATGGCTTGGAGGAGTGAGCCGAAACATGTCAAACAACCTAATAAAAGTTATTTTATGTTGTTAATTTACATATTTTAGCATTTAAAATAAATATATTATTAGAAGGTGTTATAATTTATTAAAACTTGGATTGTTTCAATAATAAAATTTAAATGTTTCCTAAAATAGAAAATTTGGTAACACCAAAAATAAAGAATTAAAGTTAAAAAAAAAACATTATGAATATTCACTGAAAAATAAAAAATTTAGTTTATTTCGTGTACATTCAATTACGTTCAGTGTGCATTTATGTATGATACACATCCCTGGGTTTTTGTATTAGGAGAAACTAAAAAAATAGTAATAATGCTTCGTGTGTCGTGTACTTATATACCGGATCAGCGTTGCCAAGTCCGCTACTTTTTTAACATTTAGATTGTTTGTTTGCTACCACATTTTTGAAATAGTAATATTCGCCTTATTTAGTGACAGGGCTTTACAAATTTCACAAAATCTGGTAGCCTGCAAAAACTTCTAGTCGCCATAAAAAAGTAGTTCCCCCTCCCTCGTCATTGGTTTTCAAAAAGACAAAAGAAAATTATGATTTTTTTAAGAGAAAAAAAATAATAACAAGCATAGTTTAGAATTATTAGTTACATAGTTTAGAATAGTACATAATTTAGAAATATAATATAAACAAAATTTTCTAATGAAGCTTATAAAAATAACATATCTTTGAAAGAAAAGGAAATATTATTAAAGCTGAATTAACCGGCATGTTCGGGAAATGCTGATTGCCGAATGCTTCAAATATCTGGATAGTTGAGTGCTACAAAATTTCTATCCGACATCGATGAAATCGTGAATCAGGAAATATTTTTTTGACTTTTTTCTTGTCGAAGTCCGTCCCATAATTCTGATTTTATAATTTTAAAATTTGCATTTCTTGAGCCTATTTTTGCCAAAAAGTTAAAAAAATATTTTTTGTTTGAATATAATTTCCCAGTTTTTTTCTTAATACTTTGTAACATTGCAATATCTATAATGATACATCTTATGGTAATTTTAATTTCACATTGTGACTTTGATGAGTAAGAGATGCTGTTCGTGATACAAATTACTGTCAAGTAATTTCCGTAAACATATTGATTGTTAAGATATATATATATATATATATATATATAAAGTTATTTATATACATAAGCCGGCTCGAGCAATAAAATTCTTTACGTAATTATAAATTGAATCCCAATATTAGAAATACCAATACTAATTACGTTTGCGAACTAACTCAAGGGTTATTATGTAATTTGTAATTATTACTAAAATAAATTCGGTGCTTTTGGGTTATAGCCGCCTCCGAGGATGAGTCGCCAAGCGACCTAGATTTATAGTCAAATTACAAAGCATATATGACATTATAATAGTATATAACGTATGTAACATTTCATGACATATATGGCCTAGTTCTAGTCATATACGACGCATATATCACGTATATATGTATGACATGTATATAAGATGTATATTATGTATATATGACATATAAGGCGTAAATAATATGCATATAATGACGTATATAATATGGTACATATATAAGCATTCGGAGTATATACATACGTATACATGATGTATATATAAGCTTTGCAAAGATCTTCGCGAAATCATAATTGTAAATGCCACTACAGCCCAAAAATACCATAAATTCTTTGAACCTTGCGTAAATACGGGTTACGAACCCTTAAAAAAAAACCACGGAGGACGTTCCCCCGGTCGGCCTATATCCCTAGCGCAGATAAACCACCTTAATAAATAACCAGCCAACCGTTTGATCCTTACTCGTTGAACGTTAAAACCAAAATCTTATTTCCAAGACAGACAATAGGAAAAATCTTGAAAATAGTATACTATTCATAAGCGAAAACATCTTCTCCATGTGTTAAATAAAAGTCCTAAAACCTGTGTAGCAATTTGTGGATTTTTTTTAATTCAGACATTCTGAATTTACAACATAAATTCAGAACATTACATTTTTCTTCATTTACTAAGATACATTCTATAATTAGCTAAAACGAAAATTCTTTCCGCTATTTCATGTATAAATTCGGAATTTCTGAATAAAAACCTTTTGCTGAATTCTCAACATTGCTAGCAAAATAATTGAAATTTAAGATAAGATTTTATTTTCTGTGAACCACACAAGATAGCGATACTACAGAAGATATCTAAATTTAGATCCATGCAATAGTTATTCAAAAAGAATGTGTTTAAATTTACTAATATCCATTATTGTGCAAAGTACCTTTTTATATTTTGCAAATTAAGGTAAAAAATGTGCAATATTCATAAGCAAAAACATCTTGTAGATAATAAAATTGAAAGTCCTACAACGAATGTTGGCAATTAGTGAATTTTTTTAATAAGAAATTTCGATTTTATAATATAAATTCAGAATAGTAAATTTTCTTTATTTACAAACAGACATTCCATAATTAACCACACCAATTTTTTCCCGAAATTTCAGGGCCCCACCAGTGGCTGACAGGTTCTGCTCTCAAAGCTGGTAGACGGGAGGTGCTGGGTTCAAACACCTGTCGCGATCGTCAACCTAACTGTTCAGAGTTTTCCGTGGTTTTCTTCGAACCTTGCCATAAATACGGATTAGGATCCCTTAGAAAGACTCCCATGGAGGGCACTCCACTCTAGGGCCTATATCCTTCGCGTAGATAATCGGGCGTCATAAAATTAACCAACCAACCGGAATTTCAAGTAGGAACTCTGAATTTCTGACCTCTCAGATTTTGCCAAATTATAAAACTGTACTGTATCATTTACTGTGCAGAAGAATGTTTTTCTTTTTTCCCCTTTTAATGCTTCTTTAAGTTTGCATTGTAGCAATGGCCATCATATTATATTAATTCATAGAAAACATAATTACATTTACTTATACATTTGCTATTAGTTATTATAATCAATATTAATGTAATAAAGGTGTTTTCTAATGTAATAAATGTATTTTCATAATTTTACATCGGATTTAAATAATGATTGTTCTTCAATAAGAATAAATTCAATGATTAATTATTATTAAGGAATTCTGATTTATTCTTTTTATTATTATTACGGTATTATTAAGGAATTCTGATTAAGGAGAAATTCAATTAATAAAATGTGATGATTATAGATATATATATCATGTCTCGTTCTAATTTTCAAAACCTTCATCATTTATAAGTAATCCTTCAACAACAACAAAAAATTCTGACATAATTCTTCTTTTCTGCTATTTTTAGAAAACATAATTACATATACATTTGCTATTAGTTATTATAATCAATATTAATGTAATAAAAGTGTTTTCTAAGGTAATAAATATGTTTTTATAATTTTACATCGGATTTAGATAATGATTGTTCTTCAATAAGGATAAATTCAATGATTAATTATCGCGTCTCGTTCTAATTTTCAAAACCCTCATCATTTATGAGTAATCCTTCAACAACAGCAACAACAACAAAAAGTCAGACATAATTCTTCTTTTCTGCGATTTACAGAAAACGTAATTACATATACATTTGCTATTAGTTATTATAATCAATATTAATGTAATAAAAGTGTTTTCTAATGTAATAAATATGTTTTCATAATTTTACATCGGATTTAAATAATGGTTGTTTTTCAATAAGGATAAATTCAATGATGAATTATCATGTCTCGTTCTAATTTTCAAAACCCTCGTCGTTAATGAGTAATCTTAAAAAAAAAAAAAAAAGTCTGACAAATATTTTTTTTTCTTTTCTGCGATTTACACACATCTTCTAGCAAATTTTCTCACATTTAAATATAGTCTCATGATTATATTTAAATGTAGTACATATGAAATCTGTTTATAAAGAAACATTTACCTTTTACAATTCAATTTCATAACAATGTCACTTTAATACAGCATAAAGCTTCAACACAGAAAATCCTGAATTCAGAAAATCCTGTATATGAGAATGATGCAGTTTTGAAAGAATTATCATAGTTATTAACCATGCGATTTTTCTCACGTTAAGTAAAACTGTAAATTTTAATAAATGAAATAAAACAATTAATAACCACATAAAATTTTGAATAAAATTTTATTGAATAATTTGTATCATTCAAATTATGCTTATATGACTTGAAAGCAGTGTTAAATTCAGAGGGTGGCCCTGGGCAGATTTCCCCCCCCCCCCCCCGGAGCATTGAAATGTCCACCCCGGAAGATTTGAGATTTTATTCTTTTAATGGTTAAAAAGTACAATTTCTCCCCCACCGGAACTCTACAAAGTCCTCCTGGAGCCACAGAAATCTCTCCCGGAGAAAATTGTCTGAATTCAAGACTGCTTGAAAGAAACCTAGAAGGATGAAAGCTGTATAATAAGTATTTTCTTTTTAAATCATAAGATTCCAAATAGATGGCAGCACTACAGTAAAAATCACTTTTCTGTAGCTGAGGTCTTCGCAGAAGATAAAACAATATTCGTTTCTATTAATATTTATTTTGCGTATAACTTCATTTTCCTCCCCGTTGGATTTCTATATATATGCCATTTTTTACACCATAAATAAAATTAAAAAAATTACCTAATTTTTTTTTTCTAAAGTGATATTCAATTGGAAATTGTTTATCAATCGCTTTAATTCAGGACTATACAGTAAATATTTTCTTAAAAAAGTAAAGTATAATACAGAAATGTGATTTGAGAAATTTTTAGAAGCGTAGAAAACACTGTAAATTTGTTCGACTTCTATGATATTAAATACCTTTATTATGTTACAAATGAATCTTAATTAAAAAATGCATTTTTAAAGAAAATTCGTCGAAGAAGAAACATATTCTTCTAAATGTAGTCCACTTGTTGAATTTTTTACGTTTCATGTTTTTACATGTAATACTGCTTATATATAAAGGATTATGTCGAGAATGAAATTGAATCAAAATGTAGTCTGAAATATTTCCAATTATTCATGTGCAAATGGTTCATGTAATTTTTATATTTTACAACTTAAGTCTTAAAAATAGTATACTATTCATAAACGGAAACATTTTGTCTATGTTATAAATAAAAGAACTACAATCCATGTAGCAATTTGTGGATTTTTTAAAATTCAGACATTCTTAATTCACAGTATAAATTCAGAATATTAAATTTTGCTTTATTTACTAACATTCATTCCGTAATTAACTAAAACGAAAATTCTTACTACTATTTCCTTTATAAATTTGGAATTTGTGAATACAAAACAATTCGATCAATTCTCAGCACTGCGAGCAAAATAATTGAAATTTCAGATAAGATTTTATTTTCTGCGAACCACACAAGATGGCGACACTACTGAAGATATCTAAAATTAGATCCATGTAATAGTTGTTCGAAAAGAATGTGTTTAAATTTACTAATTTATGTTTCTGGTTGGTTAGTTGATTTTATGACGGCCGATTATCTACACGAGGGATATAGGCCCTAGGGGGGAGTGCCCTCCGTGGGGGTCTTTCTAAGGGATCCTAAAATTTATGTTTCTGCAAAGTACATTTTTATATTTTACAACTTAAGGTTAAAAATGTATATATATATAAAATGTACAATTTTCATAAGCGAAAACATCTTGACAATAAAATTGAAAATCTACAGCCAATGTTGAAAATTGGTGGATTTTTTAAATAAGAAATTTCGAATTTATAATATCAATTAAGAGTAGTACATTTTCTTTATTTACTAACGTACATTCCGTAGTTAACTAAACAAAATTTTTCTCCGGAATTTCAGTCATGAATTTCTGAATAAAAGTTAGCCGCTGAATTGGCAACACTGCAAGCCAAATAATTAAAATTTTAAACAACATTTTGTTTTCTGTAAACTACACATGATGGAACCACTACAGCAAAATATAAATTTAGATTAATGCAATTGTCAGTCAAGAATAATATACTTATCTTCTCTTTTAAATTTACTACGAGGAGGGAAGACCGAGCTATGCCAGATCAAAATTAGCTTTGAGTTCAAACTATGCCATTACCCATTACCAAAATGACCCACTAATCAAATTTTTGTGAACATGTGACCAAGCCTAATTGTATTCTCGTGGCCGAAATCCGTAGGATATAAAATTTAGTCAAAATGTGTCTGAGCCGTTTTTTAGATACAATTAGCTTGACCCTGACCCATGATAACCCAAAATGATTCACTAATCGGGTTTTCTCGAGCATGTGACCTAGTTCAATGATTTTCTCGTGCCCCAAAACCGTAGGGTGCAAAATTTAATGCAAATCGTCTGAGCCGATTTTACGATAAAAATACCTTGACCCATAATGACCCACTAATTGAAATTTCTCGAACATGTGACCTAGTCTTCTCGTTCCCTAAAACTGTAGGATACTAAATTTAGTTCAAATCATCTGAGTTGTTTTTAAGATTAAAAATAGCTTGACCCATAATGACCCATGACCAAAATGACCCACTAATCAAATTTTCTCGAACATGTGACATAGCCCAACAGTCTTCTCGTACCCGAAAACCATAGGATGCAAAATTTAGTCTAAATAGTTAGTTATAAGCCGTTTTTTAGATAAACTTAGCTTGACCCATAATGACCCATACCAAAATGACCTACTAATCGAATTTTCTCAAACATGCAAAGCCGGCTGGGATTTTTATTTTTAAATTATTATTATTATTATTTATTTATTTATTTTTTTGCTGTAACGGTTGGTCTTATACCAATATAAAAGTTGTAGATAATATTAAAAGAATTTATAATAAATTTAAGCGGATTTGATATCTTGTGAATTGACAAATTTGTGATTTTCTTTTCCTTTTTTAATGATATCAAAAATCTGTCACACATACATTTTCGGAACTTTTCCTAGAAGTAATAATAACTTTAAACGGATTCGATACGTATCATCGTTAAGAAGTTATGGGTTTTTTCTGTTTTCACAAAAAGCCCCCCCCCCCTCTAGTTCGATTTTGACAATTAACCAACTTGACCGAGATTTTATAACCCTTGATTTTATGTATGAGCTTGGAAGAGATTTGTGCAGAATTATTGAAGTTATCGTGTCCATAAAGAAGACATATAAAGATAGATACATTGATACAGTTTTGTGGTTTTGGGTTCTGCGACTCATGATCGGGATAGATCTGCAAAAAAATTTCCAGAAATTCCAACAAAGGGGATAATGTAATAGGTAGTTTTTCTGACGAAATCCACCTAAAAAAAGCAATAGACTATGTTATTCTTTTTATATAATAATTTCCGTTAAAATGTCTTTAATAGCAGATTTTGTTCCGTTTTTGCGATGGCGCATGATTCCATCCTTGATGATAGAGTTAAAATTACACACACATTCAAATAAATATAAAAGCAAATATTATTAAAAAAAAAAAAAAAAAAAAAAAAAAAAAAAAACACTCTTTTATTAGCATCTCAAAATCTCACTTAATTTTAAGGCTGTAATTCATGTTTAACCAAAAATTTCCGTTACAATTCGTTAATTTGACGTTGGCCCCGATTATAGAAATTTTCTTTTCTTTATCTTTTTTTTCTCTTTTTGCGTTATATAGAAAGCGCGAACTAGTAATTTTTTTAAGTTATAACTTTTGCCTCTGTCTCCTTTTAACACTTTTCAAGAGAGTTGAAAAGTGTTTATGGATTCGATCTGTCTGTCTGTCCGTGCTCTAACGCACGTAAATATACTCGGATTGTCATGCAATTGATATATGTTATTGGGGATTAGTATGGTATGTTCTGTATTGAAAATGTAGTATATACCACTCTTATTTTTTTACAGGGACACTCAAAATAATTCCGTTACATTACGGTCTATGGGGAAAAATCATTTGCGGTGATGTTACACTACTTCAAACATATTGAAATCGATATATAGCACTAAGGTGCATTATAAGAGACTTACTATAGAATATTGTGTGTTTAGAATGCATCGTTCATTTACAGGAACACACAAAATAATTCGGTATTCGGTACTGTCTGTTAACGATAATTGCTGGAAGTGCGTTTTCAGTTGTTGAACGCGTTTTTAAATTTATCTCATTTTTTGGGTATTACTTGGTGTGTATAAATTCAATAGATCATATACAGGGCAGTACAAAAATTCTCGAGTACATTTTCTTTTTTAGACGGATATTCCAGAAGGAAAATTTTAAACTGCGCTACGCGTTTTCTAACAAAACTAAATTGTTTCATTCTATGTGATATATATACAAATCCACAGATCATGTACAGAGCTGTGAAAAAGAATTTGGATATTTATCCGAATATTGCTTGTAATTCCTGAAAATGTTTTTTTAAATATGTTATGTGAAACAATCCTGCTGGGCGGGGCTAGTTGAGCTTAAACCGAAAGGTAGGTTTCCCCGCCTGGTTTGACCTTGACCTTGTTTACTTAGATATCATCTTTCACTTTATTGAACGGTAAAGATTTTTTTAAATATTTTCTAATTGTTGGAAAGTGTTACATAATTTATGCTTGCCGCATGATTTTTCGTTCTTGTTTAAGATACGGGAACATGAAAGGGAAAAAAAGGCGTTATTTAAACTGACTATTCGGAATTTGTAGAATAATAAAATTTGCTTTATTTACTAACAGGCATTTCATAATTAACCAAAACGAAAATTATTTCCGCAATTTCTGAATTGGAAACCATACGCTGAATTGGCAACGCTGCAAGCAAAATAATTAAAATTCTTAATAACATTTTATTTCTTCTAAACCACAAACGATGGCGACACTACAGAAGAAGATTATATTTAGATCCATGTAATAGTTATTCGAAAATAAAATAATATAAATTAATATAAAATTCGAAAATAAATTTAAATTTACTAATTTCCATTGTTGTGCGAAGAATATTATTATACTTTGCAACTTAAGTCGTAAACAAATTTACAATATTCATAAGTAAAAACAACTTGTCGATGAAATAAGAGTCGCACAAACCGTATTTGCAATTAGTGGACTTTTTAATTCCGAAATTCCCAATTCATAATATAAATTCCTAATAATACTGTGCTGTCCTCTAAAAAAAAAAAAAAAAAAAAAACATTTTTGAAATTTTCTCTATATCAAGTCTAATAAAGAATTTATAAAAAACTGTAAATGTCTACATAATTACAGCTTGTTCTGACTAAGATTTTAATGTTGGGCATTTTTCATTTTATCACTTTATTACAAAATGGCACCCAATTGTGCGAGAATTTAAAAAAAAAAAAAAAAAAAAAAAAAAAAAAAAAACACTTTTCCAAAAAGTGACCCATGTTACCTGAAAACAACCCACACCTGACATAATCAGCTGAAAATGAAGCATTTTATTCCATATACTGCTATATATCGCTAATTAGTAAAATAATTTCGAATTCGTTCATTTCCAGTTGCAAATCCAATGCGCTAGTTCCTTTCTTTCGCCATTTTGATTTAAAATATGACATTTTAGAAGTGATGGTTAATGAGAGTCTAATTAATATCTAGGCTAATTATCAAAATATTAAAATTCTGAGGTTCAGGTGCACATGGCCAGACCTTGGACTATCCACACCTAAATTTCCAGACTTCTAGGTGGGCTAGATTTTATTAGTATAGATAAACCACAAACGATGGCGATACTACAGCAGACGATTAAGTTTAGATCAACGTAATAGTTATTCGAAAATAATGTGTTTAAATTTACTAATTTAACTTGTTGTGCAAATTACTTTAATATACTTTGCAACTTAA